>CM073595.1:3150000-3252500 GCA_037074705.1 Zhengitettix transpicula | reverse complement strand
TGAATATATTAATTTTTTGCTTTGGAAATTTATAATAGCTTTTATTCATTTAACCTTAATATTATTTAATTAATATATATAACTATATTAATATATTTAAAGCAATAACTGTTTTCTCTAACTATATAAACATTTAAGTGATTTGATGGAGAAACTGTCTCTAACTGGTATGTTTTTCAAACTAATGAATTAATTTTTACTGATTATAATAAAAATTATTGATAGGACATATTTGTCCAGCAATGAAGTATTCCTATTTAATTTACATGAAAGCTACCAATAATTTAGTGAATTAATTTTTTTCCCATTTGATGAAAGTTCAAACAATTATTTGAATATATTATTTATAGTTGTTGAGTAGTTTGAGTTCTTGTATCAAGCCAACCATTTCTTAATTCTGTTTGATTTGAATGAATATTACAAATTTATAAATTAGGCATAATGACATGTACGATCTAATAACATTACATAAATACAAATAAAGTGAATATTAATTAGCATTTTATTATTGTTTATATGCTAATTTCTACAATGAAAGCATTTGACAAGACTTTGCACAATTAACATTCTAGATTTAAAAAATGTATAAAAACAAGCTTTTTACAAAAATTATAAAACAACTATTGTTACAATTTTTATTGTTTAACAAGTCAGTAATTAAATGCATGTCCTTTACAGGAACATGGAATAGTTTCATCAGCACACCATTTCTAGATTTAATTTCCTCTCAACGCCATTTTTAATGTGTCAGCTGATATTCAATCAGTTTGAACAAAACCTACAATGATCATATAAGTACAAAGAGTCAAACCAAATGAAAATGCAAAATCAATTTTCAAAAGTCATTTTTGGACTGCAGTAATTCAGTTATATGATTTCTTATAAATAGAAAATATACAAAATACTGAAGTCAACAAAAGTTGAATTCACATTTGTACATCTAAATTTTTAAAACTTATACAAAATCTTTTTTTTTACATCACAATTCTTTACATATCTGCAAAATATATGTTTCATAAAATTTAAATTACAGTTCTCATTTTAAAATTTGATTTCTTCACTAATCGTTTCTTATTTGATGTAATGGGATGAAAATTAAAACCTATTTGATTTATAAATAATTTTTTTCTCTGTTGAAACCTTTCATTTAGAGAGATGGAGGGGAACGGGGAGGGGATGTTAGCAAGAGTGAAATCAGGACCTTTATTGTACACTGTATGTGGCCATATAACAGTTTATCACTATTGGCTTGACAACTAACTTCTGATAAGAGGAATAATAATAATAGCAAAAATTCATTCTATATGCAGTAAAATTAATTATTCTGATACATATTGGAACATAGAATACTAGAATAGGAATAACAAACAATTGTTTCTTATTCAATTCATTATGTTCGCCACATCTTAATTTCTCCATTAAAGACTTTCCTTCAGTGTTTCTTATTTATGTTGATATTTGCAGTATTACATTTTTGATATTTTGTATTTTCTATACTTTGATGATATAGGAACTAAATCTGTACTTTAATATTAGTTTTTGTTGTATCACATAACAGGACACTTTCTGAATATATATATATATATAAAATCACACACAGCTGGTCATTTATGTATCAGTGGCTTTACACCAGTTTACAGAAATACATTGGTTATGACACATGAAACAGTTAAAATAAAAAAAATCTTGAACTTTTATTGAGAAGGATCAAAAATTCTATTGTTTCACTCACATTTTAATTTTCATGGGCAAATAAATATTAAAAAACATAATAAAATAGATTGTAGTGTATTTTTTAAAAAAGTATAGCAAACTAAAGATCTAGAAATGTTAGATTAATCTGCCTTTCTCAGACTGCAGTAAAATAAAATTCATCTTATATAAAGACTGCTTACTACCAAACAAATTATAATATTGAGAATTTAAATTAAATTACTTCATCTCATGATTTGTACTGAAAGTTATATGTTCTTGAGAAATAGATAGAACTAAAAAAGGAACCAGTAGGAATAAACCTAGTTGGAATACATTTCTTTTATTAGTATGCATGTATATTTGCAACTTTAATCTTTTATTTATGTTACCTGTACACTCTTAATTAATGTAAAAATTAAGCGTCTTCAGGATACAAAACATAATTTTATTTTTTAATTGTGTTTTAAATGTGTTGAAGAGACCTTCCATAAAAGTTAAAACTTGAATTTAAATTTTGTCAAGCATATAGTCATATTAACAGACAGGGCGCTTAATGATATCCAAAGCATTTGTTTGCTAACAGTAAGTGTAAAAAATAGAAATTATTTATGAAAATGAAATGGACTGATTTAAGGTCCTCACAAACCTAGACAAGTTTCCATAGCAGTTTTTGTACATACACAATCGTGGAAACAATTATTTCTACAAAAAGAAAATCAAACACTCTCAAAATGGTACATTCCACTTCAAGTGGACTAAGAGACAGAATTATTTATACATGATCCACAATGTATTAAAATCAATCACAAAAACACTTACAAAGTTACCACAGTCAAAAAATATAAACAAACATATTGTCTTCATATCATACATATCCTTCAGTATTTCATGCTAAATTCAAACTTGAACTTAAGTAAATCCATAAATTAACTGCATTTATTACATGCAATTTCCAATAAGCAAAGCTTACAATAGTCAAGCAGTCTAGTGGCAGCATCATTACTTAAGGTGAATTTCAGAGTAATAGATTAATTTGATCAAAGATTGAAGCCTTTTTTTTTAATTTTTTAGATTAATGTGGATTAAAACAGCATTCCTGCAGCTCCGAAATACATAAATATTTGAATATAACAGAGCTTCAATGATATATACAACACTGGTTGTGATTATTTTCATCAAAATAATTTTTCATAATTAGCCATAAGCATCATGCAATCATATATGCCATTTGCATCTCAGAAAATACAGGAACAATTACAACTCCTTCACATTTTGCATTCAAAACATATAGCTATCAATACACTATAATTTACATATGATAATTATAAAGCCATTTCAATATGCTGAAAATACCCTGTTACCTACTTTACCATCACCAACAAAACCAGAAGATACTTTTAAGAATACTCTATTAAACTCTGTGTGGAAGTTAAATTACACTGAACAGTAATTTATGGTGACAAATTATGGAAAAAATGTAAAACCAAAATAAGAACAATAATTAAATAATTTACAGGGTTCATACGTTGAGGCATAAATTTAGCCAACAACTCCTTTTGTAGAAAAATAAACAAATAAATAAAATTGTGCTGAGCAATTACAGTACAGTGGAACCTTAATTATTCATCTTTCTCCTTTAACCATGAATACAATCTTGACTGTTAAGTTGTTCATGTGTGCGTCTCTGAGATTAGTTTGCCTAAAAAGTTTTATATCATTGAGTACCTATGTAAAAAAGAAAATGCAATTAACATTGTGGTAATTTTTGTTGTTAAGAAAAATGTCAACAATATATTACTGTACATACTATGTATGTAGATTTATAAAACACACACAGAGATGTGAAATGACCAAAAAAATTGAAATAATTTTTATGGAAACAAAACAGAGAAAGTGGGTATCTTACCTGAAATTGAGGTTTGGCATGCCAAGCAGGACAAGAGGTTCTACAAAATTATCAGTCAACTGATCTGCCAGAACATAGGATGTTTCTCCTGAGGAAGGAGCCTAATACCTTGAATGGCGACAATTTCAGGTAAGCCACCCACTTTCTCTCTTTCATTTCCATACCAATTATTTTAATTATATATATAACATATTTGGAGAGGAAACAGAGACAGCAAAGTTGACTTACCTGAAATCAACAGCTAGTCCAATCAGACTGAGGAGTGAAGATATTTCAAATTTTCGGGGGCCTGAGCCCCCTTAATGTCAGCAGGACATGCAGTTAGGACCTTCTCTTCTGACAAAGGGGGCTTCAGCCCTCAAAAATCTGTAATATCTTCACTCTCAGTCTGACTGGACCAACTGTTGATCTCAGGTAAGTTGACTTTGCTGTCTCTCTTTCCTATCCAAATGTGTTATTTAATTTGAGCTCATAACATTTTCCTCAAGTGTTTAACATATATTGACAAAAAAGTGTTTCATAATTGTGAAAAAAATTCCTTCTTACTTAACAGTCTTCAATAAATTGCTAAGGCTCTGTCCACGTGTATGACAGTTAATCGAGACTCTACAGTACTAGTCACATAATCACTATTTGTGGGATAAGTACAGCAGTACAATATTACTGGGGGAAATGTAGAGTTATAAACAGGTAACGGTTTGTGCTTTTAAATGGTAAAATGCAAATATTAGTCTTCACTCATCAAATTATACACATGGTGACAGCAGTAAAATGTACAAGTTTTAATTATCTATGACAGCTTCTGCAGCCTTATTGTATAAAATATTTACAAGATTCCATTTTTTGTAAAAATCACTGTCAATACATTTCAAATGATGAGCTGAGGATAGAAAAAAGAGCAGTAAGCAATTGTCTTCTAGGAACCAACAAGAGAGCTCAAGAAATATGCACACACAGATCACAAACTCAAATAAAATTTGAGGTGTATTCTGGCAATAGAATAATTTACCTTTAACTATGAAAGGCAGTATTCCATGGGGGCTACAATGACTTATAAAAAAAACAACAGACCTATTTTTACAGTAATATCGGAATTAGCATATTGATGTTTGAAATTAATTTTTAATGTTTAGTGTGCTCAAGCATTAGAGAAATAACCAATTTAATAAACTTATTTTAGTGCCATCTTTATACTGGTTGAAAATATAATTATAGTAACGCACTAAGTCCATAATTTATGATTTACTACTTTAGTAACATAACTTCTAATGCAATTCCAAATCTCATGATAATGCAATCATCATATGGCTACAATCAGCAGCATATACATCCAAAAATAAAGTCAGAGCATGCAAGTATATTTTCTTTCTAACAGATATATCTGAAGAATTATTTAACAAGGGTTATTAGCATTTTTTTCCAAATAAAATTTAGATACAGGAAAAATTTAAAAATTCATGGGTCATTAGTTTTAAATGATGGCTTTAAAATTGAACCCATGCTTAGATAGCCAAATGAATGTGAAAGACAGGTCTAGCTAATGCAAAGGCATCTCTATGTACACAAATATAGTCACAATTTATTCTAGAAAAACTATGCACAATTAAGTAACAGAAATAAGGGAATCAGATCAACATTATTCATATATGAATCCAAATCACCCGCAGGAGTATTACTTTACAATGCTGAAAAACTACCCGACAATCATCTCCAAAAGAACTTGGTATCTTATGAAACAACTAGAAATATACAACATGTTAGTCTCCAGGAACAACTATGAAAAATAAAGATCGTCTACAAATCTTGAAAGCCAATTTCAACTATTAACACTTTTATGAAAAGAGCATGCGGTAGCAATGTAAAAACACAAACCTTCGTTTGCAATGTGAAAAGTATATGAAAAATATCTCTCTCTTTCAATTATGCAGCATCATACCTTCAATCTGGCTAAATATTCAACAACAAAAAACAGCAGTTTCTTAATCAGATATAAGTAATCATTTAGTAACAAAGTGCAAACTATCACAAACACGTTGCATTTTTTTAGTTCAACGCTTATTTCGTGTTAAATGCCAAACAAAATGTATATGTTGGGATGCTGATTATTGGATTCAGTTAATAGCAGAACTAAATAAAGCTACTGAGAGGTGGATTTCCCACCTCGCTTGCCACCATATGGGGACCCCCTCGGGGGAACTGGGGGTGGCACTCTTGGCCCACTGGTTGCACTGCTTCCACTGCTGCCCGACATACTTGGACCCAAATTGGCAGCTGCAGGTGGCTGTTGCCCACTCTTTCCGAAGCTGGGAGGGCGGTCCTTCAGCACAGCAGGATATGAAGGAGGAGTGGGAGCAGGTGGGGACGAGTGAACTCCTACTGTGCTTGCTGAAGTGGGAGCTATGGTTCCTGTTGGGCTTCCTGGCATGGCAGCACAATCAGAAGAGAAAGCATATAGTTGAAGAAAAGTGAAATGGAAGGTCACAGTACACATGCGTCACAGTACTACATAGAAAGTAAAACAGATTTTAAATACCACTTAAGAAGAACTTATCAACTTAACACCAAGTAGAATATTAGTAATTAACATATTACACATATGTAAGTAGAATATGAAGTTTTCCAACAATTATATCTCAAAAATTGCAAACCACCAATTCAACAAATTAATATAGCCCACTAAAACTATCCTGTGAGTAACTTTTTACACCTGTACATCATTAATCAGTTTTATCTAATGAAATTAATTATTAAATGAGAAACATATTTCAAATGGAGACAAGGTGGGAGTGCAATACTCTAAAGTAATTACCCCTAGACTTGTTTTAGTGTTCTTAGGAAACCAGTGAATAATTAAATTAAAATATATGGAGAACTATCCAATTGATTGTATGGTCGACATTAGAATGATTTACCCCTGTTGGTGTTATGTAGTTAATACATCCAAAAATGTGAACTGTAAAGAACATCCTGTAACCTAATGCTAACACATTGAATCTTTATTATTTGGGGAAGACAAATTAAAATTAAATCTCTGCTTGAATAACATGTGTGGTACTGATACATGTGATAGCAATAAAATAACATGTATTAATTCATTTTGATACTTAAATAAACAATTGAAATGTGGATTTATAACCACTTTTCAAATAATGATGATAGAAAGTGGATTAGAAATGCTGACATTTTTCTGAATTACACACACAAACTTACTAAGAAATCTGATTGTCTTTCAAAAAATGACAATATGATCCAAAATGAATTAAATTCCATGTCTACAAATAAACAATGATAATTACTGGTTTTAAGTAGTATTAACTAATGTTTTTGAAGGTTTCAAAAAAATTGGCAACAATCATATAAGACTTCTGGATAGGCAGAGGTACCATACGGCATGTATATTGTAAATACTTTCTCTGACTTGAAGTGACTGTGTCAGTCAAATTCTACTGGGTGATTGTAACAAATAGAATCACTCTATGAGAAATATATTCCAAGTTCATATTTGTATTAACGAACAAATTATGTTAAGTACAGACATCACAGTACAAAGGGCATGAAAGTCTTGACTCTGTACTATCATGATGATCTTTAACTAATAAGAGAAAACAATGAAAATTCTACTATAATTAAAGGATTATTAAACACCATGGCAATTAAAGGTTGACCTATCATAAATTTGGAATTTAAAAAAATGTGACAACTCTTGGCATTCAACTAACACTTAAAACCTTACTTCAAAATACAGGTCCATAATTATAGTCTGTTATTAAGAAATATAAATTTCAGTTCCATTACATTTTAACCTTTATTGTTAACATGGAAATCGATCTCAATTCCGTGTTGAAAAACATTGCCTATGCCTTTTTGAATCAAGCATTCATTATTCTGGGATAAATCTATGAAACAGTCTTCTGGACAAAATGAAAACTTCAACAATAAAAAAATGTATTTATAAAGAGTTTTAAATCTTTGTTAATTAATGGAACATATTACTCACTGAAAGAGTTTGTAGATAGGAATGACAGATTAGATGCTCTTTAATAAAACAGTTTGCTGGTATCCTATCAAGTTATGCTATTTATATGATTATAATCTTGTAGAATTTAACTGCCAACCTTATTTTATTTTTCTTGTTCGACGGGAATCTAAGTAAGATTTGCTGATTGAAACTCCGCCAAATGAAAATTGAAGATTAATATATTTAACATTGTTTTAAAATTATATATGTATATATTTTTTTGTAAAGTACATTGTATGTTTTTTCAACTTTGTAATTGTAATAATTTATTATTTTCCTGTAATCTTATATCGATGTATCCTATTTCCTCAACCGAGGACTAATGGAATGAATAATAAATCTTAACTATTGATGAGAGTATTCAACAGATTTATTCTCAAAAAACAAGTATCTGCTCATAGATCAAATGAAAATGACTTGATATGTACAAATTGCTCCACACTGAGAATTTTAGAAATAATTTATTTAAAATTAAGACATACAGTCACAGTATGTATCAGGGAATACAATATTTCCTACAGCAACCTTTAACAAATGCAACTATATCTGTTAATATAAGGAACATAGCCTTGCTTATCAATACTTACTAGTTTATGTATCTTTTGAAGTCAAACAAAAGAAAATTACTGCTATGAAAAACAAAACCCAAAGTCAATTAATGAAGTATGAGAATAGTTATAAAAATAACACACTATAAATGTCTGAGAATGTAAACCAACCAAGTTTCAATGTTACCACTAATATACAAACAAGAGCAGATGCATCATACAAGGTATAACCATTTATTGCAATGAATTTCATTTTTCTATAAAAATATTTATTTATTCATCAATATTAATTCTGTCCTATAAATATAATCCCTATAAGATGTATTACACGTCAGACAGTACTTTTTCCTATGTTTGGAATTTTTTAATAATAATGCACACAAATTTTTCAATATAAATTTACATTTAGTTTGTGCAAAGGTTTATACTGACATTTCCCTATTTGGGCAACTTAGAGTGTGGTTCTGTTGTAAGGGTTTTCACATAAAACACATACACAGATCTCACTTGGTTCGTGGTAAGTTTGATTTCTGTAAATCTTGTGATGGTATCCATGGACCGCCATCGATGTTATGAAGCAGCGAAGTCCCCAGTTTGTTCTGGTCCATGATCGATTCGTCATGGCTACTTTTGTCAAGAATTATTCCCAGATGTGCCCTCACTTTCTTTTCCTCTCGTCTAGCACCAACTTACAATTTGGGATATGGGGCAAGTGGTATTTTATCCTGAGCTTTTCTATTAAGAACTGTTCCCCAGCATGTATGTACACTAGTCTGGAGAGGGTGTGTTTCGATACTCCTAGCGTCACCTTTACGAAGTGTGCCCTGACACACTCAAATGTGTGGAAGTCCTTTGAACGTAGTTTTTTTTCCAGATTAGTTCAAATCTGTAAGTAAGTATGGGGACTATTTTGGCGCTGAACAGTTGCACGACTGTTCTGATGGATAGTTATGCAGTTTACAATTTAACTTTCAGCTCCTTCAGCAATAATGACTCTCTCTTCAATGTTTTTTCCATTTTCAGGAATTGGAAATAGTCACAGGGTGCCTATACACAGCCAACATGGGAGGTGATGCACTACAATGGGTATTGTTTTGGGGCAAAATTCACAAAGAAGCAATGAATTGTTCATTGCATGGTGCAATTGTAAATGTTTCACCACAAACTCAGGCATTTGATTCAAATTTCTTCATACAAACAATGAAGATCAACCAGGTATGTCCTATGCTATTGATATATAAGAAAACATTTCGTAAATTTTTCACATTTTAACGAGGTTTCTTCATTCAGAAAACTCATGAGCAGCATTTATTCAATTCTGTTTTCAGTAAAAATAAAACAAATTTTTCTCCCCAAAATTTCACATATAATCATAAAAATTATTCAATTGAGCCATCAAAAATAACAATCACCCAAATAGAGATTCAGTAATTGTTCATATATGTATATACATTTTCTACCCTTGTATGTTTGTCATTGGCTGTTCATTTTCTGAGGTGTCCAATATGCTCAACATATTCACTAATCCCTTGAAAATGATTTATCATTTGTAAACACTTGCTTTTTCATAGAAGACTCCCCAAAATCAACATAAAATATCTCCCATACATCACTACATTTGTTGTGTATCGCCACATCTAGTCAATAAACTGTCAGGCCTCTGTACACGTTTTTTATATATAGGTAAAAATTTTCAGTTGTAACACATAACTACAAACTCAGGCTGTCCTGTTCTGAATAATGTGCACTTAGGCCACTTGGCCTATTGTGTGCAAATAACCCTCTACTGCAAACACAAGACTATTTATAATTTTTCTTAGCTAATGGGACCATTCTTAAAGTAAAATTTTATGATAAATATTTATTCCATTCTTCCTACAAGTAAATATCATCAAGCACATCGAAAAACTTATAATCTTTATCTTGCATGATTATTTTTTGTATTAATACTTCCCAAATGACTACCCATCTATTAAAATATAGTTGATAAATTTAGTATTCAGATAAATAGACAAATTATGTGAAGATAATGAATAAAAAGTACTATTTCCATACATGGCTAATTCAATTCTTTTAATTTCCCCAGTGTACACCATTTATTTTTGTATTTCATGAGTGTATTTTCTCTTCTCAACCCTGTATCCGTGAATCCTACAATAATGTAGTACATATAACAACTTTAATTACAGAACTTAGTCTGATATTAACTATTAATACATATATTTTTTTAAATTAACTTTCTCGTGATTTCAATCATTTAATAGGTCAAACAAAATAGAAAAAGTACAATATCATTTTCAAGATTCTGCTGACATACCAACTTGAAAATTCAAATAGATAGAGAAAGTTGCGTGTATACAGGATAATGCACATGTACATGCATGCACTGTGACATATGTACATACATTCACAAACACACAAGTATCTAAGGCAACAGGAAGTTTTCAATTCAACATGTTGCTTATTGAAATGTATTGAATAATTTCTAAAATTATTAAATATCATTTTAAAATTATAAATTTATTATTAGCAAAAAATTGAAGTAAAACATCAACTGACTCTGCACAGTTGTGTCCACAATATAATTGTTACTGTAACTTCTTTCATGTCACATAATTACGACACCTTCATACAAGCAAACATGCCAGATTGTAATAAAAACAGAGAACTATTTTCATAGGTTTAGCATAATTTTCATCATTCAGAAGTAAAAGACAAGGTTAAAGATTTCAGTCAAATGACAGTCTATAAAACAAAGATGCAAAACAATATTTAAATCTGAGTCTACAGCATCACAAAATACCCTTTTATGCAAAAATCAAGATGCTTCCTTTTTCCAGATTCTGATTTTGTTTTTTACATTGAATTTAATTTCATAATTTGTGCCATTTAACTTGTAAATAAAAGCATTTTCAAAGTTGGCCACCTCAAAATATATTATGGCAGGGTGAATATTATGAACAGATCAACAAACTCTAAATTGATTTTAGCCTGTTAAAAAGTAGAGAAAACAAATAAATTCACAAATCTGGTCTCTTAAACTCCTTAGATTAAAGATCATTCTTACAGGAAATATTGCGGATTAGGAATGGTCATTTCAATATCTAGTCATTCACAGCAGCTTTTCCTCAAACAATAAGTATAGCATATTAACAAAAAAAATCTTTTAAGTATACAAACTATACACATGTTTCCCAAGTACCAGGTAAGGAATATTAACACAAAACTAGGAATTAAACTTAACAACAGAACAATAAAAATTTGGTTAGTGTTGGTCAGGTGTTCCATTGTCTGACTGTGTGTGTCTGTAAGTTTATACATATATATACACAATGTTAGGAACATTAATTTGGTGACAAAGTCACATAGGACCATGGATAGTGAGGAAAGATAGAAATAAATAGGAAAGGTGGGAATACATTTTATGTGAATGTATATGCTCGGGCATAGAATTGTGCACCAAGAAAAGGATATGTTCAATGCATGGAGAAGGAAGGAAGAAGAAGGAAAGACTGCTACTAGAAATAGTGTTAAAAGCCTATTTTCAATTCTTATGCTATTTTTCACAGATCCAAGAAGTTTCCATTGGTAGTTGAAGAATTAATTTTTATCTCTAAGCTTTATCAAACTGTATAACTATGATAGGAAAGACAGACTGAGTTCACATTATGCCTGAGTAGTAATATCAGTGTCCATGATGGGATGAGATTTCTTTACTTTTTGGAGTTGCGACACCATCTTCTGTAGAATTAAATTTCTTCTCCATTAGACTGCAGACTGGACTAAAAAATTGTTAAGGTCACAAAAAGGGATGTACTGCTGGGTTATCCCAAACCACAACCAAAACCAATGTGCTGAATATCAAGGAAAGTAGAAGGGAGGTGGCAATTAAAAAACTTACATACATGCAAACGTGCCCTCTCACACAGGTATTTCGGGTTGATAGCGTGTGTTTGAGAAATCCAAACATGTTATAATTTGGTGGAAGAAGGGTTGGGGGACAGGAAGAGGCAGTAGTATGTAAATGGGTGGCTTTCAGATTACAGTCGGCAGCCATATGGAGAAGACCTGTCAAATGCAGAATTGGTGCGTTCCTCTTGGTTTTTGACTTCACAGGATGAGGCTAAGACTTCCAAAAACTGAATTCCATATGCTAGCTAGCTGGCACATGGGATTTGTCACCTTTCTCTTGAATGCCTCTAAAAATTTGAAGAGCTTCCACCTATGCTGAATGGTGATGGCAAGCTTCAATTTCAGGCAAGCCGACACCTTTCTCTCTTTCCTTTCCATAACAATTGTATTAAATATATATATATATATATATATATATATATATATATATATATATATATATATATATATATATATATTTGGAAAACAGAGCAATTTTGTTTGTACATACCATCCTAGTAATACTAATAGTTTAACTTACCTACAACATCTGACACATCCCCATCTTGAGGTCGAAGTGGTCTTGATATACTTTTACGTTTTGAAGGAGAATGCTTGAGAGCTACAAAGAATAAACAAACATTAGAAAAACTAAGTTGCTACTTCTCAATAGGTCTTTACTCAAACTTATACACAATGTTGAAAGTTAAAATTTCTAATAGTGAGATACAAAATTGAGTTATCATTGTACCCGTAATGCACTTCTCAGAAAGTGTTAAAATTAAGCTTGAGAAACAAGTCTAACTGGAACTCTGATATTTTATTGAAATGCCCATTCTGGTTAATAATAAAATTTTGTTAAAATAATACTAAAGATTGTAAAAAGTAAGCATACCACATTATGTTCAGAGTTCTGTACAAAATGTTCGATATGGGGAAAATACATCCTAAATCCATAACAGCAGAGAAATGCATTCAACAAATTGTAGCACTTAAAATATCACATGCCTAGAATGTTGGGATTCTCTGAAGAGGCACATCAACATTAGAAGCAATGATTAGCAAAAGAAAATGTTTAATTCTTTAATAAGATTCCTCAAGTCAGAACTATTTGAGAAATAATAATGTGTCCCATACAAAAATGATTTGTTTTCTGTTAATAATTGTATCACAATAAATGGTCTACAAACTCATCTGTGTATACCCCTTGTAAAGCACTGGGTTGTGTTATTAATTACTTAATTATGGAAACTATAATTGGAGTCACACAAAATGAAAAGCCAAAACATTAATTATTATAAGGCAAACTAATTTGATTCTTAGTGTTATGGAAATAGCAAAGAAATATTTACCACATTTATGACTTAAACATATCAGTAACAAACACTGCAAACAAATTGATAAATCATGCAATAAACATTTGTTTTGTCAAGTGGCAAAACTCTAATTTGGTGACAGTTCAAAGTTTCAATTTCCTTTATCCATACCTCTGTACTAGGGTTTGGTAAAAAATACAGCTAGTATTAAGCTTAGATTAAATAAGCTAGTAAAAAACTTAAAAAACTTTTGAATCCCCAGAACAAAATAATAACAATTTTAATGAGCATTTCAGTTTTTTGTAAATATACAATTAAAATAGCTTTTTTTCACTACACAAATAATCCCACAGTGACATAATGCCACAGTGAAAATTAGCTTACCAGAAAATGTCAACTTCAAAGTGAATTTTAGGAAGTTCAATCACTGTCTGAAGATGTTAAATGAAATGAAAAATAAATACATAAACCATTTAAGTTATTAAATGGTACTATATTCAAGATTGAAAAGCATCATTCAACTGAAATGAAGAGCATTATTGTAGATGTCATCAAGTCAAACTGTAGAAATTGGTTGGTGTAAACATAGAGTATCAGCAAGAAGTGATAATTTCTACACTCACACTACATATTATCATCTAGAATGCAATTTTTTTAAAAACACATATCTCAAGAATGTTTTCTCTTTACAACCAGAAATACATAATTAACTCCAAATAGAGATAAAATTAAGGTCCAAAGTACTAAAACATTAAAAGCATTAATCTGCTACAGAACTTATCCCAAATGCACATCTTTCATGCATAAAAATAATGTATGTGCACACAATTGGGTATGGCATTTTATACCTGCTCCACTTCGAGTTTTTATGATAGTACAAATATATAACAATATAATTATTATGAAAACATATTTGTTAAATTTTTTAGTAATATTAATTTATGAGAATTTCAAATTATTATACAGCAGATTACTGTATTTCAGACAGACTACAAAGAAAATGAATTGTTACAGTTAACCGACATTTAATATGTAAGCTGCCCTACACTACTATTTCTGCATTGTAACACTCAACATTAATATATATATATATATATATATATATATATATAATTTGAATTATTAATAGGAAAGAGATACAGAGAGCAGCTGACTTACCTTAAATCAACAGTTGGCTGGGAATAAATAATATGTCTGTCAAATTTTCTTTAGGGCATGAGCCCCCTTTTCAGGACAGTAGGTCTGAATGTTAAGCCTGCTGACACATGGGACACGTTTTCTTTCTCCTGAAGGACGAGGATAACATCTCTAAAAATAGCATCATCCAGTCCTGGATAGCAATAACAAGCTTCAATTTTAGGTAAGCCACCACCTACCTATATTTCCTTTCCCAACCAATTGTCTCTCTCTCTCTATAAATATATATATATATATATATATATATATATATATATATATATATATATATATACTGGGATAGAAATAAATAACTAGGAGGATTACGCTTTATGTGAATTCATATACTGAGGCGTAAATTCACGCACAAAGAAAAGCATATGTTCAAGCAAAGAGAAGGAAAGAAAGACTGAAAATATTTGACCCAGGCAGGACATGAACCTGCATGATCTGCTCAGTACACAGACGCCACCGGGTCAAGTTCCTGACCAGGCAAATACAAATAGTATTATTATGGATAAATAGTTATGTTTAGAAGAGGAATGGATAGAGTAAAGGGAATGAAGTATTCTGCCTGGGTTAAATATTTTCAGTCTTTCCTTCTTCTTCCTTCCTTCTCCCTGCTTGGCACATATGCTTTTCTATGTGCATGATTCTACACCTGAGTATTTGAATTCACATCAAGCGTAATCCTCCTATTTCTCCTACTTATTTATTTCTATCCCTCCTCACCAAATTAAAGTTTCTAAGATTATATATATATATATACACACAATATTAGGAGAATCTATTAAGGAATAGGAACTAATTTGGTGACAAAGTGACATTCGAACTTGGATAGTGATGAAAGATAGAAATTAACAGACAAAGGTGGACATACAATTTATAAGAATATATGATCGGGTATAGAATTACGCACAAAGGAAAGCATATGTTCAATCAATAAAGATGGAAGGAAGAAGGAAATACTAAAAATATCCGGCATGGTCAGGAATCAAACTAGGATATTCAGCTCAGTATGCAGATGCTACCGTGCCAATTACCAAACCTAGCAAACATAACCAGCGTTATTAGGCATAGAGGTGGAATGGAAGTGAACCCCTCAGTCCTAATAAGACTGACCATATTTGTTACGACTGGAGAAAGGCACTCTAGCATAGTGTCGAGCATTTGCGTACAAACAAAAGTATCTGGGTTCTATTCCCAGCCCTTCTGAATATTTTCAGTCATCCCTTCTTCTTCTTCTTCCTTTACTGTCTACATCTTGAATATATGCTTCCTTTGAACGTATTACTATGCCTAAAGCATATGCTTTCTTCAGAGTGTATTGTCCTAGATGCTTCTAATATTCTAAATGGATGCTCCTAATATTTCATTTCCTCTACTCTATCCATTCCTCCTCTAAATAACTATTTATCCATAACAAGCCTGTCTATATTTGTCTGGTCAGGAACCCGACCTGGTGGCCGAGATGGTTAAGGCGTTTGTGTAGTGAGCAGATCATGCACGTTCAAGTCCTGCCAAGGTCAAATATTTTCAGTCTTTCCTTCCTTCTCTTTTCTTTGAGCATATGCTTTTCTTTGTGTGTGAATTTACGCCTGAGCATATGACTTCACATAAAGTGTAATCTTCCTATTTCTCCTATTTATTTCTATCCATCCTCACTATCCAAGATCAAATGTGACTTCATCACAAAATTAGTTCATTGTATTTATTTCTTAGTGGATGCTTCTAATATTGTGTCCGCAGCCGGCCGGTGCACGGAATGGTGTAACACTCCTTCTTAAAGAAGGAGGCTGAGAGCCTCCGAAAATTTGAAGAACAACCTTCAGTTCCCCATGGCGACACCGTACTTCACTTTCAGGTAAGCCACAACCTATCTCTCTATCCTTTCCATACCAATATATAACATTTAAGGAAAATGTGATGAGGTCAAATTGAATAACACATTTATAGAAAAGAGAGACAGTGAAGTTGACTTACCTGAATCAAGTCGACTTCACTGTCTCTCTTACCTATATATTTCTGTGCCACAAACTTGGCTCATTTTATTCTTAGTGTACGTCAGATCCTTCTTCTCACCAATACTTTCCCATTTGTTACTTTAGCAGTCCACTTAAGTTTCAACATTCTTCAACACCACATTTCAGGAAATGTCTTCACTTACATCTTCAGCTATATAAAATGAGAATATTACATGCTTTCAACCCTGGAGATTATTTACATTGGTTTTTATGAGGACTGCTAAAGTATGGACCATTATCATCACTAATCTATAGTTTCACTTCTGTGGACATGTTAATAAATACAATTGGTGCTATTGGGCTGCTGTTAACGCTTAACAACTTCACAAATGGCCTCTCCATTTACTCATAGTTACAGTCTGTTATGCAAGTCCTTCAAATGAAATATCAGCACTTTTCTATTTAAGGATGAAAATTGCAATGCAGTTACACTGGTATGTACAAATGCTGTCAACTTTTCTCATTCCAGAACTTCTTGAATTTCTTGTGGATAAGAACACTCAATTTCAATCATATGGAACAAATAGATGTAATTATAGGGTGACAATAAAAATTCTGAATGGTCTTTTTCTGAATCACCTCCTCAGCAGAAATACATATGTTTCATGGCTTCTATGATTGGCAGACCCAGAGTCATTGTGATTAATTGTTGCAGAGACATCTCAAGATGAAGATTTTTTAGATTCAGCCATCAACATGCATTCAAGAAGAATTGTGCCATACCACAAGCCATATTATATCAATCAAATTTTCTCAGACATTGTGTACAAAATTATGGCTGCCATCATGAGAAATCTTCAAAATGTGAATCATTTTTGCTTATGTACTAACTAGCATTTGTGCTCTTAAAATATTGCAATAAATGAAGAAAATAAATGTTTTACTATGTTTTTAATACATATAAAAATGTAGTTTGACTGTCCTATCCTCTATTTCAAACTTAGAAAGAAGCATGTAGATTCTGTGACATGAAAACGGGCATAGTGAATCAACAAGGTATTATATTGCATTTTGTTTGAATTTGTACCAGTAAAACAATTTTGAAACAATCAGATTCAATAAACACATGATTTGGACATATGTTTCTGAAGTTTAGTAAGTGCTTCCTAATACTGTTTACAATTACAATCACTTAAAACACAAATTTTATATAACAATATATAAAATGTTGTCTATAAGTGTAAAAAGGCTTACTTCCATATAGTTATGAAATTGTTTGCATTCAAAAACAACTTATTTATGCAGAGAAATTGATTTTACAGATGTCACTTTTCAATCAGAACAAAAATATCAATTTTATTTGATTTACTGTAAACAAGAGCAGTTATGAAATTACGAAGTAAAATGATCTGTATAGACTTAAAGAATTTGCAGGAGTTACAAACGTGCACAGAACAGAATGTGAAAGAAAAATAGCACAAACTGGTACACATAAAAGACGTGAATGTAAATTTGTAGAATATTTCTGCTTATATTATAAACACAGAATAAACACAACATGCAACAGTTATAAACATTAACAAACATAAACACAGAAAAACTTCAAAAACAATGAAGGAAAAAAAACAATTAGCATGACCAATCAAGTAGATACAGTTTACACAGTCAACTTACGAGCAAAGAAATAATTTACAATACATTAACCTGTTGTAGTAGGCCTTCATAAGTGAGGCCACTTTTGTAGATCTGCTATATTGTTTCCAACAATTGCATTAGCTGAATAGGTTGATCTAATTTATTTTGCATATTACTTAAACTGAATGATTATTCATGTTGAACAATACATGATAATACAAAATATATTTTGTAAAACCACCTAAAGCAGCAATAAAATTAGAAACTTTTTTCTGTCAAACGGGGCAACAATGACCTTGAATTTAAGGTAAGCCAATACATACATTTATATAGATATACACATACAAGTAAGGATATGAAATTGTAAAAATAATTGAGATCATTGGTATGGAAAGGAAAGAGAGATAGTTTGTGGCTTACCTTAAATTGAAGCTCGGTGTAGACACTTGGGACTTATGGACGTTTTTCAAATTTTTGTAGGCTCTCAGCTTCCTCATTCAGAGAGCCATCCAGTGCATGGAATGTAACACTCCTTCCTGAAGGAGGAGGCTGAGACCCTCCGAAAATTTGAAGAACATACTTGTCCCGAGTGGCTAAACTGAGCTTCAATTTCAAGTCAGCCACAAAATATCTCTCTTATCTTTCCATACCAATGATCTCAATTATATATATATATATATATATATATATATATACACGATATATTATTATTTACATATATTCGTGTATATATATACACATATACATATATACAAATATATATATATATACGATATATTATTATTTACATATATTCGTGTATATATATATATATATATATACACGAATATATGTAAATAATAATATATATATATATATATATATATATATATATATATATATATGCCTGGATGACACGCAGTTCAGATCTTCCTTCCTGATGAAGGGGGCTCAGGCCCTCAAAAATTTGAACTTCCACCTATGCCAGACTGAACCATCTACTGATTTCAGGTAAGCCAGCATCACAATGTCTCTTTCCTATCCAAATGTATTATTTAATTTGACCTTGTCACATTTTCCTTACAATAGACAGCACAATGACAGAAACAAACAAATGCATGGTGCATTAAAATTCAGAGAAGCCTAGAAGACTTTCCAATGTGATATGGAAAACTATTAAGCATTTGCTCATTTAATTGTGAAGGTTTTAATTGTCTAAAAAGTAGACATGATTTAGTGGACCCAAATGCTTCTTTCAGTATCTTGTAAAAATTATATTGGTTAAACATCTGATCACGTCTTTTATCGTGATAGAGACCCCACATTTAGGGTTTACTTTTTTCAGCTATTTATATTTATATTTAGATTTTATATGGAAAATATTCTAGACCATCAAAAAAATTAGCAAATCCAATATGGTATTTCCCACAATATTTAATCAGTGGAAATAATTGTACTGCAATTCCAAGTTAATACTATAATTTTCAGACTTGAAACAACAATAGAATGGTGGAGTGAGACAGTTTTTGGTAAAATATACAAATACGGAAAACAGGTTGTTGTGAAGACTATGCTTCATGCTTTCATTTGATTCAAATGTAATGTTTGGTTGCAGAACTCTTAGGAGTCTCCATCAAACATTTCAGTGACACTTGAAAAAGTTGTCTTACTACTATAACTTTTGAAATTGGGATAGGACACTGAAAAATAATATGACCCATCTGAGCGTTAAGGACAAATTACCCAAGGTTAGAAATTCATCTTTAATAGAAAGATAAGCTCTCCATGAGTACATGTTAGTTTGTTATGCTTGACACAATTGAGGCAAGGCAGTGAACCACCCACAAAAAAGCTAACATCACTCAGAGAACAAAAAACTTCTGATATGCTGCATATACATATCATCATATACAAGCACACAAGTGACTGATTAAGTATGATATATTAATCAGCGTTAGAAAGTAGATACATGCATACAGATTTTCATTATTTACAAACTTTAACAGCAAAAGGACATCAAATTCAGACAGGCTGTCTAGCCTGCCAGTCTAATGTAGAGAACCTGTTAAAAATATATATCCTCTCAAAAATGTCTCTGATCCAATCCGGAACTTTAATATTTAAATAATCCATTCATTTCTTCTATCTCTCTATCTCGAAAACAATTTTATCTTATCCAGTAGGAAATGAAAAAAGAATAACTGACTATGACAAAGCTGTAGAGAAATGGAATATATCATGCATCTAGGATGGAATATGAATGTAGAAATGCTATAATTATCAATTCACTAAACACATAAATGCAAACATAAGTTTGTTTCACATCCTGACAAAATATATTGACAGACATCAAAATAATACAGCATACAAATGAATGGGAAGTAAAATTCATTACAAAATAAATATATTCAGGACCCAAGAAGTAACATTTTTCCTTGATAGTGTATGAAGGAAAAAGATTAGTTCATGCCATACTGCATGCTAAATGATTCTGAAATGACCATGCAGTAAAGAGCTATTATATAGCATACCTATATAGCTGGTAACCAAGGTGCGAAACTTGCGATGGTTGCCTTTAATTTCCGGCAAATCCACTGGTAATTGTTTTAGCAGCACAGGAGACAGATAAATAGACAGAAAGAGTGGGAGATGTACAATACAATGATGGACTTTTTGTTTTAAGAAAAAAAAATTCTTAAACTTAATTAATATTTGTGGCAAATATATTCAATGAGATTTTAATCTACTTCCAAATGGTCATGTTTTGCCTTGAAGAAATAATAGCAGATGGAAAATCTAAATTGTGTATCTTTGAAAATAAAAACACCATTGATCTTCAAACATACTAGTGATGTTTAAATCATACAATAATTAATGTAGGCTATTTAGAAAATATATTATCAAACACATAACAGAGTTAAATATTAATGATTGTACAACATAGAAATATATTTCAGTATGTTTTACGGCAATAAAATAAATCTGATAAGGATTTCATTATTCTATTCCTATCACCCTTGCTCTTATTAGTGTCCTCATAAACACTGTTGTTCTATAACTAGCATCAGTAAAAAATAATTTTAAAAAAAGTCCAAACAAAGTACATATCAGGGACAAACATTCCCCGACAGTTAACAGATGTCAACAATAAACAGTATTTGTAAAGTACAGAGTCTTTCAAATACAATAATAAGAAATGTTGCAATCATAGCCACCAAATTTAACACCTGAGAATTTGTTATGCACTTAAATTATTCTGAACTTGAAAGGCCCTCTCACATCAGTGCGGGACTGCAGGAATGGGTAGCTCTCACACTTGTCAAGATCACTATATGATGAAAAATATTGTAAGATCTTTTTGTAGTTTCGATAGGTTTTTCCACAGAATAAGCTGCTGGAATTGTTCTCAGGTTACCAACCAAGTGGCATTTACTAAGCATGACGTTTAGTTGACTAGCACCATTGAAATCTTCACCTAGTAATATTTAGTAAATACCACCCAATTGGAAACCGAGAACAATTCTGGCATCTCTACGTCATAACATTATGGTGTTATATTCACCAAAAGTTGTACATTTTGTATTAATTTTATGAGACTGTATTCTTTGTTTCCTAAAAATATATGAATAATTAGGAAACAGGGTACAGTCAGGTAAACAATTGTTTTATTGCTTATTATTGTAATGATTCAGCATGATTTTCCTCTTCAGCTAGAGCTAGTAACAAAGGATACTCTTTATCTGAAGCCTTATTGAACACACAATCTTTATTCAAAACTATTAAAAATACTTAATTATTTTAAGTAAAACTGCTGTGTACACTGGAAGGAGTCTATAAAATTAATTCCCATTCCCACAAAGGTGTGGAGGGCCGTGCAGTATGCTGTCTTTCACAAGTGGGATTCCCACTCCCGTTCCCGCAGATACTGGTGTATCTAATTATAGTTTATGCCCATAAACATGACAAAATAATGCTACCGGTTAAATGGAAAAACATATTGAAAAGATGCTGCAAATGATGAGGCACAAACTAAGTCTCCAGGACTAGTAAATACTGCAAAATAGGTAAAAGTGGAATGTATACAAGAATCAAGTAACTATAAATGACAAATTATTATATATTATAGCAAATAATCAATTGTTAAAAAATGGATTAGGAGAGAACAAGAGTAAAATCTGCTTTGAACTAGACTTGTGACTGAATTACAAGAACAAATTTAATTTATATAACCAAAACAACAATTACTATGAAAATTAAAATTTCAATTATGAACAAAATATGACTGAATATATTGTTTACACAGTACTGATTAAAACAAACCGTATACAATCTTTCCTGCATAACAAATTTTAGTATTAGAATTATTTTTATTACTCATCCCAAAATAGTAACAACTAAAAATAATTATGCTAAAAATATAATATGCCAGTTGCTTCCAATTAGAAAGTGACTAAAAACCCGTGAATTACTCATTTAAATATTTGTTAGACATTAATAAAAATGTAAGGAAATAGAAAATTTTATATGGCTGAAAATTAATACTTGTATTTCCATGAAAGTTTAATTACTCTTTTAATTCTGAAAAACAAGAACTGACGAATAGAGATATAATGATAGTAATACAAATAAGGCACCTATGAAAGAAATACTTGATGGTTAATTCCACAAAAATTTATTATTTTTTCTAGTCAATCCTGATTCTCCATTAAATAAATTAATTACTACTTATTACATTAATTAAATATGCAAATATGATCACATTTTAATAAGTAATCTATTTGAAAATATTACATAATTTTTGGGTAGAATATAAATAAATAATTGGAAGCCAGAGTCAATAGTCCACAACTGAATTAAAAACTGACTAAACCTATTTAAAAATATACACCTATAGACTTTTCTTGCTTCCTCATTGTATAATGGAACTTGTATCATTAAAGACCAAACTCATTGTGTAAGTTAATTGTACTGTCAATTCTGTAGCCAGTAATATAATATAAATTTGAGGTTTACTTATATGTTGAACGTATTCATTTTTACTATCAATATTTTTACTTTCCCATTTCTTTCTATTGACTACAATATTAATTGTATATAGGTTTCTCTGTCCCTCGTCATAAATAGCATTTCATTATTTGCTGGTTTTTAGGATTCTACTTTCTAACTATTCTCTAAAACTCTAATTGTTGTTACTATTCTTAATAAAATGTTGGCCACTACACATGAATATTTAAAAACATATTTCTCAACTCTTAATTTATACAGATGTTAGTATGTCATCACAAATTCTCATAATTTTCTTGTTCTGTTCCCATGAATTTGGTATATTTATGCTCTCCGCATTATGGCTAACTTCTGAACATTGATATATGTTAAAGTTGGGATAATAACAACAGATATCATCCTTAATTGATTGAGTCACTAAAGAATTAAAAAATCCAAAATGTACGATTATTAATATACAGAAAGGAAATGATATGTGAGAGTTAATTTAGTGACAAATACATTTTGGAATAACACATATAATGATGTATAACATTTTTGACAGGAAATGTGTTTGATAGCATTGGACCATTTCTTGTTTCCTATTAACTAGCACCTAAAGACACCAAGGAGTAGTGCATAAAACAAAGGATTGTTAATTCCTGAAAGTGTAACACGTAGAAAGAAATTTCCAACAACTACTTTCTGGTATATGTGACAACAGAATAAATACAAAATTATTAATGGTATTTTTCAGAATTCCCCTAAGACTCTTTCAATTACAGTTTGCAGAGAGATAAGATTATAGGGTTTCAAGAATACAGTGGAAGAAAAAAATATTAATCCAAGTTTTTGATATAAAGAATTGTAGCTGGAGAAGTATAGGAAGTCCTGTCTGTCAGATGTGCAGTAAAAGAAGGGAGAAGGTAGAGAGGAGCACTGTTGTCCAGTGAGATCCCCATATTGGAGCAACGCCACTATTGTTCTTAAAAACATTCATTATAGTCTTACGAACAGGATATACAAACAGCAGCAAAGTATTTTTATCACACCCTGTACTCAACATCTCTTAACTTTAATGGATGAGTTTTTTAGTGTACAACATATCCTGAACTGAACGCAATATATTTCCTTGCGTCAATGTTTTCAGAATAGTTTCTATACTACCAAGTTGCCATAACAAAGGCTAATGTTGAACGGAGCTCCAAACTACCCCCATTACATATGGAGCACTGTGCATCTTACGTTGGCACAACTTGCTACACCTTGTGAGTTATAATTACATTAAATGTCAAATATATGACTATTTTCTTGAAAATTTCAAAGGTTGACGGCAAGCAACACAACAGTTATGAGCTCAGCTTTAACAGCATGTATGCAAAACTGAGCTGATGTGTAATTAAATCACGATGAAGGAAACAAAATGGAGACACTTTAGTTAGAAGTACAAATGTAAACCTCAAGCCTAAAAAAACATAATAAGCAAAATAATTGTAGCAGATCCTGTTGCACGACAAAATTGTCATAATAACAGTATGCATATATAACAATGTCCGGTACCACAGACAAGTGTTTCATTATCTATTTTACAGAATAAAAATAAAACATAACATCTCCATTATGACCATACTCCATTTCCATTAAAATTAAAATCCAAATTACTCCAGTATGGTGGATATTTCAATTAAACCAATGAAATATAAAATAAATACAAAAAAAATTTAATATACCATTGATTGCATAATAGATATTTAAAGAAATAAGTATTTCAAATTGAGTTACATACGTTAAAAGAAGATTTAACACAAAAGCAATAATTTAAGTACATAAATTTTATGAGGGAATCTTCTGTGTTCAAGAATTACAAAGTGGGTTCTCAAATTAATTTTTTTTTAAGATTATCCACAAGAAACACAGCACCATTATCAGGGATAACTGAACAAGTATATAAGAAATCAAATTAAGTATTGTATTTAATCAAATGATATTGTCGAGGCTATTAGCATAGAAGTTATACTTGCATGAAGACTTACAAATAATAAATTGTTGTGCAAAATTGATGCTATACTTGTCACAACATATTAAAAATGCACATTCATAAAATATTAAACAATAAGGGTGACTTAGCATAGATTTTATCAATTAATTATTATGGACAAGACTTAATTACATCATTACACAACAGGAAGAAACGAATCAAACACTATGGACAGAGGCCAACTGTTCAGAACGATAAAAGCGCAGACAGCTCCACTAGACAGTATGATGTTGATGTTGTGAGTTGCTAAATGCATTTTCTCTATAGACTACTTTACCAGTTACTGAAGAATATTAGTCTAATGTTCTAGCTGAAGCAATATTTTTAGAAAGCTCACAGTTTGCAGAAAAAAATTCAAATCTCATCAAAAAAACTGTTAAGATAAGAAGAAAACTTGGATCTCTGTACTATGAATAACCACTCTATTCCCATGAGGTGTCCATGGCATGTATCGCTAATTGGACAGCAAACATATTTGTTAAAAATAAAGTAATATTTGTCAGTATAAATTCAATTAGTCAAAGCAAGATGTTAGCTGTGGAGAAATGTGTATTTGATTTGATATGATATGTGAGCCAACTGAATTAACACAAAAAAAGATGACATAAACTTGGCAGAAGTTACACACTTGTAAATACAACAAAAAAATATATTGCATGATGAGTACATTTTAAAAGACGTGTTAGGTCAAAATATGGTGATCTGAGTACCTATAATTTAACTTCAATGTTTAAAAAATATATAGGTTCAAGAAAACATTTTACTATCAATATGAACCAATTAAAAATATTTACACTACAGATTTCATAAGAGAAAGTATAATGTGTACTTAAAATTTGCATACCTTCCTATAGTTAAGGTAAAAAACAATCAGTCGATTAACACAATTTAATGTATGCACAAATAACAAGACGAATGATAAAATCCATACAATGGGTACTAAAAATTCAAATGCTAAAAATGACTTACGAGAGGGTATCTTCTTAAATACGGTTTTTGCCATAAAATCTTGGAATCTTTGGGCATAAAAACCAGGACGGTGTACTGAAACAGTATCCTGAAAATACCAATAACAGAATAATGAAATAATATATTCTTGCTGTAGAAAATGAAAACTATTTCTTGTCTCTCAGAGCTTGAACAAGAAAAGGAACATTAGGTGAATTAGGAAATGTCACTACAATATAGCTTTGAAGAAATATTAATTTCAGAAGGTACAGATAATATACATGCATGACATATTATACATTTAAGAAAACTAGTTTTCTCAAATAAATTTTTGCTGGCATATGAGGAGTTAAAAATATTACTAAAATGATATCAATAAAGGAGATTTGCCGAGTCCACTTTTCATATCAACAGTTGTAATGCTTAGTTTACTTATTGGAAAACATATATAAAACAGCATGATTGATTCATAGTAACTTGAAATTGTTTTAACATAGTTTTTCAAAAACGTGTATCTTGGACAACATTGTTATGTTAAACTCAAACTCTGAATAGCCTTAGCTTTTGACTAGTTTTGAGGCTACTGAATCCTGCCTTATATATTTGTCCTGCATTATTGTTTCTACAAATTTTTATTTGTTAAAGATTTTGAATATACCTCTAATTTTGCTTAATGAATAACACAATATTTGATTTTTGAATGACATTATGGAATGAGTGCCTTCAGCAGAACTCGATTTAGTTACTTACAGTCAAATGCATTTCCAGTTCCTAGTAACCTTAATGCTTCAAGTGGAAATTAGTGATGTAATTTTAAATAATGAGACAGAAACATCCCTGTACAAAGGTTCCATTCCAGTGTTCAACAACATAATATTGGAAAAAATAGGAAAATCAAAAACAGACCCTTCTCATTACAATCATAACATAGTACCTAGACAACACCAGGGTAACAAATTTCAATGTGCTGCTGCATTATTTACTTAAATTACAATGAGTAATTCATTGTTCCTATAACAATTTTACTTCATATGTAACAATTATTAAATATTAAATAGTATTTACTATTTACTTTTAATTCCATTATCCTCATTCATAACTTCAATCACAATAGCAAATCCACACAACATAAAATAATTGAGTTCCAAATATTTCAATAAAAATAAAATTATTCTAAATTTCACATACTTACTCCATCATGTATCATTGCTTTCCAAGTATGCTCAAGTTTTTTCTTTAATCGGTAACTTTGAAGAATATCTATGACGCCTATAAACAGCAGCAAACGTTCACCACGTGAGTTACGAGCAGGAATTCCTCCAGGTCTGTAGAAGAACAAGTTAACTAAATTTAAACAGATATTTTCAGCTTAAGTAATAAGAACTGTTTTGTGCCAATAAATAAATTATTTGATAAGATTTTGTAGGATCTGACAAATGCTGGAATGAATGTGAACTGAAACAGCAAATACAGGTTGTAAGAGGTAGATGATGAGATATTATGAATTTCTTTAACAAAAACTAATAGAACACACTTTACATTAAAGCTTTAAAACCATATAAAGAGTTGGAAACAGTATATTCCATTTCTTTACTTCACTTTGTTTTTAACCTCCCATTACAAATGGTAAATAATGTTTTCTATTTATTTCATATAACTAACAATACTTTTCAATAACTTACGGAACATCTTCTTCTTCATCGATTGGTTCACTTTCTGCTTGAATGCTTTCCATTGCTGTGGAATGAGCAACAAGTCGTTGTCTATTAATTGACCTGGTTCGATGGAGAGCTGCTGATGTGCTGTGATCTTTTTCAGAAGTAACAGGAATAGAATCTCCTTCATCATCATCTTTATCAGCCACTGCATTAGATGCCGTTTTCCTTTCCTAATAAAAAAATATATAAAAATGAACAGTTTATTAATGTTTATAAAGAAGCTAATTCATACATTCATACCAGGTTATTGACAAGGGTAGTTCCAGAAGTACCCTAACCTAACAAAGAAAACACACAAAATATATTTATTTCTCAATGAAGTTTCCTTTAGGTCAATACACTTTTCCCAGCAACATTCAAGAGCTTCGAAACCCTGTTTAATGTGAGAACCATTGAGCTCCTCTAAATAGCCATCAACAGCAGGCTCCTCTCCAGCATTGTTAAGAAATCTTTTGCCACTGAAATATTTTTTCATGTTAGGAAACAGAAAATTATCCGAGGGAGTAAAATTTGGTGAATAAGGTGTGTGAAGAAGCTTAAACTCATTAATTTTGGAAATCATTATTATGGATATGTGAACTGGTGCCTTGTAGTGATGAAACACTACTTTCTTTTTCACAAAACATGGATGTTTTTCCTCGATTTCATCTCTAAAATGCTGCAATAAGTTTACATAAGACTCACAGTTTATTGTTTATTGTTTTAGTTAGTTAAACAATGAAAATTATTCTACACACATCCCAGAAAACTGATGCCTCGATCTTACCATCCGATGGAAATGTCTCTGTCTTCTTTGGAGCACATTCTCCCCTTTCAGTCAAATGTTTTGACTGTTCCTTCATCTCAAATGTGAAGTGATGGATCCATGTTATATTATTATCCACACACATACAAGGCAGCATTTATAAAGTTGGAATATGCTTGTGTGTTTTATTTAAGATTTCAGCTTAATTATCCATTATCACCTCTGCTTTATATACCTACTAGCAGAGTGCCCAGCTTGGCCCATGTTTATGTTTATGTTTACATTAGATAGGAATAGAACTTAAATTCAACACAATCGTTTGATCATTTCACATAGTTCATAATTAACTGACACACAATGCATACTGATACGGGCAGAGCAAGACTCAACTGGCTTTGAGAACGTCTCTTAATCTCAATGATGCAGATACTATGGATTCAGCTCTAATATGGGCCATTTCACCTTCTATGCCCCACCCCTACCCATCTGTATGGTTAACTGAACGCCATCTTAACCGGCATAGTAACACCAGCATTCAATGCAGAGACCCTTAAAACCTAGGATTTCATGCCAATTTTTGTCACTTTTGCATTATTTTTATGTTACCCTCTTCCAGCCCCTCTCCTAAGTGTGGCCCCTTCTGTGTCATTATGGTTTGAAATTAGACAAACTACACTGGATGACACTTAATCACCACAATACTGAAAACTATTTAACATTGTCGTTTTTACATTATTTTCATTTGCAACCCCTATCTCTAAGCTGATGGGAGCTGTATTGGAACTTAACCAGCCTGATTATCAATATTCAACTTCGTAAGCTCCAAAACCATTGAATTGACACCAATCTTTGGATTTCAGAAACAATATTTGGAATTAATTCTTGAATTATTTTCATATTAACTTAAATATAAATAGTTTACTATAAAAAATATTTTTATATTTATATAAATAGTTTACAATTTATATAAATATAAAAATATTTTATGTGACCTGACTTCCTTATAGTATACACAACATTTTACCATTCTGAAGTGGTAAAATGCAAATTAACAAATTATATTTCCAAGAAGGCTATCATATTCTAAAATATGACCAAATTCATGTTAATATTATGTAAATAATTTATTTTTATGTACATAACTATTTTTGATACTGCCTTACCGCTTTTTCTCTGGCAGCTTGATCTAGATTATGAATGCCTAATAATAAACTGTAATCCATAATCTTAAAACTCTCAAGTACCTGAAACAAAAACATATTTTAATATGAAACAATTAAAAAAGTAGATTGTATATATGTAATGATTGAACAAAAGAAAAAATTACCCTACAATCACGTTGGATTGTTTTAACAAGTGCTGCATATGTGTCAGCTTCAAGACCAATACCTTCTGGGTGGTGATCAATGAAGTCTAGATCTTTAAATGTTGGTGAATTCTTTTGCCTTTCAAGTTTAGATGCCTAAAATGAGAGAAATATTCTTCAAGTTTAAAGTCAATATAGCATCCAAGTTACATTACCAACATTCATTTAAAACAGCTTGATATAGTGGTAGAATTTATATTGAAATGAGAACTATATCGTTGGCTTGTGCACAGTCCTTGATTTAAATGTCAACTGCAAATATCTATGAGTATGTATTTGTTTTTGTATCATTTACACATGTTTATGGTGCTTATTAATTAATTTATTTTTGAAGCTTTTCATTGGGAGACAGGTTGATGTTTTTGTGATGTGTATACGGTTGGTGCTAACCCTTATAATATTAGGGCAATTACGGACTATTTTAGAGTGCGTACTAATATAAAAAAATCTGAGCATGACCCATTTCTGAAAAGAATGATATTTTAAAATAAACTGCCACTGTGCATCATATAATTTCAAGGCAAGCACTTTGAAAGAACTCTGAAGGAGTATTTAGTAAATAATGTAATATATAAGCTCCACGATGTGAGATAATATGACTGTAAAACTTTATACTGATAATTTAAATGTATCTTTTTTTTTCTTTTGTATTATTATATTCAACCTGACGTTTCCCATATTGTATGTATGCAATTATATGGAAATAAAGTTTATATTATTATTATTGTATAATTATTCATCCCTTACTATCTCATTTGCAGTGTAGTGAAGTTGACCTACTATTCTACTGAATAAGGTGCAAAAAACAGTAAAAAAATTAAACCATGGACAACTTTTCCATCTATTAATTTATAAAATTATATTAACGCCATATAGAAAGAAAGGGGTAGGGGCAGAATGAAAAGGGGCCAAATTTAATAAATAGACAAAAATTGTCAGCATTTGTGGATACTACTATTATGCTAGTAAAAAAAGAGACAAAGATTGATAAGTTATCTAATTATTACATAAAGATAAAGTTTTACCTTTCGTTTATATGTTGAGCCCTTGAGATCATATTTTTGATGGAGTTTAATTGTTGATGGCAGGAGGTTATTCATCGCCACCAGGCGAACATTTTTGGAATTACATTGATAGCAATACAGTCCAAAAAATTTTGGCAACAAGGTTCTTGGATTTTGATTTAAATTCTGAAAATAATAGTTAATCAGAGTTAAACTATAATGAAAAGAAGAAATTTTATTTATAATGAACTTAAAAATAAAGTGGTGCCTAGTAATATGAATAAAATCATACAGAAATCTTAAATGAAAGAATTATTTTTACATTAGAATAATTGGAAAGATCTTAAAGGAGAAAATTTATGACTCTCTTATATAAATATTCCTTGAATTTGAACCATTTACCAAGTGAGACACTACAATAATTGGAAAATAATTTAATCATTATGTTATACTATGGTATAACTCTAGAAATCTGGAACATACATAAATAGCTCAACCAATGAATGAAATATTTTTAAATATATTAAATCAGCTTGATAGACAAAGTTGTAAGGAGTATGAAACTATATAGAAAATGTATTCATTCAAAAATTTACCTGAAATTAAGGGCTGGTGTTGCCATGGTGGACAAGTCAAAGTTCAAATTTTTGGAAGTGCAGTGTGCATCTCTCCTGAGGAAGGTGGCCGATTCCTCAAAAATTTGAACTTTGCCTTGTCCTACATGTCAACGTGACCCTCAATTTAATGTAAATCATATAGTCTGTGTCTCATTTATGAACATACATGCCAATTATTCTGACAATGTCATAATCTTATTTGATTTTATACATAAGTCAATGTACAAATGACTAAACAGTATGTACATAAATACACAATACAGTATTATTAAATTTCCTACCATATAATAACCAGGAAGAAGTTTCTGAAGAAACTCTCCTTCTTTATGTTGTACAGTCTTAATTATAAATTCATCATCTTCTGTTAAATAAAATATACTACCACTTGCACCAGGATTTGATAACTCTCTAAGCGGAGCACTACACATTGATATCTGAAAATTAAAGTAAGAAAATTTCATTTTAAATTTTAGAAATCAATATAATGTAAATACTCCTGGTACCAATACAAACAGTGAACAATCATATTTATTAATGAAAATAGTAATTAATTAGTAATTTATATGGAAAACCTTTATATACAATAAATAAATGCCATTTAACAAACCAGATTCCTAAATTGTCGCTTTATTTCATTTTGATATCAATAAGAAAGATCTGACTGCAATAATTATGCAAGGTAAGGTATGTACATCATTTCAATGCTGTAGTGCATTTACAGATAATATTAAGCTGACAAGAGCAGAAACATTGAGTGTTAAATAAAAAAAATTGAAACCATGAAAGTACAACATGTATGAAAATAAAATATTATGAAAAAAAGACGAGTATAAAAGTGGGAACAGACATATTGGTATAGAAACAAAAGTAGTTCAAACAGTTAAATATTGGTTTTTTGAGTATTTAACAAAGTGAAGACGTCAAGAAAAGGATTTAACTTTCTGATGTACCAAAAAAAAGTAATATTTACAATAAGCAATTTCAATACAGAAAGAGTTATTGTCAGCCAAAAATATCTCTGCCAAAAATATCTCAAATTTCATTCATTATTGATACCAAAATTAAAGAAAATGCAAACCTAATAAGAGGCCACTTGAAACATGGGCCTACAAAATTGTTTGTATTAACTAATTTTTTGTTTAGAAAACAATTTCACAAAAATATACTGATCTTGATGACACCTCACATATATAGCTCAAACGGTTGAAGTTGTTTAATAAGTTTTAAATAGCCAAATAACAGACAAAATAAAGTGATAATATAAATATCATACAATGTTTCTGCAATCCTTGATGCATTTATCAGGTACTTCAAGAATAAATCAAGAGGTGTACAAAGACATGTAAGTGTAAGATGCTCAGTGGTCCAAGTGTAATGGGGGTAGGCCGTAGCTCAGTTCATCACGAGCCTTTGTTTCAGCATCTTGGTAGTGTAAAAACTATTCTGTATGGTGTGTCATTCTTACAGCTATACCTTTATAGCTGGACAGGTTCAGGAAAACCTGTCAGATGTGCAGTAAAAGAAGAGAGAAGGTGGAAGGGAACATTGTAATTCAGTGCGAACCCCCTATTGGAGAAACGCCACTATTGTTCTTAAAAAGTCATTATATTCTTACGAACAGGATATCCAAACAGCAGGAAAGTCTTTCTATCAAACCCTGTGGTGATCATCTCTTAACCTTTATGGATGAGATTTTTAGTGTACAAGATATCCTGAACTGGACACAATATATTTCCTTGCATCAATGTTTTCTGAATAGTTTTTACACTACCAAGTTGCTAAAACAAAGGCTCGTGATGAATTAAGCTATAGCCAACCCCCACTACACATGGACCACTGAGCATCTTACATTAACATGTCTTGCTACACCTCTTGAGTTACACTTGAAACACCTGAAGCAAACAACAAGGAACACAGAAACTTTGTGTGATATTTATATTATCACTCAATTTTGTCTGTCATTTGGCTCTTTATTTATCTAATTATTATGCTTTCAACACAGGCAAATTATATTTCAATCAATTCAGTACACATTTAATAAATTGGTGGAAATTATAGCATGTAAATGTTGGAATAGCATGCTGCTACTTACAGAGGTGTACTTGTCATGTAAATATATTTTCTTAAGTTATAGAATATTTAACTATTTTCTTGCATACACTTACCAGAAAATCATCAGGCTGAATGCCAAATAAATCACGAAAATACCTAAATGCAATGGGGGCATAAGTACGAAACCTAAATTCTGAATAATGGTGTGCAGGAGTGTGATTAGATCCTTCCGATGGGAAGTTTGTGGTTTCCACAGTCATGAAATCTTGCATAAGTAAATCTCTCTCAGGCTTAGAAGCAAGACCTCCAACTGCATGTTGTATACCCAACTGGATTGAACCCATAATTTGTGAAGTTTGGATCTGGGAAAAAGAAAAAAAAAAAAAAAAGTATTACAACCAAATAAAAAATACCAACTACAAATTACTAAAATAAATGTCGTAATATGCATAATATAATATACCTTTTTGTAAGTGATTTCTCCACCAACACCAACACGCCTGTGCCCAATTTTTCTCTCTCTTTCAGATTTATGGCGTGTGATACCAGTACTGCTTTTGTTTTGACTGTGAAGTTCCATCGCCTAAAACATCAAAATCTTTTAGGGCCATATACAAACTTGGAAAATAATTACTTAACAATGACAAAAAATATGATATTGGTTATATTAAAATTATAATATAAACTATTAGATGTTAAGATTTAAAACTATCCTCTGAAGAAAAGTAAGGTTGGGCTACGCAGGCATTAGAACAGTTTCCTAAAATCAGTTATGAGAGTTACGTATGTTTTTTTCATGTTACTTTAGAGAAATGTATTTCACAAGTTATAATTTGTATTATCACATATCATGTGCATTCATACACACTCCATGAATACATACCATATTAATTATAAATACTACATTATTACTACTTCTTTTAAATTTTGTTTTAACAGATCAACACCAAATATATTTTCTTTCTAATATGGATTTAATTTTTTCAAGAACACATATTATAAAGAGAATAACACAAATAAAGTAATAAATATATGACTTAAAAAAATAGAGTTGGGTATTTGTAATTTTACAAGATATTTATACAGATCTGTATCAGCTAACAGCACAAGCAAAATAAATTTAGCAACATTGTGTATAATGTTTGTAGTTTATTCTAATTTGTATAATAATGACATTCATAAATAATATACTTTCAATTAAGTAAAAACAAAACATACCTCTGAATTGGATGCACAGGGATTTCCATCTTTGCCTAAATAAATAAGAAATATATACAATTAGTAATTCAATTTTTGTAAAACAAAATATAAATAAATAAACAATTTCAGTAACCGTCATAATAAGCACTCCGCCAAATTTTATAGGTTCTGTACAATAGTTTGGCTTAAATAAAACTAACAGAAGTATAAATGTACTGAACAAATTATTTCTATAATTTAAATTCTGTAATGAAATTTTACATCAGAGCAGCAGTTTTTAAGCCGTAATTTAATTTAAGGATAAATAAAAGGAAAATTGTAACACACAAAAGAATGAAAGAAATGTAAAATGTGTGATCAAAATAATAATATAAACAATAGAAACCTTAGAATATTCTAAATCTGTACCAGTATCACACCATTCATATAATAAATTTATTTCACGTTGAATATACAAATTTAGAAATTTTAATTTATTAAAATGAGACAAATATTAATAAAATTTTAGACACATTGTTCACTTCACTAAACTTAATATTTTCCAAGTTCCTAAACATGGGCATAGATGACAAAAGCAATAAAATACATCTCTACAGGTGGTTAATTGAAAACAAAGTAGATTGTATTATTTATGCTTCACCCTAGACGTCACATCATGATGTTAAAAATGCCGAACACCGACACTTGCTAGCGTCACGGATATTGTACAATCTGTAGCAACAACAATTTCTTACCGTCTTCATCACTTTCATTAAAAACAGTAGTTTTTTTGTCGGAAATAGTTCTAGGGCTTGAAGTAGGATCAGCAAATTCAATACCATCAACACCTCCACAAGCCATCGTTATTAGCGAGAGGAATATATTTGTGAAATGAATTTACTTTATTTTAATTATAATGTATGTCATAATGTCGTTCTGTTTTTCAGGTGCCAAAAGCTATTTTAAAATTATAAATAAATAAATTGTCATATTCATGTCTGTTCTACAGAAATCACGGAAACTTCATGCCAAAGATATTCGGGATTCGCAAGAAATTATCGCTTTGATCAAAAGGGCCGACAAATCTATTATCTTTGGGCTTGAAACGTCACATAAAAAACACAGTAAGCAATTCGCATCAATCCAATTCTATGAAGTCTTGCAATATTTGGATAATCAACGGAATAATCATATCTTATAAAGAAAGAAGAGACTAGTAATATTGCTCATTATATGACTCCTTTCTCAAGTTATTTTTACAATTAACGAGCTCTTAGACAAAAGGTTCATTAACAGTTCCACAAAAGAACCAGTGCCACGTGAAGTATGTTCAGTTTCAAAGTTAAACTAAGTTCTCGTTCAAAGCTAATTAATAAAGGTACTGATTAAATGATTATTAGATTGTTCTATAATTCAAGTTTCATAAACACCTCCATAAGAACACAATTAAATGCCTTCATTGAACATTATAAATGATTCCCTGTAAAAATTAAGTTACATTCACAAAAAGGTATCAAATTTGAGGCTAAAAACTACAATTCAATTCCAATTCTTTACAAACTATACAAAACACGAGAGAAAGTGTGATATGCACATTATTTTATAAGATAATAAAATCATTTGATCTTTGTAATCACAATTAATTATGCAAAGACAAGTTTTTCAAAATACATTAAAAGTGGGTCAAAAATTCATTGAAGGTGAGAGTGTAGTTGTAATAAAATGAATACAAATTAATGGAAACCAAATTCAAGCAGAATTTATGTTTGTTACATGAAATGTGATAAACGTATAAAGGTCATGTGCAGTGGCGGCTCGTGCTCATGTGCTACAGCACATCAATTAATTTAGTATGAATTAATTTTTTCTCAATTGTAAGAACCTTCATAATAATTGTGTTTTAACACTGCAAATCTATGCTTCGATATTGAAGACTTTAAACTCCTCGCCTTGCGGCGCATCGCTCCTGGTAAAGCAGTCACATGGACAGCCAGTGATATTCCAGCTACAGCGCGGGTTCTGGAGATTTAGTCACAACTGCGCACCCGTAAAGGTTAACAAACTCCTAGCTTTGTATGGTGCGATGCCAACAGCACAAGGAAACAGACCCCCCCCCCCCCCGGTGCTGTGATACAGAGAGGCTGTCGCATCAGACGACATAAGCAAGTGAATAGAAATAAATGTGAACCATTCACTAATTATGAATATTATTTTATCAAAGTTTATATTTTCAAATCAAAAGTAATATTCGTACATTTTTGATCAAATCTAAAAGATATTGAACAATTACGAGACTCATTGCAACAACTCAACTTCGATAAAACTAAGCTAGATTAGGTTCATAAATACAGCAACAGGAATCAAAAACACCTGAATTACTAAAATCCATGGAAGAAATTACTGTATATTTTCAAGCTTTCAGCCTCTTTTACGCCATTTTGAAGATTCCAAAAACACATACGTGATACTTTTTTTAAAAAATAAAAAGGGTTCTTCCCAATATCAATGAAAGTTTGTTGAATATTCAATAGAAAATTGATATAACAATTAATAATGAAGAATAAGAAAGATAGCCAATCCATAGTAATAAATATACCACACAACGTTTCTGAGATCCTTGTTCCTTTCGTCAGGTGCTAAGAAGAGCCTAGAGAAAGACAACTGCACTTTTCAGTTTTTGTCTGAATTGGCTTTCTTATTCATTATTTTCAATCAGACGTAAATTTTTTCATAATTAATAATTAAACTAACCTCGTGTAATATTTAATGTATTTAGGATGAAAGTGATCAAATTGCCTCATGAAATGAAATATTTTCAAAATCAATCGAAAAATGATTTTGGAAGAAGTGCAGTGTTTGTTTTCTAATTATGTTTGATATAACAAATATGGTTCTTTTGTCTTCAAATTAGTACAGGTGTGGCCTATGTGAAAATTTTTGCACCCTGACCAATGTATATCGGTATATCGATATATATACAGTTTTTGAGAATGGCTTCAAAGTGGCTGAAAGCTTGCTCATGAAGTGAAAAAATATTCATTGAAAAAGATCCCATATAACAGGGCTGTCCCTCATTATTTGAATAAATTTAAGTGTGAATTCTTGCGACCACTCAATTTAATTTGCCATTTATATTTATATACCAACGTAGCATAGAACACAAGACAAAGTGTATAGAATATACCACGATCTTTGATATAAGACAAAGATATCGGTTCGGCTCGGTCCCCGTCCACACTACAACGTGTTTTCCTTTGATGTTTCAAAAAACCGACAAGAGCCAGAGCCCACGGCGAGCAATCCTGGTCCATCTAGCGCATGCGCAGATCAGCTGGCGCATGCGCACTGACTCATGTTCGGCTCGTTGCTCGGTGGTCTGGACAGGGCTTTTAAGGGTGGCCCCACACTGCAATCGACGCGACGAGTCATTTTGTCGGATGACGACTCCAGGAAAGAAAATACATGGGTTCCCTATGCAGGGATGCACACCTTGGCGAAACAGTCCGCGTCCGTCGGCCCCTTGACAGCTTGAGACGTGTTTCGTCGTGTCGGACGCTGTCGTATGGAATTATGACCCCTAGTATTGTCTGACGAGTCAAACAGAACTGCGCATGCGCCCTGCACACTACGAGAAACCTACCCTAGTCTTTATTCAGTTCTATATTTGTTTTTAGTTGAGGCAAGGGAAGAATGGAATTTGATATAGATCGACTGACAGCTTGCGTTCAAGTAAAACCAACTATCTACAACCATAATTTCAAATAAAAATATTATAAAACAACTGTGGGAAGAAATTGCGACGCTATGAGCTTTCTTGATAACTAATGATTAGATGAAATAGCCAAATGAGAGACAAAAATGATGATATAAGTACCACACAACACTTATGGAAACTTTCTTTCTTTCGTCAGGTGATTGAAAAACACAAAAGGCTTTTGAGTATATTGGGGCAGCTGTCACTCTAGGACCAGGCCGAATTGAGTAGGCTTACCCCATAATGAGTGATCTCATAACTCATGTTGTTGCCTCCCTGATAACGAACGAGTTTTTTCGTACTGTTCGAAACATTGAATTAAATCGCTACATCATTTTCTGAAGTTCTAGACGATCTTTCACGTCATCTCATTACCCTGCCTCTTGCTTTATGTTTTTCTTGTTTTATTTGTATTTCTTTTCTAACGTTTTTCTTGCTCACCTTTCAGCTACCAGACAATGGAATACCCGAAGAATCTAAATAATAACTTTTGAGTCAGACAGCCGTATCGTGCAGTTGAGGCGCTCCTGGCTTGTGATTTTCAGTCAGATGACAAAAGGAGAAAAGTATCCAGGAACGTTGTCATGTATTTAAATTATCATTTGTTCCTGTCAATTGGCCATTTCATATAATCATTACAAATTGAAGAGACGTATTATTTTTTTATTTCTTGATAATTATCTAAACCAGAACAACAAAAGTGCTGGTAATATACTTGTGGAGAAGAGAATGCAGCAGGGATTGAAGTGGAAGATATCTCATATCTAGAGAACGGATAATTCTCTGCGGGAATTAGACTCTTTCGAAAATTAGTGTCACCAAACAAAACAAAAAGAAAATCAAAACTTTTTGAGCTCATCCTTGTGAAATTGAGGTGTCAATGTTCGAATATCTACCGTATGACCCAACTCAATGGCTTGTTCCGAAAATTAACTTTATTAAAAAATATTTACCGAGGAAAAATACATTCGGATTAGAAATGCGAAATTATTCCGCGTTTAAAAATTAGACACTATTGGAAATTATGTAGACAGAAGTAGAAATGTAGCATGTTACGTGTCGGGACAAGAGTATTGGTTACACTATCACTGATGTAGTATTATTATTTTACACAGTAAAATCTTGTTATCGTTAAGTGAATTGTGTGCCTCGGACCATCTTTCAAAACTGTGAATTTTATAATCGTATTTTGTGCTATTTTTTTTTCTTAATTTGGAAATTTGTCTCATTTCTGTGTACTAAAGTTTGCTCTTGTTTACTTTGTACAATTATACTATAAATCTAATCATTTGTAAATACATCTTATTTAGTGAAATACATGAATAAGTTACAAAGTAATCAGAAACGTGCAGTTACAGAAGCTGCTGTGTATACCTTAAAAACTACCCCCACATTGTTCTGAAGTTTTGTGACCGAGAGTGTGCATAGATGTCTATGACAAATTCTTTCTATGATAGTATATACTGGTATGAAATATTAATAATACCCATTTTTAAAATACTTTTATGATGATCTTGGATAAAATTGACACATCTAATAACCCTTTTTTGAAGAATAAAAATTTTTCGTTACCCACAGAATTTTTTACAGAAAATTATACCATTCACAAGTTTAATTTGTTTGCTTTTGATAATCATATAATTTATTATAAACACATAATATTGAACTTTCAACGTCACAAATTTTATGAATTTAGGTTTGGAATAGCATAAAATGTGTTTCTTACAATTGATTTATGTTTATGAAAACTGGTTCTTTTTGAGATCGTCTGCAATGTAAAGCGATATTCAAAACCAAATTGATTACCATAAATTGGTGTTACGTAACTCAAATCCAGTACTGTAAATTCACTTTCAAAGCTTTATAGCCTAAAGTTCTCGGGTTTCCAACCGGGTGCCGTTGTAAATACACGATGTTTCGTCGACACCAGAAATGTGGAAGATTTCGACAGGGGTTGTCGACGAAACATCGTGTATTTACAACGCCACCCGGTTGGAAGCCCGAGAACTCTTCCAGCAATAAGTTCACCAGAAAACCTGCGAAAGTTAATTTTTATAGCCTACCTTGAATAAAACAATTTCTTCTGTTCTAGAAGCAAACAATTTTTTCAAATGGATGCTGGGTCTAAAAACATTATATTGTATATATTCATAAATTTTTAGTAGATGTTTTATAGTCTTGTGGTAAATTCACGAGTTTTGTGACCTGATAATTTGTACTCTGCAGTTCATTGAATACTACAGATACCCGGAAAGATGAATTTTACATTTTCATATATTCCTTCAGAAAATAAAAAACTGAAGGCCTGAGAGACAACCACTAAAGACAAAATTCATGCGTAATGAGTTTTGTTCTGATGAAATAACCAAAAGGTCTACTTGGATCCAGTCGATAAGTGCAGTTCCAGTAACTACCAGCCTATGACTTTCACTTTCTTCGTATAAATTTAACTTCTTTTCTATTATTAAGACTTATCTTGCACTGCAGCGCAAACCAGATAATTTTTTCCAAAACAACTTGTATGCGAATGAGTGGAATAACTTTTAAATAGGAATCCGCAGTTATTACTCAGGTGACATACAGTAAAAGAAAATTATGTTTCAAGTATATTTGAATCACAATGTTAAAACAGTTCTCTTGTGATTGGAATAGAAATTTATATGGTATCTGAGGGTCTAAAACCCAGCAATGCCGCTGAGTTGTAACTTTTAAATTAGGAATAACAGTTTCGAATGAAGTTTCATTTTGAGTACTTTTTCTTTGTATTGAATAGTGCATATTTGAAGCAGAAAATTTCACACTTATTAATTATAAAAATTTATATTTTCTCAGCGAATTCCTGTAAGAAAACATATACCCATCAAAATAAATATTAAAATTAATTGTGTCCAACGTGGAGTTCGAATATACGTTACTGGATATCGCTTTCCTAAAGCAGTATTTTATTTTATTTCACTTTCATAATTAATTTGTTTTATATTTATTGAGTGTATTTTTTATGATTCATGTGTATTCTGTGAGTTTCTAAAAGAGCTTGAAGCAATTTAATTTCAATTAAAGGGAAAAGAAATGATAGAATTTGATTTTTTTTGATTGATATTATGATTAATTTGAAGAGTTGTGTGCGAAACAAACAGTAATGAATTAAGAAATCTGCTATTTATTTTCGGAGCAATATGAAACAGGTGAAAGCAACGAAAGTATGGACGAAAATGCAGTGGCAAATAATAAAAGGCGATGGGGTCTGATTAACACGACAAAGGAATTAATGGTGCAAAAGTCGCAGAATAGGGTAGAGTTACTCAGAAAATTTTGTCCAAAATAATTGCAAAAAGAAATAAAGTGTGGACCGAAAGTAACAATTTGAAGAAAATAGATAACGGGTTTAAGGGTTAAATAATAAATTTTCTGTGCTTGACTGAACACTTCAGTTCAGTACTAATTAAAGATTCGCCGCGAGAAACTTAGTATAAGGAAGAGAAAAAGAACGATTTAAAAAATTAAAGTAGGTGCTAAAGTGTTGAAGGTTCAAAGGAAAAGTCTTACGTTGATTAAAGAACGGTGGAAACTATTAAATTGATAATGAGAAATTTTGAATATATCAAATTATTGAATAGGGTAGGAGAGATGCGGGAAAATGGCAAAGATGAACAGTCTACGGAACTTAAAAGGCAGAACTTAGATGGAGAAAGTGCAAACGAAAGAGGAAATTTGGAATGGGGGCCAGATAAGATTAAATGAAATACGTGGTGATACTGTGTAAGTAAAGGAGAAAACGAAACACACGTTTCGAGAAGTATAACGTGCGTTGTAATCATCCTAGTAACATTATTGAGTTCGAATAAGTAATGATCACACTACTGAGTGATGAAATTGTCACACACTCCAACAGAATATTCATATAATAATATCATGGAAAACATGGCTCATAGAAAATTAATTAATTTTGAACACTTATAAGACTTTTGGAAAAAGACTTTCATAATATTCAAAACAAAAATCCACAGAAGCCATTTATAAAATTTGATTCAAAAAACGTCTGTTATATTCGTCAAAAAATCATAATCAAATAGTTATAAATTCCTGGATATCCATCTACATGAGTGTTTTAATTTGAAGAAATATATTAAAAATTTGAATGTAAAATTAAGTAAATTATTATATCTCCTGAGTGTTCTTTCGAGTCAAATAAAGAAGGATCGGTTACGCATGATATAGTTTGCATTTTTTCACTCCCAAATATAATACGGAATTATCTAATGGAGAAACTCTTCAGAGGCAATACCGACCTTTAGACATCAAAATAGAACCATCAGTAATTTATATATCGTAAGTTTTAAAACCCCATGCAGACCTCTGTTTAAAAGTGACTTTTTTTAACCTCTTTTGTGTACTTTCATTTATGAAACCGTCGTATTTTTTAAACAAAACCAAAAAACTTCTAGTAATGAAATAATTCTGAAGTACACCAACACAGTACCAGACAGACAGTCTGATATTTCACACTCTTAAATCACAACCAATTAAAAACAGTAGCTTCTACTATGACAAGTTGTTATACAATAAACTTCAAAAAGAAATAAAATCAATTAATCAGCAGGGAAATTCAATGGGTACGGAAATATTTTTTTTTAAGATCACAGCTTTTATTTGGAAAATTAATATTTGTCTGCATAAAATGACAATTACATGTAACTATATATGTGTATAATGCAAGAATTATTATAATTTAATTAATTGTCACATTTGTGACTCAGATATTCTATTATGGGTGTGTGAGAGAGAATGAGTTAGTGATTATGTTTTGTGTATATGAGAGTGTGAAAGTATTTCTATTTCTAAGTATTCTGACTTCACTAAACATATTCTGTATATGAACGACTACCCAATAAACTACTACTACTACATAGATAAAGAACTAGGATCGTAGTATGACATATTTTCTGCTATATTCGTCGAATAATAGATATTTCCACAACAAGACCTTAATTACAACTACTTTCATATGTTAAACACTTTCCTCTCTCCATTTTTGAATTGTACAGAATTATTTCGAATTATATATATACATATCAACATCTGTTTATTAACTATATAATATTGAACTAGTTCCTATTTGTAATTATTTTCCGGCATTGTAAGATTTGGATTTTGTATTTACTATTTTGTTGGTCAGTATTATTATTCTAATTTCATGCATTACCATTTTTTAAGGGTTAAGATTGTAAATCTTATTGTATTCATTTGCTCTTTCCTGTAAAAAGAGAAGACGTTTTAAAAGTTGTCGACTTAATATCTTTGTCTTGTATCGAAATGTTTTATGCGCAAGGTAAATACTTATTTTAGGCACATGATGTGAATGTGTAACAGTTCAATCGAATCTTAAATGTTCAATATCGTAATAATAACGGTCCTAATATGATATAGTTTTATGGGGTTATTTGCTTAAATCAATTGTTTTGTCGACGTTCTGTTAATTTCGATAGGAAAAATTAGTCCCTTTGGATTTTGCTTTCTCCTTGGTCAGTATTCTTGTTTACAGTGTAAGACGCTCTGTGCTGTGCGTCAGGCTAACATTCGACAATAATCCGAATATGTAATGGCGGCTCCAATTTTGAGGTGGAAAAGACTTTATAATACCACAGGGCCTCAGCCTAGGCCTCGACATGGACACAGAGCAGTTGCAATTAAAGATTTGATGGTCGTCTTCGGTGGTGGAAACGAAGGAATTGTAGATGAGCTGCATGTTTATAATACAGGTAACAGAGATAGGCACTAGGCTATAAAGATGGCGACAGTTGTCATAGTATAGTTATAATTTGTTTTTGGTTTCTGACATACATCCAGAGCGATATGTGAAGTGTATTACTACTCTCAAGAAATACGGGTTTATTTTACAGCATTTATTGCAGTGTTGACATTCTAATTGTGAATGTTCGTGATTTGGCGGTTTGTTGGTATTCAACATGGCAGCCCCCTATAGAAGACATGATTCTCAATGGTATAGGTTAATTAGTGTATGAGAGATGCAGTGGTGGATTTAGTCGCTTTACGTTTTGTTCTTAAGTGATGTGTCAAACCTCTCTCACACATAACGTTTTTGTGTCTAGATTGTGCGTCTGTTTCAAAAAAGTTTTTAGCCTCCAATAACATACGCGATTTTCAGTATTGTAGGTTAAATATAATGGAATCTGTTTCAAACAGATTGAATTTAAAGCCGTTGAAGAAAACAGTGAGGTACTGCATTATTGTTTCAACTTACGGGTATTAATAATTGATATAGACTTTAAAAGTTTGACAATTTGTAATTTTTTTCTTAAATATTTTTGTATTGGTATATTTTTTCTGGAAAATGGTTCTGTCATATGATTGTTATGACTGTTAATTTAAATTTTTGTTTCATAAATGAAAAGTTTGCCAGTTTTTCTTGAATGGAAATTGTAGTTCTATTTTGTTTGTATTGTAAACAAGTCTTTCTAAAGTCCAGCAAATTGAGGTTTATACACATTAATTGTTAAGGTCAAACAGGTCTTCTATATTCAATTTCACATATATTTTTTTTAACCAGATACTGAAAATGATTTAATAGTGTTTCTGCATTTAATGAAAAACTTTGTTTAACATTCGTTTCCCTCACGTTAGAAGATATGATTTACTCATTCTACTTAACTTAAAAAAGTTGGGTATCTATTTCGAATATAACTTTTTCAATATGTATGTATATTCGTTTAGCTTCTTCACTGAGAGAATTATATGTTAAGGTTTTGACTGTTGAATTATTGTATTATTTTTAATATTGTTCCTTTGTTATATTATAAATTATTTGTGAATGTTGACCCATATGTGTTGTACAGTAGTTATAATTCTTATGTGAAGTGTAAACTTTTTGAAATCTTGAGTACAAATTATTTAGAATTCATACTAGTTTGTTTTCTATGAACTTAAGATTTATTGGGGTACTTAGAAAAATATTAATTTGTAATAACCTATTTTTGTATAGCTTTCAATAAATATTCTACTGGTTGCTGAAGTATACTGATGTAAGTGATTTGCTGGTCTACAACAATGTCCTGTTTCCTGTCTTCAATTGTTTCATATATTAGGATGTGAAAGTTGTTGTTCACTGAAAGTAAACACATTTTATCTATGAATAATGTATAATGTAAATAAAAGTAATTTTAATATTTACAAGCAGACTGTGTATAATAAGTAGATAAAACTGACATCACATACAGTTTTTATTCTGTGGGATTTGACTCATACATGCAATACTAATACTCTTTTAGGTCAATGTTATCTCTAGATAGTGGAGGAATGAATGGATGTTGAAACTTAATTTTGTTTGCACCTGCTATTATAAGGTTCATAATTGGCAAAAAAATTCCAATTCTTGATGATCATATATCCAGTTGCCCAACTTTATTTTTACCTTTTACATTTAAATTTCTTTGGTATTTCAATTTTACAATATAGTTTCTCGTCATGTTCCATTTCGTAAGTGATTTTATTTGTGTTATCTCCTTTCATTCTGTCCCATTCAATTATATTGTTGTCAATCCATCTTGAGATAATATTGTACATATCAATCAAACTGTACATTTTTAATGGAACTATATTATGACCTGAGTGATTTCTTTTTCTTAATATGAAATCTCTTGCTAACTGTTTTGAAAAATAGTTTTGTGTCTAGTTAATTTCCATTTTTTATATAAAAATATCTGTTCTAATTATTTTATTTATTTTTTGTTTTGGAATTCATGAAACCAATCCCTTTCTGGACAGAGAAAATGTGACTAGAAGGGACTTCTTGTATGCTCTGGAAAGAAAAATATTGTCCAGGTGTATCAGAAATAGTACCATAAAAATTTTCAAAAGGAAATATTTTTCTACCAGCTGCATTGATCTATATTAGTTAGTGTGAATCATCAAAATAACGTTTAGCATACTTACTTTAAAGTATTTTGTTGTATATAACCCAACTTGTTCACTCCACTTTTTTTAAATAAAAAAAATGTAAATATTTGTAAAGTGGGAAGAATGAAAATCTAACGCAGAATACAATTATATGTAGATGTGCTTACTTGGCTGTGTTAAATAAGGTGGGTGCATTTTTTTATAGATATTTTTTATATTAATATATGGTGTAATATAGTAATTCCTGAAACTATATTATTTGAGTCTTACCCTCTAAACTTTTAATATAAGCATTGAACTCCTTTCACTGGCCACTGTTCCCAAAACTGAAGTTGGACTATGTAATTATCTGTGAGGGTTTTGTATTCTTAAACCTATGCTCCAGGTTTCTGCTTTTAACCATTTGTTGGCCTATCATTGTTTTTTTCTTTTTTTATATAATTTCTCACTAGTTTCATCTTCCTTGTGTATCTCCTCCAATCCATACAGGTGTAAAATTATATATTTAATAAGAATTAATTCCTGCAAATGTTACCTTGATATATTTTACTTGTGAATTATTAGATATGTACAAATATGGTTTGATATATGTCTTAGTAAATTGCCTGTGATATTTATCTAATAAAATTAAATTTACATACCAACTCTATTAAGCTTTCATTTGCCCCAACATAAATTTAAAGCATGTATTTATCCATATAAAGAGGTTTATAGTGTATTAATTAATTTTATAATGTACATTTGAAGTATTGGACTTAAATTAGATTTTAGTCTATATATAAGAAATTGTGTCATGGTCAAATTAAATGACACATTTGGATAGGAAAGCAGACTGTGAAGTCAACTTACCCTGAATTTAGTTGGCCCAGTAGGCCTGAGCTGTTTTTTAAATTTTTAAGGCCCTAAGTCCCCTTGGTCAGGAAAGAAATTCTGAACTGTGTGCCAGGCCCAAATTCAGGGCCTTAAAAATTTGAAATAATTTTATTGCTCTGCTTGACTTTACCAACTGTTGATTTCAGTATAAGTTGACATCCACATGTGTTACACACACACATATATATATCATTAAAATATTGTAAATATAATGTGACATTGTCGAAGTGATACATTTGGTTAGGAAACTGGGATAGATAATAGCTGACTTACCTTAAATAGGATGTTGGTGTCACCAGACCGGGAAGCAATATCATATCTAATTTTAGAGGGCTTTCTTAAGACAGTAGAACTAAATATTGTGCTGGCTGTTCGCAAAGCGTGTAACATTCAGCCCTAATGTCCCAAGGAAGGGGACTTAGGGCCTCGAAAATTAGAAATGATGTTGCTTACCAGTCTGGTGACACCAACTTTCGATTTAATGTAAGTTCTGCTCTATATCCTCTTTCCTAACACATTTATACGTGTGTGTATTTATAATATTAGTTAGGATATGACATTCTCAAAATTAATTGTGATATAGGTATGGAAAGGAAAAAGAGATAGCTGAAATTGAAGTATGGTGTAGCCATAGGGAACCAAAGAAAGTTTTTTAATTTTTCGGAGGCTCTCAGCCTCCTCCTTCAGGAAGGAGTGTTACAAATTCTGTGACAGTCCTCAACCAGCTGGTGCACGGAATTGAAGCTGTATTAATCCTTCCTTTTTTTCTGTTTGGTCCATGTATTTCATGTAGCTTACATACAGTATTCATTGGCTAGAGAATGTGTATTTTAATGACGTTTAGTAGTTGATCAGTAGGACAATGTTTTGGTCATTGCTCAAACTTAAGCATGTATTATTTTGAGTGAAATATTTGCAAATTTACAAAATCTAACAGCCTAATAAAAAGTTAATTGATTCATAAATTTAATTTATTTTAATCAACCACTAATATTTGATCAGATTGCTCTAACAAAACACCGAAAGTATTCATATGTAGGATTTAAGGCATTTTCTACACTGTTTTTAGCAGTGTTATCTCAGTTATTCTTAGTCTTCTCAGAAGTTTGTCTTGTTACATATTTTTTTCTCATATAATAAAGTATTTGTTTTGAATATCTTTAAATATATATCTAAAACCAATCATTGGTTTGTGTTATTAGTTTGCAATGTGCTATGATTTGGGCTTTTATGTAATTATAGGTTGTATAATTAAAATTCCCACTTCTTTAACGAATATTACTTTTAATCATATTGAAGTATTTCTGATTGTTGGCTTGTTTGTTTTAGCACAATTTATGTCATAAGATATGAAAGAGATTAAATTCTTGGCATACTTAAATAATTTTAGTTTTAATCCTGTATATTAAAAACTTAGTCCAGGGTGTAGTCTAATGGCGGACAACATATCTGAGGCCTGATAACATGAAAATTCAATAAATCTTATCCTAATATGGAGACTGGATGTTTTATTGTTCAGGTGTGTCCTGTCTGTTTTTCCTATTTTACACAAATATAATATGACTGAAATAGTTTAGGCCTCAGTCTTTCACTTAGCATATTATTGATAACTGTCATGGGATAAGATCATTCACATCATTCCATTTAAGGTTTTATGTAAGTCACCGAGGCTAGGTGATGCATTCTACGTTAGGTGAATGTGTATTGTTCCCATTATTTTTATCTGTATAAATATTAAATGCATATATCAAGCACACTGCCAGCTGAAGTTTTTTACTCATTCATATAATTTTTAAAAATAGTATTGAAAATTAAGAAATCTAGTAAGAAGCACTTGTCAGAACCACCAACTTAGTGAATGCTTTAATTCAAAGAAACCAACTGAGTGGAACTTTTTACATTTGAAAAAGTTATCTAAAACTGTCATTGTACATACTTTAAAATTTGTTGAGCAATTAGAAATAGTGTTAGTCAGTATGAGATCAATAAATTACTTTAACCATAATTTTGGAAGGGAGCAGAATTTTAATTACCTCGGGTAGTATAGTTTAAACAAGTGGCAAACATATTAACGCACATCAAGAAATTGTACCAAATGCTTTTCCTAGTATGAGAACAATAAACTGCAAATGTTATAACGAGGCTGGAAATTGAAAAATAAAATTGTGTTATAACTTGCTGACAATCATCCAAGTTAATTGGCCCTCTTGATCCAATTATTACATGAATGAGTGATCATAACATCAAATTATGACATGCGGTTTTTCTATTATAAATGACCAACAGCAAATAATGTACTTTTACAATATTTTTAATTATGTTAACAAATCAGTTATGAGTTGTTGACGATTAACATATATCAGAGTTACTTTTTGACAAAAGTATTGAAAGATTGGGTAAAGGTATATATTTTCATCACTTATCTGGTGTGGTGATATATGAAATTTTTGTTTCAGTGACCAATCAATGGTTTATTCCAGTAACAAAAGGTGAAGTTCCACCAGGATGTGCAGCTTATGGTTTTGTGGTAGATGGGACAAGAATCTTGGTCTTTGGTGGCATGGTGGAATATGGCAAATATAGTAATGAGCTGTATGAATTACAAGTAAGTTTCCCCCCCCCCCTTGAATTTGTTATATTTTAGAATTTACTTTAATCAATTAGCTCAATTAATCTTTCAATTTGTGGATGGTGCATTTAATTAGTGTAAGAATTGCATTCTAATGTTCTAATTGTTGTACATGTGGATGAGTTTGTGTTGTAACTATTAAATTATTTGTAGTAAATATGCTTTGGACCACAAAGTTAGGGTTGCTATACTTATCACATTGACATTTTTTGTTTTTAACCCTTCTTCTGCACAGGATACCATTGACATATTCAGTACTGACAATCACATTTTTCAAGCAACATTTTGTAGTGACTGATTGAAGATTTCCGTCCCCACTTCCTTGATTGGTATTAAGTAGAATTGTAATATCTGTTTTATATTCGATGCATTATTTTTTGTTGAATAATGGTTAGGGCATATCTGTGTTATCCGACTCTGTTATAATAGAGGTACTTTTATTGGAGATGACAGATGAAGCCATCAGCACAAAAGTTAAACTAACAAGACTTAGTGTAGTAGGGTACTATTATCAACAGGACAAGTTATAATGATTTGTTGGGCAACAAGCTGAAGCCAGCAATTTGCTAGAAGTGTCGAGGCCTTTTGTCAAGGAAAATGTTGTTACATGACTGTACCCACCTGCACACTGTCAAAACCTCCAACAAGTCAATTTTAATGTACGTCAACTTTGCTCCTTCTGAGGTTCACCTTTTTGGGCTCTTGAATGGATACTTTGCAAAGTAGTCAACAGATTTAGCTGTGCAGGGAATGGTGATTAAGTGGCCTTGCTACCAACCAATACCATTCTTGGAGGGAATATATGCTAATTACTGCTTGAGCAAGTTCGTTGACAAGGGAGGAGACACGCTGAATCCCTACCTTTGCGTAAATAAAATATGGATTAGAATCTGTAAATAATTTGACTTTGCAAAGTAGTCAACAGATTTAGCTGTGCAGGGAATGGTGATTAAGTGGCCTTGCTACCAACCAATACCATTCTTGGAGGGAATATATGCAAATTACTGCTTGAGCAAGTTCGTTGACAAGGGAGGAGACACGCTGAATCCCTACCTTTGCGTAAATAAAATATGGATTAGAATCTGTAAATAATTTGACTTTCCCTTGAATTACCACTGCTCTCATGTTTGTCTTTTGTTTTTATACTGAAGTTGCACTTGGTGGAATTAAAGTTTTATGGGTTTCTCCACCACCCCCCCACCCTCTCCCTTGAGTTCCACTAGAAATTATTCTTCATTCTGTTCTGCATGAAGTATCATCCGGTTAGTCCCATCTAAATGTATCTCTTCTATCCATATAATTACACTTATAATTTTATAGGTTTCAGGCTGGAACTCTCCACATAAACCTTCTCTTCTTGCAAAGTGCCCTATCTGTATACTACCATTAAGATTTTGATTTCCTATGCATTTTGCTCTTTTAACTTTTCTGTTATCCGTTTGATCACTTTTAATGCATTCCAGGCCTCGTTGAGCAACTTGCATCTTTTGCTCTGAATGTTCATCTAATATCCTGGTATACAAGTCAATACTGAGAGTTCACATGTTCAAATAACTGACTCTTGTGTTACATACTGGTCAGTTCATATAAAATTTAGTTGTTTCTACATTACCAATTCTTCTTTACCTTTTTAGTACATGCTTATTGTGAAAATTGGTTATATAAGCAATTTGACAACATTTACTAAGCATTAAAAGAAATTCATTATTGTTGATAAATTTTACAATGTACAAAACATATTTTTCTTGCCGAATTCCATCCATTTAAAAAAAAGTCAATACTGAGAGTACACATGTTCAAATAACTGACTCTTGTGTTACATACTGGTCAGTTCATATAAAATTTAGTTGTTTCTACATTACCAATTCTTCTTTACCTTTTTAGTACATGCTTATTGTGAAAATTGGTTATATAAGCAATTTGACAACATTTACTAAGCATTAAAAGAAATTCATTATTGTTGATAAATTTTACAATGTACAAAACATATTTTTCTTGCCGAATTCCATCCATTTAAAACAAATACTTTAATTTTCATTTATTAATTCGTGGCATTTTTGAACATATAGTTCTTTAATCATTACAATCAAATTCATTGAATTTCTTATCTCAGGGCCATAACTGGGTTTGATAATTAGAACAAAATCAATGTATAACCTGACAATTAACAATTCAAATATAAAAAGTTAACCTAAAACAATATGAAATTAAGTGAAAATAAAACTGAACGAAATCTGACTCTACCGTTTTAATTATCGTTTACAAATTTATATCAAAGTTGTGGTTACTCACGGACCGTCTGTCTGGTACCAGATCTCTCTCTTGTATCTTGAAAACTACCACACTAAAAGGCCATTTTTACACAGACTCTAAACTTCATTGAAAATTTTAATACACACGATTAAAATACTCGTCCTCTGCTATCTGGAACCTCGGATGAGCCGCCTCTTTTGGTCTGCTAGTGGTTGTCGGTGCCCTCTATGCGATAATTGTTCAATCAGCATGATGCAACCATTTGCGTCACCGTGTGCAAATTATTATGTAAATCTCTCCGTGAAAATGTTGTTTGCTGTCGTGTAGAAATACAGGATCTCGCCATTCATACTTTTTATCTGCAAACTTAACTGTTTGTTGCTCTAGGTGAACTCAAATGTATTATATCTCCCCATTGACTTTTAACTGTTTCATCTCTCGTACACCACCATTCATAGCCGATTACAGGCTTTTAGATCATCAGACTTTTACGTTTTTCAGTTCCCCACGTGAACTGTTTCGTTTCTCGCAGCCAACTGCTCTTCTCCAAGTGCATACAGAGTTTAAGCGCACGTGGTCTCCACTGTTGAACAAAGGAAAAACCCGCCTTCATTGTCGCCTTTACACATTCGTACCGCTAACAATTTAATTATATTAAAAACAATTAATGGCCTGTTTAATTGGCATTCTTCATTTTGTTCTGCATGAAGTATCATCCGGTATATATATATATACATATATATATATATAAAGTGAATTTTCTGTCTTATATAAATTCTTCTGAGATCTCCTCCACTGAGTAATTAGTTTATGGCATATACTCTATTATGAATTGTGTTCAGTATTTTTCTGGCACATACTTATGATGTACCTCAGAATTGTGTAGAGCCTGATTAGTCTTGGGAGCTAGAATTGTGCTTCCTTCCATCTCCATGCATTGAACATATAATTTCATTTGTGCGCAATTCTGCATCCTAGCATACACATTCATATAAAGTGTACTCTTATCTTCCTCCTATTTATTTCTATTTTTATTCACTATCCATGATCCAATCTGACTTTGTCAAGAAATTAAAATTCCCAACATTGTATATACATATTTATGTAACACTTAAGGAAAATGTGACATGGTCAAATTAAATAACACATTTAGATAGGTAAGAGAGACAGTGTAAGTTGACTTACCTGAAATCAACAGTTGAGTGAAAATATTTTAAATTTTGGTTGCATTTTGTCAGGAAGAAAGGTCTGCACTGCATGCCGGCCAGCATATATGTATAGAAAATAACTACTAATAATATACACACAATTCCTGACAGCAGTAGAGCTGGAACGTGGAATCGTAATATATTGTTACAAGAAATGAAATAAAGAGGATTTGGAAAATTACAGGCTAATAAGCAAATGGGATACAAATTATTTCATGGATAATAACATACGATAGAAAGGACCCTGGATACAAGCCAAGCAGAGTACATGCAGGATTCAGAAGTGGATTCAATACAGATGACCATATCAAAGTAATAGGAGAAGTTATGAGTTGAGCAAAATACTATTGAATGCTTTTGTCAATTACATGCATAGGCTTTGAGAAAATTTTAATCACATTAAGACATAAGCTTGAATCAAACCAGCATTTGTAGAATTGCTAAAGAGAGAGGCGTTCAACATCAGTTGAGGCATCGGACTGGGGTACACTGCTGCACTCAAAGAAGTGTTTCAAAATCTGGGAAGAATGACAATGTGAATTATGAGTTGACTGTGAATACCTATATCACCTATGAATAGCAGATGACACTGTCTTATGAATTAGATGAATCAACTGAATAATGTAAGGTAGTGGAGCTTAAGATTAACCTGAGAGAAGCAAAGATTATGTTACACATTTACATACAGCAATCGGAAATATCGGTGAACTGGTCAATATGCACCTAGAATAGATGATTTATGTAACTTTATTTGCTCCCTTTGTCATTGGATTTGAAGAGACAAAGAAGGAAATATTTGGATGAAAATAGATCTATTAACGATGAAGAAATGTGTGTCAGCTATATATGGGTAAAGTGAAAGTATTGGAGGCTACAGTTTGAAATATAGATGAAAATAGCTTACTTTCATGTTAAAAAAGTGTAGAAATACACTTTGGATGAAAAGTCATTAAAACGTGAAATATTTGGAGACCTAATGAATGATGGTAAATGTAAGTTGAGATCTAAAATGGAAATCCACACTTTTTATTACAGAGTCAGATTCTGCATAAAAAAATTAAGTGAGCTTTATCCTAAACATTTTTGGAATCGCAATAGGTGGACAAACATTTGCAAATGGGAATATTTTGGGAAATATTTGGAGCAAAAATAGTAAAAAATACTACTCAAAATATAGAAAGTAAAAATCAATAGTTAGTATATAATTTGCATACTAATTTCCAAATATCTTGATTTAAGATTTCAAAGTTAGTTCCCCTCCTTGATCAGTTTACATTTAGCACTATTGAATAGCAATCCATCTTGAATGTGTTTGAGGGTTTTTCTGAAAATTTCTCAGCTAATTCTTAGATCGCTGCACTGTTCAAATGATTTTTTCTTATATGTTGGTACAACTGTTTGTAAAAATTGTGAAATTTCAAACTCATCTATCCATTAATCATATATTGCAATTGGTTTGTGTGAAGTTGTACTAAATCACATTGCTGATCCAAAAGAACCAACATATAAATAATACAGTATCAATTCCTTTAAATTATTGTCACAACTATAAGGTTATATACTTAAATCTGAATTGAATTAAATGTAAATGCATATTAACTATTAACCAGATCAAATTAGTTCTAAAGTGACTTAGTTGAGAGTTCACAATGGCTTGAGTATTTAGTAGTATTATTGAAATAGTTTCTGTATTCTTGGTACTAATATTGTTTTTCTATTTGCTAAAGCTTCTTATTGATTCTCCTGCAGTCTAAATATTTTTAATATGTAATTTACTTACAGGCTAGTCGCTGGGAGTGGACGAAATTGAAGCCTCGTTCACCCAAAAACGGGCCTTCACCTTGCCCCAGATTAGGTCATAGTTTTACTCTTACTAATAACAAAGTTTGGTTGTTTGGTGGATTGGCAAATGATAGTGATGATCCAAAGAATAATATACCCAGGCAAGTATGGGTAATATTACATAATTACATTTCCAATAGTGGATTATTTTCACTGTGGAGTATGTGTGTATAACTTTCTTTTTAATGTTTAGTTGTCTATTTTTTTGACATAGGTACTTGAATGATTTGTACACTTTATGCATAAAGACAAATAGTTGGGAAATTCCCACAACAAATGGAACCCCACCAACTCCACGGGAATCACATACAGCTGTTTCTTATACTGACAGTAAAAATGTTGCACGTATTGTCATATATGGTGGTATGAGTGGATGCCGCCTTGGAGATTTATGGTTTTTGGAATGTGGTATGTATAAACCCATCATTCCATTGATATGTAAGAATTTTTTGTTGTCACTGATTAAATAGTAGTTAAGATTGTCTAGAAAAAGAAAAAAAAATACATCTGATTGAAAATAAGACTTTTGAGTGTTGTTAACTGACAAGTGCAGTTGTGGTTCTCTAGGCTCTTTTTAGCACCTGACGAAAGGGACTAGGATCCCAGAAATGTTGTGTGGTATTTATATTACCTTCTAGTCTGAATTGGCTATCGTTCTTATTCATTGTCTAGAAAAGTTTGGTGTAGTTTCATCACTGCATTTGGCAAAGCAATTGACAACTGTAAATTTCCTTGTGGACCTTTGTCTAGCTCAGACCTATTACACCTTTAATACATCCCTATTTTGCATACTGTACATAATTGGAGGACTATGATACACCTTACCTTAAATAATACTTCTGGAACGATGTGTGCAGTGTGTCAATTCTCCTCACAATTTTCATTAGTCGTTGGAATTCCTTTAATAATTTGGAAAATTCCAAATCAACAATTAACTAAACAGAGACCAAAATATAGCTCTTTCCCTAAGAAAATTTTCTCAACTGTGTCCACCTCCACAAAGAGGAACATAAAATTTCACGAGATTTAAACACTGTGACTTCTACAAGCCCAGAATTGATACTAATATCAGGTTTTTTTTTGCATTATTTTTTTTGTAAACACCTTCCTCCACCACCTGCACTATAGTAGTGCTTACGTCCCTTGTCTTTTGGAATTGAAATTAGACACTTAAAAATTCTAGAATGACACTATCAAATTCAGTGACCCCAGTAATGTTTTATTTGACACTTATAATGCCCATTTAGGAATATTTTTAAATTCCACCACCCCACTCTTAGAGGCAGTAGGTGTGTCTTAACACCTAAGTGTTTGTTCCTGGATTATAAGTAATATGTATATAAAGTTTGGTAGAAATTTCTCTATGCATTTAAGATTGTAAAGAAATTTGTTTCACCCCCACTCCTAGGGGCTGAACTAGTTTAACCAGTATGGTAAATGTCAGATTTAACCTCAGTGACTTCTATAACCCCAGTCTCTGTTGTTTACTCATTACTGTATATAACGGCCTTTCACCCACAACTAGGGGCTGAACTATAACTTAACTGACATAGTGAATGCCAGAATTAAACTTGTTCTATAATCTTCAATAATCCTAGATTTGATACCAATCTTGGTTGTTACATGTTATTTTTATGTAACGCCCCTCCATTATTGGTGAAATTATACACTAAAAATATCTGGATAGAAACTATTAATCACATCAACCCTGAAAAATAATTAACTGACACTAATATTGACTGTTATAGCATGTTTTTAAATTTCATCCCCGGTCACCCCCTTGGGAGCTGCATAACGCTTAAACTGGCCGACAGAAATCTTTGTGTGTACAACTCACCAAAGGTTCAATCAAACTTGGTAAACATGAATGATACTATTATTAAGGAACAAACATTTTTGGATTGATTCACCATTGGCACTTCTTTAAAAATGAGATTAATACTGCCACACTTAGTGTAGTTCAAGTCTTATTTCAACCCCTTTTGGCTTGAGAGTAGAGCACCATTAGGGGTGGAAAGCCAATAATTAAAAATTGGCAGTTTGGAATAGGATATATCGTTTTAGGGAGGCTGAGTCGAATTCTGGCTTATACCATGCCTGTTAAGTTGCCATTCATCTCCCTTGGCATAGAGGAGTGGGAGGGCAGTGAGAAGAGGAAAAATCATCTATGGAGTGTCAAATCCATTGTTTTTGGTATCTATGAATTGTAATCTATGACACTCCTGATGCTGGTTAAGTTCAAGATCAAACCACTTAAACGTGGGGTGGGTGTAGGAAGGGGTTTTATATATCTGAGACCTATTTTGATATAATAAATACATACTGGCAGCTAGTTAACCATAAACATTTAAATTTGTGTCTGTTTATCAACATATGAAATCAAGCTGGGAAACATTTGAGGATGTAATCAATCAATCAATTTGAATGTGAGTTTTTTACACTAACTTAGAGAAACACTCATTGATACAAAATTACATATTTAATTAGCTAAGTGTTAGCTAGTACACAAAATCTCACCCACTGCTAATACTATCAAAATTCTTCTGTGAAGATGCACTGCTCTAGTAGACAAATGTTTCATCTGACACACCATGTATTTAGCTCTCTTAATGATATTATTCAGTTGCTTTTATTCTTGTTTGAACATCTTTCTATCAACACTTAACCCCCGACAGCACTTGCATTGCAGCTTTAGCATGCACTTGAAGTGCCACTGATGTTGGCGGGAATAATTCCATTGAAGCTTCCCTCTAATTTTCTGTGCGGAGAGAGAAGAATACCTTCCACTTCCTCATTTAAAGACATGTGATGTTGCCATCCAAAATATTTTCTCTCTTTGTATAAGTGATTCGTCTCCTACAGATGTCCTCTGAACATGTTCTTAAGACAGCCTAGCAAATTGGTTCACAATCTTGTTTGTTGCAAACCTAATTTGTGTACATACCTTTTGACACTTACTTCCCTATCTCAAATTCTTACAAAATAACCAACCTCTCATGCTCAAAACCAAGCTATCTGCTACATTGACAATAACCCAGACTTCACAGTTCTATTTGTTAACAAGAGCTGCACATCTAATGTTTTGAAACACTGATAAATGTACTACATACTAGTAGAAAAATATAAACTTATGATGCTCTTGTTTCCATTAAAATTCACAAGTTTTGTTGTTTCTCATAGTTATATCTATAGGGCTTCTATGACCAAACCTGGTATTCAATAGGTAATTTACTACAAATTTTCCTACAGAGAAGAAAACTCTTTTTTGAAATTATGTTTTTGAACTTTAACAATGTTTCTCTTTAATTTTGAATTTGAATGAAGGATAGGACAGATGTGGCATATATTCATTCAGCAAGGCTTTCCACTTGGGTTTTTTAGGGGAATGAAAAGGTAGGGTTTACATGTGTTGACAAGGATATTACAGAGATTTGGAGGGTGTCTTAATATTACTCTTGATCAAGTGAGAAATGTTATATAACTGGTATGGATAAAAGCCCTCTGTAGTCTAGGTGGTGGTAAGGGTTGTGTTTAGTTTATGGGTCATGGTTAGAAGTGGAATTTGTTGGTTCACTAGCATCTAGAGCACAGGATATCTGTTTTTTGGAGGAGGTCTGAAGTGTATTTTCTACTTCTGTTGGGGATACAGTTGTATCTAGACAGACTATTCCAAGAGGACCAAATGTGAGTTCGTTAAAGGGAGAGTTTGTTTGATATTAAACACCTAACAAAGGGGAAATACTGTAGGTGGTTGGTAGGTTTGATGTGGTAAGTAGGCCTGAGTTGAGATTAATGTACACAACAAGGAAGTGTTTCTGCAGGAAACTGACTGTACTTAAGATATATAGATTGTATTGTTTGAACAACCTCCCTTCAACACTGAAGCCTAGATAGCACTTGCGTCTCTGAAGACACCCCCAAGTTCAAATCATCTATTAAATTTCCTTCCTCATTCACTTTCGGATCCAAAGTTTCATATTCTCCAAAAACCTATTTTCCTGCCAAATTTACGTTATTGCCAGTGTAAGAACTTGCAGTGCTAAAAAGTGTTAACCAGGTTGGATACTTGAGCATCAGACTCTTCCAATTACACAAAGCCCTGGTAATTGTTGATTTCCTGGTTTCAATGAATTCTGCCTGTAAAATGTAATTTCTATTGTGAGTCCTGTAAATGTTGTGTTTGGAGAAAGTTTTACATGTTTTTTCCTGATTTGACAGCAGAATGTTCCTTGTATTTCAACAATTGTTTAAGACAAATTGCCATCTGGACTGAACTGGACAAGTTAGTAAATGTAGAGTTCAATGTTGTAAGTTACATAAAAGCTCACAACATTTACAGTTTTAAATTATTCCTAGATGGAATTAAAAAATTATGTAGAGTTATTCTTCTGTTTCAGACTCTTTAACTTGGGTGAAGCCTGTCCTAAAAGGCACACCCCCTCTTCCAAGATCTCTGCACACTGCCACCATGATAGGTGAACGAATGTTTGTTTTTGGTGGATGGGTGCCTCTTGTGGTAGATGATATGAAAGCTGCAACACTAGAAAAAGAGTGGAAATGTACAAATTCATTGGCATCCTTGAATTTAGGTTATTTAAAATTCAATATAAGATGTAAACTATTGATAACTTGTAACGGTATCTACTTACCTTTCATTTTGCCTTCTTACAGAAACATTAACCTGGGAAGCTATTACATTAGATACAAATGAAGAGCACATGCCTCGCGCCAGAGCTGGGCATTGTTCTGCTGGTATACATACAAGACTTTATGTTTGGTCAGGTCGTGATGGATATCGTAAAGCTTGGAATAATCAGGTATGCAAGTTGAATTAAAATTCTTAGATAATATTGTTTACTTTGGTAATTAACATACATTTAACTTGTATTTAATTGCAGAACTATAACATAAGTGTGGGATAAATTTGGTAATTTTACTGTTTGTACTACAAATATAAACCATGACATTTCAATGACTGTCCATGTCATGTCTGGCTAAGATGATGACAATCATTATAAAATGTCATTACCCAGCTGGAATCCCAGGAGAATTTCATGAACTTTCTACATTATATTCTACATGATTTCTTTTTATAGCGAGACAACAGGTTCTGGTGCAGATTGTTGAGTGTGTGAAAGTTCTGTAAAGCGTGCAGAAGGGGTAATTCCGAATAACTTGAAATATTGTGGGTGGAGTTTTATATAGTTCTATCATCATACCTGAACTATTGTATACAGAGATTATGGGAGATTTGAATTCCTGATTTTGCATGACAATCTTCATTAAATTTTATTAGTTTGGCCATTGTGGCAATTGTGTGAAGACATGCAAAGTTAAAAGAGACAATTTAATCGTGGTTAGGTTATTTATAAAATATGACAAATTGTCATATTGTCAAAACGACTTACACATAAACTTCTTTCAATGCTTGATTTATAGACTGTCTGTGGGGAAGTATGTTTGATTGAAATAAACTATTTTATTACACATACACATAATTGACATACCACCACCATGACATTCATTTATATTGTAAATTTTTAATGCTATACAATTTTGTAAATCAATGAGTGTTACTGGCACTTAACATTCAGAGATGCTGGGATATTTGTAGACGATTATCATATGTGTTATGTTTCAACAGAAGAAATAATCTGAGTAGATAAGAGAAAACATGCAGATTAAGTTATACAACATTGATGTTGAATACCGAGTTTTACCTGAGTTGTAGGACACATTGGAAGGAATTCCAATGCATGGAGTTTAGTATCTGAGCAGTTAGGAGGCAGTGCCTTTAGGAGAACAAGAAACAATAGTTAAAATTATTAGAATCATAGCTAGGGGCATCAATGGCTAGTAGAAACTGCATTTTTTTTTTACATTTCTCAGGTGGATGGCAAGACATAATTGAAGTTTTGGATTATAAAGTGATACTAGGCTCATGCATAATAAGTCTAGATACATGACTGTACACAAGCCTAACCCATTCACAAAAACTGTCAATATGATTGAAAACAGACTATCTTTGAAGTATGGCCATTATTTGTGGTATATAATTTGCCTGTGTCTGAATTTCTACATGGCATATTTTTAATGCTAGGATATTTTAAATAGGTTCTTATTTTTAAAGGCAAAATAATGCTCGGATATTTTAAATGGGTTCTTATTTTTAAAGGCATAGGATGATCATATTATTTATGTTCTGCACTGTTCATTTAGGTTGTTGTTTCAACCTGCCCCATGAAATAATTGTAATAATCAATTAGTGATTTTTATTATTAGGATTTAAAATAAAATTTAGTTTAATATTACTAAGATAATTGACATTTAACATTCAGTTTCTAAAAGCTTTGTTGGTTGGAACTACTTCGGTAATAGTTTAATACAGTTATTGCTTACATTATATTTACTGTACCTGTCAAAGTGACTTGGTTGTCAATTTAGCTGGCCAATTTTTATAATGTTGCAAAAGGTGTCTAATACTCCAACAATTTTCATTACTTGTTTCCCACTGTTTGCTGATATTACTTTTAAAATAAAAATTAATTCCTCATTTCTCCTTATCACTGGCTAAAAACTTACTTATGTTTCCTTTATGTTTGTCTCATGGTATTAATCAAGTCTTTCCCATCTCCTTCATCTCACCATATGATCCCTAATAACTTTAATTCTATATATCAACTTCTCTTCACAACATAGCTGTATCCTACATCACCAAATATTAACTTGCCCTCTACAACTCATTCTGTCACTCACTATCAAATTATGATTATATGCAAGGAGTTTTAAAACTTCCCTATGGTGAATCAGATGTCCTGACAGCTGTCAAGTTCAAAAACAATTCTTGGTCAAGATTTGATACACATATGGCCATATCCACAATTGCCCATGAAAACATTTGCTAGTATTGGTTTACAAAGTGTTGTTTATTGTACCCTTTCATTTTTATAGATTTCAATGTGCGCTACAAGTTCTTAACACTTATATTTTAATTCTAAGATGAGGGCTGCCCTAAACCATTTGTGTGTTGTTTTTGGTGAAATTTGTTTAATCACAGTATAAACAAATTTACTATTATTAAGAGAGAAAGCATTAAATTCATAATCAAGAAGATTATAAGTATGTTTTCACTGGATATCTTTTCTTTTTTATCTATAAAGATATTGAGAAAATCCAAGAAGTAACCTTTGCAGACTAAACCCAGTTAGATTCAGTGAAGGAAGTTATCAATCAATTGGTCCAAGTTAATAATTTATATTAAGGCCAATTATTCAAGAAAAGTTCTATGAATTGAAACATGAGTTAATTTTATTTTGGAGACCATCTTTTTGAGTTAGTGAAATTGCTTCAAATGATCACATACTTATTTTAGTTTCAGATGAGAACCTAGGGTTACAGAAAAATAGAGGACTATTTTTAAAGTGTTTGAAGAAATAAAGTTTATGGTCGATAAATTTTTGTTTAGTGAACTCAATTCTGCATTTACTTATGGTAGCGAAGTTTTGTAGCAAGCAAGAATTAGTTTTATAACTGTGTTTTTTAAATCTCATAATACATTATGTCTATACATTTAAGTATATTAGTAGCTTATATTTTTCATCCTTTATTTCCAGGTTTGTTGCAAGGATCTATGGTATTTAGAAGTACAGCATCCAAATCAGCCAAACAAAGTACAACTTGTCCGTGCTCAAACTGGAGAATTAGAACTTTGCTGGTCCACAACTCCTACTGCACAAGCTTTTAGACTTCAAATTCAGCAATATGAAGTTCCACCAAATGTGAATTATGCTGGTTTCCCTCCTGTCGCAATTACTCCGACAGCAAAAGTATCACCTAAGGATGGTGATAAGAAACCAAAAGCTGTATCACCCAAATTAAAAACAACTTTGTCACCAACCAAAGTTAAACCTATGGTTGCTGTAAATAAACTCTCACCTGCAACCAAAGTAGGCATAGAAATCCCTGTAAAGAAGCCTCAATCAATTACAAACAGTCCTCCCAAGGCAAATCCTGTGACAGTATTACCTTTAAAGACTAATGTGAAAAAAGATGATCTGGTTGATACTACTCCAATAGAATCAGCAAATGTTAAACCTGCAGTGTCATCCAGTTCTGGTATTTCTGCAACAGGAGCAATGGTCATATCTGCACCAGTACAAGTCAAAACACCTCCATCTGGTATACATCCAGTAAAATCGTCATTGGCCTCTATGCTCGGAGTGAAGTTACCCATTACCTCTAGTAATATTGAATCTCCCAAGACAATTGGAACATCATTGGTTGAAGCTCAAACACTTCAAAGTTCAGCAGCAATAGTAACCACTAAAGTATCTCCACTTACATCTCCTACTGGAAAAGTACAGCAGTCAAGGGCTGGAGGTGTAGTACAGTCTATACGTTCAGTTGTGCCTATTCCAAACATAACACAATATGCATCCAATATTCGAGGTAAGTGAAGTAATGGTTTAAGAAGTAATTACATTTTTTGTGCCACTGACAACATTTGTGTTATGAATAACAGCCACAAACTACCTCTTTCTCCTTTCCATACCAATGATCGCATATATATATATATATATATATATATATATATATATGAATGGTATTAGTAAGGATATGATATTGTCAGAAATAATTGCAATATTGGTATGGAAAGGAAAGAGATAGGTTGTGGCTTACCTGAAAGTGTGGTGCGGTGTAGCCATAAGCAACGGAAGGTGGTTGTTCAAATTTTCGGAGGCTCTAAGCCTCCTACTTCAGGAAGGAGTGTTACACAATTCCGTTCACCGGCAGTCCGCAGTAGTAGTATTGTTGTATAAAATACAATCAACAAAATTATCTTTATACATAAGGCATTAAAGTGTTCCAGTACTGTTCAGCAAGTATTTGATATTAAAACAAGGCAATTGACATGATATATATATATATATATATATATATATATATGTTCCTAACATTGTATGTATTTAGGTGACAATGTCACATTGGATCTTGGATAGTGAGGACAGATAGAAGGAAATGGGGGAATGTGGGAATACGCTTTATGTGAATGCATATGTTCAAGAAAGAAATGGAGGAATGTGGGAATACGCTTTATGTGAATGCATATGTTCAGGCGTAGAATTATTCACAAAGGAAAGCTTATGTTCAAAACATGGAGGGAGGTGGAAAAAGTAAAGACTGAAAATATTCAGCTCGGGCAGGACCTGAACTTGTGCAATCTGCCCGTCCGCCATGCAGTTCAGACCCTCTCTCCTGACGAAGGAGTTTAGAATTGTAATATTCTCTCACCTCAACCCGACTGGACCAACTATTGATTCCAGGTAAGTCGACTTCGCTCTCTCTCTTTCCTATCTAAATAGGAATTTTGGTTGAAATAAAGTGAGAAAATATTATTTATTATTATATTCCTTACATTTTCACTATGGAGAAATTTATAAAATGTCTAATTTCATAACATTTTTTCAGTTGCCTCTCCACAGCCAGTACGTTTCTCAGCAGGAGGTACAGTGAAAGCAGCCTCACCAACCGCAGGAAAGCAGATAATTTTACAGAAATCACCTGGTGCAACAGCAGCAGCAGGTCCTGGTCAGATAGTTAGATTTTTGAAAACAAGCCAAGGAATGACTGTTGCAGTAAGTATACAATTTTTTATATACAGAAAAAGCCATTTATTCATTAATTCTCTCCCAGTATTAAAAATTCACTACTCAGATTCATGTCTATTCAACTCTTTTTAAGTGCTATCAACAAATTTTATTCAGTTTGTTCAGCTGATCCTGGTTGTATATCTTATCCTGATGTTATAATTGGAGTTACTTATTTTTTCTGCAACAGTATTAAAATTATAATCATCTCTCATTCCTGATGTAATTGGTTGCTTTCTTACCTGGGTTAGATATTAGGAGGTTTAGAGTTGTCAATTATTATTTTTCACTAGTTATGTTCAAATAAACAAGAACTTATAATTATATTTAAGTTTCCATTCTTATATTCCTGATACTGAACTATACTATCATAAATTAACAGCAATTTATCATTATTTAGCAGTTCATTGCTTTATTAGTAATAATCATTTCTTTATGCAATTTTACAGTATATTTGACTATCTAAAACTTTATATTTGTTTGTGAAGAAAATTTTCATTTCCTGAATTTTTTTTTAACTTATGGTAAAATGGAATTTTCCTCATCCCTTATAAGAATATTAAAGTTGAATTTATCTAATCGAAATATTCTTTGTTTGAATGATTCATCTATACAATCTACAGTTTGCCAATGAACCACTAAGAATTAGTTAATTGAACTAGCTGTTATTTCATTAAATTTTTGTATTAATGTAATTGTGTATTATATATGTATATGTATATATATATATATATATATATATATATATATATATATATATATATTATACATAGTGATTTCTGCTTATTCATTCCACTTATTTACATTGTCATTGAAAGATTATGTGTATTAAATGGTTGTACACAAAGTATATGATGTTTTAGATGCCAAAGACTTCAGTTGTGCAGGCAAAATCGGGAACTACAGCACAACCAAATCAAACGCAATCTACTACTCAAAAGCCTCTTGCCCCTGGAACTATAGTGAAATTATTCAGCTCAACAAATCAAGGTATTATTTACCCTGCTTGCACTTACACTTTCTTGAACCTAAATTTAATTCTGTGTAGATTTTAGTTATGATACCTTAATGTCCAACGATATTGTGAACTTTTATTTTTATGTCATTTTTATATCCAGATTCTAGAATCAAAATGTTTCATTGTACATCAGTATATTTAAATTGAGAGAGAAACCTAATGTTTCCATTAAAATTCTAATTCCCAAGCCCTTAAATGCTGCATTATCCTTGAATCTGGCAAAATATTTTCTCATTATTTTCACAAAACTGCCTAGCTTTTCCAATCACTCTCAGCTTGACCTATTTGTTGTTTATGCTTTCCGTTGGGACCTAATGAAATAAATGTATGAGTTACCAATTCATTTCTTAGTCACATTTTCCCCTAATACTACTTTACCTTAATAAACCATCATTTCTTTATAATAGACTCTGTATTAAATATTCATTTCTTTAGGCAATCCAGCAGCCAAAATGTTGGCAACAATGAAGACTGTACCCTCAAATATGGTCACAGTAACGAAAGCTCCTGGTCCTGGAGGGAAACCCACAATTGTTATAACAAAGCCGGGAATAGCAGCCAACACTGGGGTGCCTATGCCAGGTAGACAGACACCACAAATAATTGTTGTTACTACGGGATCTGGAATTTGTTCTGTTCAAACTGCCACAACTTCCCTTTCTGGTGGAGGTTAGTTATTTAAGAATAATATTGTGTTCCATTATTTTCTTATTGTTTGAAGGCAACTTTTACAATTTTCTTTACCATTAACCCCTTTACCCTATTTCATCCCAATTTAAAAGGCGAGTACACTTCCAAAATGCTGATATAATTTTTTTTGCAATATATAAAGTATGTGGCAGTGATGATAATTTATATAGATAGGAAAGCCCCTGAGGAAGCTTAAGGTTAGTATCTGCATGTTAGACACTGAACTTTTCAAATAATTTGAAGTTTATTTATCCTCCTTAATTCTAAATCTTGATGAAGGTGAGAGAGTAGTAGCATGCCTTACCTGAGAATGAAGTTTGAGAACAATATCAGTGAGGATGTCCGATTCAAATTTCCAGTGGTGTTGTCCTCCTTGAAGAAATAGTTGAACTACTATTCATGTTACTGACTTCTCAGTGTATATAAAGAAAATTAGGATAATGTAATAATGTAAAAATAATCTAAAAGAATATGAAAGATAAAGAGATGATCATGGCTTAGCTAAGAATTAAGTTTTGTTACCACGTTAGTCATAAAATGTAGTTCAAATATTTGAAGGTGTTATCCACCTAGAGAAAGATCTTATGCTCCTCATGTTAGATGACTGCAATTTCTATAGTACCCCCAAAAATGTTTTGCATCCACCATCATCATGAAATACATATTTAATACTCAGTTCAGGTAAACCACATTATTTTTCTGTGTCAGTGTTTTGTACCAATTTTTTGTTTTTAGGCTTGTTTTGTTGTGGTGTTCTTGCCAAAGTTTGGCTCGATAGCTCCAAGCATTTTAAAGGCAAGGCCAAGACTGTCGCCCTCTCCATCTCTGTGACATATATCACTCTGACACTCCTACTTTGGTCCTGGTTGTCTTTGTCATTCATATAATTCGCTTGTTTGCTCAGGCATGTATGTAGCCCAGCTGTGTGATAATCCATATCCGTTATTGCAGTTGAAGTTGTTGGGTCACTTAAATATTACTATGTCTTCACAGATTTTCTGGGTCCTGTAAGACTTTTACTTAGAGAGGACAGCTGCTTCCTGTATGCCAATACTGTGGTTCATAACTGTGGCATGTTCTGTAACAACAGACAACTTAAATTGGTGTAATCACAGATTGGTACAATGTGCTGACATGAATATGGCCACAAAAACAACCAGTAGCTGTATAATATTTATCTGTAATTTCCCATCTTAAGTATTTGACTGATATCAATTTTATTTTTATTCGTATTAAAATAAACATGGGTAGGTATTAAATATTCTTGTCTCAAGTATGTGTTTTAATTACAATGTAATATCTATCTTCCATATCACATATTTTTGGATTCCACCTGGGTCAAAGTAAGCTTGGAGCTGCAACGTATCAATGATGGACTGTACTATTCTTCACAAGTGAAGTGAGAAATCCAGCATATACACTGGGAAAACCTTCAATTTTTAGTTATTGTTGTTATTTTTAACAAGAACTTAAATTCATGTTTATACTTTAATATCTCAATTATAATCCAATGCATCTTATAATTGGTTGATTACTTTACAAAGAAGTTATATTTCAGGTGGTGCCACTTCAACCACTACTACTTTACCTGCTGGAAGTGCCATCAAAAGTTCTGGTGGTATGAAAATGATCATGATGTCTTCATCATCTGTTCCTGGTGCTGCAGTAGGTAAACCAATCACAATAACAGTCCCAGGGGCGCAAGGAGGCCGACCTAAGACTGTAACAATAGCTACCCGACCTGGCGGACAGGGACTATTAAGTACTGGAGCCACCCAACTAATTGCAATGAATCCTCAAGCTCGTCTTTCAACTGGTCAGGTAAAATATCAACCATTATTTCTAAAAATTGAGTTTTAATTTCCAATCTGAGAATAACATAATTTTAGCCAAATATTTACTAGACTATATTCAATAATTCTGGGTACCACAACACATGCCACCACCATAAATTTATCTTCCTGTGACTAAATTTTTCCCAAGGCTTATGCCACTGTGTGTTGTATTTATTTTCATCCTTTATTTTACTAGTCCATTTAATTCTTGACTTTCTTCTGTGGAGTTAGCTGCTAGTTATATTATTATTTCTAATTGCACTCTTTATGAAAACGTATGTAAGTTACCTGACAATACTGCGGAACATTTTCATTAAATTTCCAAATGAAACAAGCAAAGTTTGAGAATAATAATTGTTCATTATTTATCAGTATTTTTTAAATCACTACTTGTATTAGCTAGAGGTTAACTTGCCTTAGTTCATAATTTGAGCAAAATTGTTTCAATTTGGCATTGATACAATTATTGAACATTAAATATGACTTGACGTTTTATTGGCTCCATATTTATCAGTCTTACACATCTTTAGTTTGGTCTAAAATGTGGCAGTTTCTGTTTATAAAGGAACAAATGTATGTTTTCTGTCACTTACAAACAATCAATGGTTTTGTATTAGAATTGGCAATATTCTGATTTGTTGTATGTTCATTAGCATTACCTGAATTATAGTTTAAATTTTTATGTTCACTTTGTATTGTATAAACATACTTTTACAATCAGGAAAATGCAATAGCACTTATAAAATGTATTACTGTTTTAATGACATTGAAATACTTAACTTATAGTTGTACTGAAGTAATGTGTGTTCATATTGTATGGTTATCATAATTTTTTGCTTTTCAGTCTTCAATCACGCTAAGTGGCAAACCTGTGACGATGCAAGTGACAACAACAGATGGTGGACAGAAAACTCTTACTTTGCTGCCAAGTTGTGCTGCATCTACTGTTAATAATGTATCATCTTTAGCTTCTACAGCAACACTGACAAGTTCTGTACCTGCAGTTACCACTCTATCTATAACACCAGTAACAACTTCAGCAATTGATACTAAAGTGATGCTGGTCTCCCGTCAACATCAACCTACTGCCACTATAGGTAATATATTGTTGAGAAACTAATACATAATATACTTTCTTGTCATATTTTATTTCAATATTTGATTTGATTTTTTATATATATATTTAAATATGTGTAATAAGAGGAACCTATTGCATTCTAGAGTGTCTAACTTAGTTATTACAAGCACAACAGCTGCTGTATAAAATATAAAGCTTTAAAATTAAATTTGCGTCTAAAAATACTGTATTCCAAACTCTACACGATTAAAGCTGTATAGTACATTAAAGCTACATTTTAGAAACTTTCATGATTACATATAGTTATTAGAAAGCAAATAATCTAGAAAGTTTTCAATCTTGGTATAGCTCAACTGTGCTGAATTTCAATCTTTCAGTAGTAGCTTATGAAAATAATTTAAAAGTGTAGTGATGTGTTATATTCACTGAAGATTTTTACAAAAAATCAGTATCTTATCATTTAGGAACCATCTTTTTGTCAAAACATTTGCGATTTTATACCGATTACACGGTGTCTATTGATAGTATTGGATTGTATTTGGTGTGTAGAAGCATCATTATGGAAATTGAATATGGTGACTGCTATACCATGATACAGGTGTATTTATACAAATATATCTAAAAACTGTGTTGAAGAAGTTTCAATCTTTGAAAAGAATACTTAATAGTAAGTTTCTTCTGTTTTAGAAGCAAATTGTAGGTATGCCTGCATGTGTATATTCAGTTTTGTATTTTAACTAACAGTTTATACATAATACCTTTTATAGCATCAAGTGAAGGTCCTGCAACCACAGATGCAGCACTTGCAGCTTTAGCAGCAGAGGCAGGACTATTGGATCCCCCATTGGAATCAATGTCATCTCCTTTCCTTGAAGAAGAGGGAATTTTAACAGCAAGTAAACAAGCAAATTCGGTGCTAGATAAGCAAGAAGATCTTGTTACATCTGCAGGACAGAATATATTTAGTGAGATTATGAAAAGTGAGAGTACAGTCAGTAATATTGGAAGTTCAGCTATGGATATAGATCAAACTGAAGATGGCATATCAAAAGGTGTTCATAATGCTCTTGTGCAAGAACCCAACATGGAAGCAAATCTTGTAGACGAAGCCAAATTGTGTAAAGTTGATAAAGGATTAAGCAACAGCATATCGGATATATCATTTTGTAACACTATTAGCACGAACTCCGATTCAGTATTACCAATTTCCATGGACAATGTGAAAATTAAATTGGATGCTGGTAGTGCTGAAATAAGTGAAAAGTCTGTGTCAAAAGCTTTTTGTGCTTCTAGTAACAATGCAGAAGCTATCAGTGAAAGAAATGATCACATGGATGAAACAACAAATGGTGACATTTTGCGATTAAGTGATGGTGTTGGTGGACTTGGTGACAAAGAGACTGAAGGTGGAATCAAGTCTGAATTACAGATGACAAATTATGGTGACTCTGGAAAACTTTCAGAATCAAATAAAGAAGTAGATTCGGATGCATTGTCAACTTTGGCTTCAGCAGCATTAGGGTGTAAACAAGCACCTACTAATGGAACCCAGCCAGATCAAACAGACCCAAAGGCATTTGTAAGTTGAATTTGTTTCTAAGAATACATGTACATTTTGTTAGTTTAAAGGGTCATTGCTGCTTTTGTTTGCATTATCATTAGTACTTACATAAGCTATGAACGCACTTGATTAATACATATATACTGTCATTAATGAAAATAATTATGCAAATTTGATTAATGTAGAGAAAAACAATTAGATGTGATGGGAAACAATTATTAAAAACCTTCCCAATTAAGAGTGTTCTAGGGTATGTTAAAACAACAGATATATTAATTACTAATTGTTGTATGTAAGATAACATGATTTGTGTACAGTTAACACAAAAGTAATATGTATTTATTGTCATTTTCATTTGTACATTATGCTTTCTACCTTTAAACTGACTGACTAAGAGGAATATTTCTTGCACTGAATGTCAAATAATTCTGTTTTAGTATTAATAAAATGGCCAAAATGAACAAATTTGAAAAACAGAACAGCACAACATTTCATATACAGATAAGTAGCACAAATGTTGTACTGTTATGATTTTTAATTATAACCATTTTAACAATATTAAACTTATCAAAAGATTATTTCCTTTATTCTCAAATAATTGTTTTCTTGTTCACTTTAAAATTTCACTAGATTCCACTATAACAAGTGGTTTTAAAATAAAACTGTAATCTCTGTATTTAACAATTTCCAAGTTTTTTGTAATGGCTAAAATGTTAGCAATATGTGAGACAAATAATATAAACCTATTCATACACATGGGACTAAAGGATTTTTGTTTGAACTTACATTGATATTCAAAGGAATTATGTTTTGTTTTTATTTTGTATATTAATAGGCCTCCACATCAGGCTTGCCTGGAGCACCGACAGCAATCAAGATAACAAAAGTTTCTGATGGTGTTACTCTTTCATGGGATCCTCCTAAAAACCAAAGAACAACTGAATACACTGTATATCTGGCAGTAAGAAGTGCAACATCTCTTATACGAGTAAGTTTTTCATCTTAATGCATTTAAATTTATAGCCTAATTCTTATGAATAAGATGTGCTTATAATGAATTGTTATATTTAGAATGTGTTACACTACAGGTAACAGTTCAACTCCAATATGTAATTTGAGTAGTAATTATTGGGAATCAACAGTAGAGTTGATATTTGTATTTGAACAATTGTTTTAGTAAAAATATGCATATAAAGACAGTTTATATTCATACTATCCCATTTATTACTCAAAAGCATTCCAGTGTAATTTATCCACTCGCTATTAACATAATTTTAACTCTTTTAATGATTTTAATCAGTTTAAAATTTGTCTAGTTCATTGAACAAAAAAAGGTTCATAAAATTAATCTTCTCATAATGACAATAAATAAATGTTATATTATCTTGGTACAGTTTGTTTTTGCAGTAAAATTGAAACTGCAATTTAAAATTACTCAATTGTATTATAATGAAGGAAAATCCCATCTTATATTGCCTGCATTCCTATTTGTTAGCATATGAACGGTTAAAATTATGTGCTTCATATACTTATACAAATTGGTACATTTATAAACATACAGTCATCATATCAATAAAATATTTAACTTAATTGTCACTTAATAAAAATGCTTAATATTATATATCAATATGAAACCAAATTTCAACATTATAATATGCATTTCTATTAAAAATATATCACAATTACCTTGTATCAGTTGAAGTTTTTTCAGTGCATAATTTCTCTTCTCTCTTCTGAATTTAGTGAATATTCTTACTTATTTCACCAATATGCTATTTTATAGAACAGAAAAATATGTGAATATGAAAACCTGGTAGAAGAAAAGACACACAAGTTAGGCCATTGTCCAGAACAGATATAGCTAGTCACACACATCCAGGGCATTAAAACATCACAATTCCACAAAAAATAATATTTGGTAACATCAAAGCTTTGCTTTTGAATGTCAAAAGTATGACTGTACACATTAGTGGAATCCTACAGAGAAATATAACAAAAAAATCGCCACTATGAAGTCACAATTTTAAATGATAATTTGGAAATTACCTTGGACTATCAAGGTATTCCTGCATCAGTGAAAACAATTCCTGTGAGGTTAGCAACACTACAAATTTGCAGGACTTGGAATGACCTTGGGCATCCAACAGGAAATATAGGTGTATCAGTATAGGGTCGGACTTGAAAATGCATAGTTTGCAAGTAAAATGTTGTGAAACATGCTGATGAAAAAACTGATGATTATTACTGAATAGTGTTTCAGAATATTAAAGGAATTGTCTAAGGAAGGATAGTGTACTCGCTAATGAATCTCCTGAGATGCATTTAGGTTAAAAGGTCATAAATATTTTATCTATGCCTGCTTTTGTGAATGTGAGGGAAACAAATTTCTTCCATAATATGTTGTCATGTTCTAACAATTTGTCCATATATTTTTTATTATTTTATTATTCAGTGTTGTTAACTTACCTTAAAATAAATTCTGTAACAGTAAAAGTACTCATCATTTTGTGTTGAATATGTCTTTGCTGAAAATCAAGTTACAGATTTTGTGGAAGTTAGACTGTTTTGTCTTGTATCCACAATATTATATTCAATGAAGAATTTTATAAGCCTAATTCAATTTTAAAAAGACTAAAATGTTGCAAATTACTTTCCATTTTTATTAAAGGTGTATATCCTAATGTAACTTTTATATACATATTTTGTGTGTTGTATCGTAAATAATCTTATTTATGTTATTCTGTCTTAGGGAGAAAATAAAACTGTGCTTAGTTCACCTACACAACTTGCGTTTATGAGGGTATATTGTGGTCCAAATAATAACTGTAAATTAGACTCGTCTCAAATCTGTGAAGCTCATATTGATAGAAAAAGCAAACCTGCTATAATTTTTAGAATTACAGCTAAAAATGAGAAGGGATATGGTCCAGCAACACAAGTAAGGTGGCTTCAAGGTAGGTAACATTTTTATGTACCTTGCTTTCTTTTTTGCAATTAGATATGACCACTTTCCATCTGCAACTTATGTTCTCTTGGGGGTAAATTTTATGATGATGTAGAGCTTTCATGTAGTCATTGGTCAACCAAACAAATCATTATAATAATTTATTATAGCTTTATCCTTCTATGTAAAGCTAGCTTGTTGTATTGAAATTTGTGATAATATATATTAATGTTGGATGCTTTTACTGCTGCTTATTTTCTAAAAAAAAAAGAGGAGTAAGGAAATGGCCATTAAGGTTTCTCAATTCAAATACAGAAAATAATAGTAGTGTTCATTTATAAATTAAAGACAATTTGAAATCCTTTATTTAACACTTAAACAAATGTTTCAGTGGGTTTTTGTACTTTCATCAGGTTAGAGTATAGTTGTGTTAGTATGGTAACAATTTTGTTTCATTCAATATTACGAATCATCTTTTTAAAATATTTTGGGCACGTTACATGTGACAGTAAAATAGTTGAATTTCAACCAATAGCTGACAAATTGCTCATCAGTTGCTAAATAAAATTAACAGCAATCCAAAACACATATTGCTCAAATTAATCATAACTATATAAAGATGTATAGATCTGTCATTTTATGTAGGCACAGTTCAAATTGAAGTTTCCTGAAGAGTCGAGAACAAATATCCTTTTTGCATTGAATGTGAAGGTTGCTCTCATTGTTTTCTTCTAATTAAATGGCATAGTGCACCATGAATTCTTCTCACCAGTCATAGTCAAGATAAAAAAAATACTGCCTGCAAATTCTAAGCTTTATGCATGAAGTAATCTGAAGAAAATGATGTTATCAATGGAGCAACAAGTCATGGCAATTCAGCCATGACAATTCTCTCATTTTATTGCTTATTTTGTGATTTTTTTTTGCAAAAAAAAAACCAGTAACATCTCTGCATCTGTATGTGCTGTCACTTCTTCATATTCCAAAATCCATACAAAGTTAATATTTTCCAAAATTAAGATACAAAGGTTAAATTGCTGAAGGAGTTTAAAGTCACATATATAAAGTCATGTTCCAGAAGTGCTTAAAAGAAACCTGCTGGCCCTTGTGGGGACAAAATTAATATTGCTTAATAAATAATTAGTTTTTGAGAAAAATAAGAATTCTGTGTTTTAAATTTTCATACATTGTTCTTGTATTAATCATATTCTAACATTCGAGTCTTGACAGCAATTTGCCAATATTCCAGGATTTGCCTGAGTAAAAACATAGGCCCTACAATTTCCTTAGAGATTTATTACAACCTTCTAAATGGTATTTTAAATGGAACAGTATCACCATAATTCAAACTTCTGATGTGGCACTGGTCGTCATTTTGTTGATCTGGAGATCAATATATGTGACCCTTTTTTTATTATTATTGATTGAGTACTTCTAGGAAATTAGTGTCATTTAGAATCTGAAAATAGTTTACATCCAGATTCATTGCTGTTGTGGAATTACTTGCAGTGTGTATATCTTGATATAAAATGGTGAAAAATAAGTATTCTCTGAACTTACAACCATTTAATGTACCACAGTCTAATTTCCAACAGTTGTTTACCTCCTTGGCAAAATCATCTTAATTTAGTGGGTTTTCTTTTTTGCTGTCCCATTCACAAAGGAAACATACTTTTTATGGTATGAATTCACTTTTACTTTTGTACCTTTATCCAACTTTTAGGCCAATATCTTGGTTGTGTTACTATATAAATATACAAATTCAATATTAAATATGTTGTATTACAAATGTAACTTTTCTAATATATACAAGAGTAGTCCCAGAAGTACCATGGAATAAATTTTTCATAGTTCATTTGAAATGTCTCAGTCCAACCAATAACAAAGTTGAGCTAGGCTGCTCTAGAAAAATCTCTGTTTACAGCAATAACTTTGAGTAGCAAGTAAATGACATCGTATGTGTTGCCAAGGCAAACATCACAGTGGTTGACTAAATAAAACGACCACACCTGAAATGGCAACAAAAATCCACAAAATGGTATTGGATAACCATCAGCTGAACATGTGCAAATTAGCAGATAAGGTAAGCCTTTCAAAAAGTGCTGTACATCGCATATTGATTGAAAATTTGGACATGAGAAAGCTTTGCGCAAGATGGGTTCCACATTTTCTTACAATGGAACATATACAGTGTTCTGAGGATGTTCCAATCAAGTGTTTGCAAATGTTTCATAGCAATGAACCCTAGTTTTTAATTGATTCATAACCATAGATGAAACATGGATCCATCTATTCACACATCAGACGAAATAGTGGTCAAAACAAAGGACTGAAATTGGAGAATCGGCTCCAAAGAAGACAAAGACAGTTCCATCTACTGGCAAGGTCATATGGCATCAGTTTTTTGGGATGTGCACGGAGTAATTTTAACTGATTATCTTCAAAAAAGGAAAAAACAATCAACGGTGAGTATGTCTGCAATTTATGGCCATTTTGAGGAGCTCAATGCTTCTCACTTTAAACAGAGTATTGAAGCTGTTGAACATTTTGCTGGGAAAAGTGTATTGGCTACCCATACACAAACTGAATTTTTGACAGTCCATGGATAAATAGGGCAAAACCCATGTGATCAGCCTGTTTATTAGTGGGGAGAGGCAGGCAACCCTAGCTTGAACGCAAGCCACGTGCCAAGGCAGGGGCTGTCTCCGCTCACAGATATTACCCTCACTTGTTGCCCATAGTTCTTGACGCAAGTCTTTATTATCAACTAGAGATTTCTTTGTTTTGCTAGGTGTACTTTATTTCTGTGAAAAGAATATAGACTTCAAAAATGAAAATGTAGAAAAATTAATTAATATATACATAAAGTAAGGCCTTCACTATGGAATTAAAATCGTGAATGTTTATACAAATAAAAACACCACAAATAAGAAACATTTGGAAATTGTTCATTTCTGGACGAATACCTGAAAATTATTATTCACTTTAAAACATAATAAACTTAAATTTTTGGATGTTTTGGTCATAGTTTAAAATAATTACATAATTACCAATTGGTATCAAAAATACAGTTATTCAGGAAAGATCATTACTCACATGTCAAATCACCCCTTTCCGCACAAAAACCCATGTTTTATAATCCAGTAGATAAGGCAGACAAATTATCGCAACATAGCTATCATAAAGATAACCTTGACAAAATTGTTAATACCCTTCAAAATTGTCATTTTTGTTATATCGAGAAAACGAAACGATGTCTGAAAACTAGAATCAATTAGCATAAAAATAATTTGATATTTAACATCCAAAATTATTCAGTTCTGTCCAAACATATTTATTTAAAAAACATAATTTTGATTGGCAACAATGTTAGGATTTTAGATGAAGAATTCAAATATTATGCTGGATTGATGAGTGACCAAGTTACATATTTGGTCTAATATTTTGGCCATTAATGTTAAAAATGACACACAATTTAAATAAAATGTACAATTTTTTATTATTGTTATCTATCTGTTGTATTATATGAAATTTGTATTTCGATTGTTTTTCATCAATTTCAATAATACTCATAACAGCTGTGTCGATATAACAGCCATGTAGGCCGAAACTGCACTTTCGAAATTTTGTCAGCCCTAATTTTCTTATAAGTTGTAAGTGACACTATAAATTATATTTATACATAATTGTATTTCTTAAATTATATATGTGAGACTTTGTTTCTCAATTTTTTTGTTTTGATAACAGAATGCAACATCTATACACATTATGAGGTTCCAATCAGGAACAAATCATTGTGTTTGATATTTGTTATGTTTTAAATTGAATAATTAAATTTTTACTGACTAATAGGCTGGTATTTTTATCATTTAATTTAAATATGAAGTCAGATTGTTATTATTGCTGAATTCCACTCGTGTATGGCTAACTATTGAGCTAAAAGAAGACTACATTGAGAAAAATATATTTATCCAAAAATTATGTTTTATTTCTTAGACTGAGTACCTCTGGAACTACCCTCATATTGCTACACCGTTTTGTAATTATACCTATTATGTTGTATTTTACATTTTTTTCATCAATTAATGCCTAAGAAAAAATGTGTAAAACCTAGTTCTGAAAAGAATAGGTGTGGTTGACATTCATTGGTTATGATTTGAAATTAATTTCAGATGCTGTTCCTGTGAAGGCAATATCAGTGAAAAGACCACCTATTAACAAACAAGTTGCTGCAATTGCTCCAATGACACTCAAACGAAGAAAGCTAGACGAGGAATCGTGAAAATTTACTCATAACGTAAATTTTTCCTTAAACTTTTTAAAGCATATGGACTTTAAGAATAAAATATTTCAAGGTGATGAAAGAAAAAAATGGGAAGTTTTGAAATATGTTCTTATTTCAGTGATATTTATTAGACAAAACTTTTTGAGACAATGCAAAACTTGATTTTTATCACTATAAATAAAAACATTGAATTTTTTGTAATGTTAATGTCAGTGAGATCTTTATTTAGTGTCTCATTACCTAACCCTTGATACTAGCAGTGTGTCTAGGTCTGATGGGACAGAATAAAATCTTTTGCTTGAACTAGGCATTTGTGTCTCATAATATTGAGGGCCATGTACAAAGAGTGTAAAGTTTTTAAAGTTAATGGTATTTAAATACATTTCTTATATGCCATATTTTTAAGTTTCACTCATGAAAATTTGGTTTGGCCCAGTTAGCCTTACATGAATCTGTTACATCATCATTTTAATTTTGAACTGTGTTTTTCAAATTAACTGCTACCTGGTACAATTGTATTTTACTCTCATCCATTGAATTCCATGTTAAATATGTATGTCTTGTGGCTAAGATTGTTAGGTGTGTGTATATATATATAAATTATATTGTTAACAAATTTGTTTGAAATCTTAAAATGAAATATGGTTTTTAAACCATGCCAGAAATTGGTAGAAAGAGATTTTGTATTTTCTTAAATAATTGTTATTTGTGGTAAGTCATTTGCTTGTGGGTTGAGTTTGTCTCTTGTACAAAGAATATTTTTATATTATACATATGGAGGAGAGTATTAGCAGGCATTTTATATTGAGTTTATTTGATGGTACAAAAGAGAGAAAAACATTTTCACACAACCTGAATAGTGGTCTAACTATATGATACATTTTTTATGAGAATATAGATTCTGTCAATATTCTGAAAATACAAAGTTGCAAATGAACCTCTTATTCATAAATTATGGGCCTGACAAATTCATATGCAATAAATTGAACAGTCTTATCTTTCTATCTCAGTATGATTCCTTTATTACATGTAGAAGAAGGTTCAATTGAATATTAATAGTTTGACATTTTCTAAATATAAAAAATAATTATCATTGATTAAATGCGATGAAGTAGAAAGGAAATTTTGAATTTTCCCTTCACATTTGTGAAGATATATCACACAAAGTTCATTTAATGATTCATGCAGTTGACCATTCACAAATTAATAATTAAGCATGAAAGGGAACATTTACTTTTATTGCACTTGTACTGTTACCCTCTTTTACAGTATTTATCCTATCATATGAAATATTTGTTTGCAATGAATAAGACATTCATGAATCACCACCCATTACTGAAATTTACTTCTAAATCTTCTTAGGAGAACATGCTTTGAGAGGGTCCTCAGTTTCTCAGAAAAGTTGAGGTATATTGGTATGATAATGGATGAAACACTATCAGAAATTATTTAATTTTCAATTCAAGTTTTATACCACATTTACTTGTGTATGCCTTTCTGAGATAGGTGTGGTATATATAATATATTGATAATAATTGTGGCCATATACCCAATATATTTGGATAAGAAAGAGAGAGAGTTATGCCGACTTACCTGAAATCAGTAGTTGGTCCAGTCTGGCATTGGTGGAAGTTCAAATTTTCAATGTCCTGAGCACTCTTTGTAAGGAGAGAGGGTCTGAATTGCCTGTCGCACACACAGTTCAGACCTTACTCAAAAATTTGTATTATTCTGTCACCTCTGCCCGACAGGACAAGCTATTGATTTCAGGTAAGTCAACTTTGCTGTCTCTCTTTCTTATATAATTGTGTTATATATATAAATCAAATAAGGAAATGTGTCAAAGTCAAACTAATTAACACATTTGGATAGGAAAGAGGCAAGGGGCACAGAGATCTGTGGACTTATTTTAAATCAACAGTTGGTCCAGTCAGGGCTCGGTAGAAATATTATAAGTAAACTGTTCTCTGTCTCTCTTTACTATCCAAATGAGTATATAAATATAAGATTGCGATATTGGTTTGGGAAGGAAAGAGAGATAGCTTGTGGCTTACCTGAAAGTGAAGTATGGTGTAACCTTCGGTTCCCTATGGCTATGCCATACTTCACTTTCAGGTAAACCACAAGCTATCTCTCTTTCCTTTCCATACCGATATCGCAATTATTTTTGGCAATGTCATATCCTTATTAATATTATATATATTAAAAGAAACAATGGTCATATTTTTTAAATTGGGAAGTTATGAACTGATATTGTTGTTCAGTTTAATAAGTAGTTTGAGCTATGGTTGAAGATACCTTAGAAATTTTTTAGGCAATAACTCCGCTTCCTCAGCAGATCTGTACAGGACGATAAATTTGGGAGATGATTTAGTCAAGCTGCCAATCTCTTGGATCAGAAAAGGATTCTAACAGAGAGGGGGAGGGACAATAAAAATTTGCCACAAACCTTTGACAAAAAACAAGCAAACATTCTCAGATAGTTGAGGAATCTGAGTATTGAGGTATAAATACAAATTTGCCCAGTGAGGAGGTTGTATGTTGCCCAATTGTAACAACAACAAAAATCTGAGTTATCTACAGCCATAGACTTGAACTTACAGTTATATAAGTTGTGATCTCTGTCTCTCACTCTCTATTAAAATATATTAATTCTTTTCTGTCAATCTATTTATTTATTTCATTATTTACATAATTTAATTGCATACTGTCCTAAAATATGTGAGGGACCAAAGCCCTAGGTCACAGAATATGTTGTACTGTACTTTGTCCGATTTTGTGTGTCTTAAATTTCATTTACTATAAAAGTTGTGTTTTAGTTAGCTGAAAGAATTTAATGAATATATTATGTTATCAGTTTATATTACTATTTTAAATGTAGTCAAAATACAATCAGCTTATCATGTATTCAAGAATTATTTGAGTTAGAATTTTTGGAAATTTCAAATTATTTTGTATTTTCTGAATTGACTAAATTGTATTTTAATCTGGCCCTGTTTCTTAATTTTTATCTACATCATTGTATCTTCAATTATCTTTCTTATAATATATTTTTAATGTAAAGTAAGTTTGGCAATAAAGAATTAAACTCATACTTCAGTGTTCTGAAACTAAATATATTTACCAATATTAAGGAATAATTAATACATTTTCTATATGCTAAGCAAATAGTACTGTATATTCTCATGTATGCCATGCACCTTTCTACCCAAAATTCAAACCAAAAATTTCTTCATAATATATTAATTATTCTCCTGAGAATAGCCACATGGTTTTTGCCAGTAAGGTAAATTTAACCCCAGTCAAAGGTCATTGGTCCTTGGTCCTCGCTCATTATTAGATCCATACGAATTTACTGTGAAAGTGAGATCAAGATAGCCACAGGTTTGCTTGAGCCCCGTGCTAAATGTGGTGCAGGAAAAACCTACATCAGATAGGTTGGACTATTGTGACTAGTCCCACTCCTCGGTGTGGGATTTGTTGTGGGACATAGTATTCCTGTATCCAGGCCTCAACCAGATTTCAAATAAAATCAGCAGAAAAATCTTGCCATATGAGCAATGTCTACATTCAATGTATCGAGGCTTATTTAATATCCTGGATTTAAAACTGAGAGGTAAACCTGAAAAAGGGAGTTTTTCCATTCCTTTCTTTTCCGATGAAGTTTTTTTTCCTCGTATGAGTAAATAGGGGTGTGCAGCATACACAAGAATATGTGGTAGTTTATTATACATCAGAACATCATATAGAATACAGAGAATTTTAGAGATTTTTTAAAAGTTAATTTAATTGAAACATTAAGTACAAAGAAAATTGTGATTACTTTACAATTTACATGTTATGGTTTGTTTTCTGATATTATTCTTAACAATTGTTCTATAGGAGAGTTTTAAAAATATTTTGCATGCACATATTAACTGGAAATTAAATAATTTGTGAAATAATTATTTCTTAGTTGGATTTCAGAGTGAATATAAATCAATGTGGCAGTTATTGATACTAATTTATTTGAATAATTGTACCTACACACATGTGGCATACACAAGTAAACAGGGTATTTTTGTACTCAGGAGTGCCAGTTGATATTATTTGTATTAAGGATTTTTATAACTTCAAGTGAAATCACAATCATTTATAATGAATACATTAAAAAAGTCTGTTTTTATCAATTTACTTTATTATGAGTTATTTATTCATACTTCATTTTACTTTAACCTCCAAAAGTGTAAATAGTAATCTTTTAACGTAACATTGCATCTATTAGTTTCTTCTATGATCATGCTTGTTGCTCATAATATGCCAATTTGTTTTGGTTGTTATTGTTCTGTAAGGACTAAAATAAGAAGTTATGACCTTTTGAATTAAGAACACACACTTAATTTGTATTATATAAAATGTAGAAACAATTAAATAGCTTTTTACATTAATTATGTAAGTACTATTTTATTAAAAAAAGTACCCTACCTTCTCTTTTTTTTAGTACTGCTGTACAATTTATCCTCTGTATGTAGAATTGGGTATATTATATGTAAAAGTTACTGCCCAAAATTGACTTTTTGATTAATTTTTGAGTGTAAAAAAGTGAGTTGTCAATTAAATGTACACTTGAGTTCTCCTAACCCCTACTTACGTTTGCCATTGATGTTAATGTGTACCAATACCATACTAAAGATAAGTCTATCCATCTAATCTTACAATACTGCAATGAAAAAGTAGTAGAGTAACTACACATATTAACAAGAGGTGCAACCAATAAATAACTACGTGAATATCAGATAATTTCAACACAAGGTTTTTATCTTGATCAAATGTTCAGCCAAGTGAGATTTACCAATGTAGTTGAATACTTTAAAACATCACAATAAAAATAAATTTAAATTTGATTGGATCCACTACTATTGCAAATGTATGCATGGACTATTTTTCAAGGGAAAAATTAGTTACTCCTCAACCAACTAGATAAAGGTTGATTATGTTTATGCTATATAATTTTGAAGTGTCTTGTCACTACCACCAAGGTGTATGTTAATCATTATTTGGCATTGTTGCATCTACATTAAGAAGGAACACAATTTTTCTAATGTACTCATAATAGATAATACAGACACTTAAAGGGATAAGAAAATCAATTCCCATTTTAAATGAGTGTCAACTGTGATTATAATTCTTGACTAATCATTTATTTAATTTCACAGTTAATTTATGATTTAAACACATTTAGTCTATTTAAACAATTCTAAATATGGCATTTATAAAAATATTTTTGATATGACTAATGAGGATTGTGTTAATTGCCTTTTCTAATTGATTTAATTTTGGAAGTGGGTAGCTAAATTCAAAATTTTAATGTAGTTATACTCACAGCATGTATTTGCACAATTTCATAAACAATGTAAGATCAAGCACAAAAATTAAGTTTTATTTTAAAAAAATAATGTACACATTTTCATTCAAATAAAGGTTGTATAGGAAAGGAAAGAGTGTAAGCCTTTCTTAATTCTGTTCACCGAGAAAGTCTTAAATCTATTATTTCTACTTATTTGCTCAATTCGACATTAATTATTCTGTTTGCTAGAAATTCTATAATTAATTCTCTGTTATATGTAAACTACTTTATATTGTTTACTTAAGTTGTAATTAAATGGATTTCTGATTTAATTTAAGTTTTAATAATACATTCACAGATTTATTTTAATACTGAATTGTTATTACTTTCCAATATAATTTCACCAATTTGATGAATCTTCAAGTTTAGTTCCGCTGCGTTCTCTTTAAAGTTGAAGATCAAGTGTGCAGATCTGTATGAAGTTAAATATGTGAAAGAAGTTCAATATTACTTTTACTAAAACTTTATGTAGTATGATTTATATATTTTTGATGAATTTTACAGTTAACACGATAACCTTCATTTACTTAGGTGTGATTGTACTATTTTTGCTCATAGACAGTTCATGAGCACTCCTAAATGTTTGGTTTTTCTATATTGCTATTATCTGATATTTTAGGAGTAATTTATTAAAATGTTTTCTTGGCAATTTATTAAACCTCAATGAGCTTGTATTTTGAAATTATATGTATTATAAAAGTGGTGTGTGGAGCATATTTATGATAAAATGTTCTTCCAAATATAGGTCAATAATCTTTTTAACTTTTGTCACACTTGTCAATACTTGTACTCACATGATTTGTGGCCGTGTAAATGGAATGTTCACTACATATTTATCGTGTATTCCATTCTCAAAAGAATTCTAGTTAAGTTAGTTTCATTTATTACAAATTCAAATCCATTAATATTACCTAGTTATTGAAGTTTAAAGGTAACTTCTACTGAGCACTATATAGAAGTATTAATTATTTAATTTACTGCTGATCATCTTATTAGGAAATATTCCATAGTACATTTTCTCTGCAACTATTAATTTTTACGTTACAGCATCTGCATTTTTATTTGTTGAAAAAGGCAATTTTAAAGTGAGTCTTCCTTATATGCTCACTTAATTTCTGTTGTGTGCTGTAGGGGCTCATCAGCTGACTGGAGAAAGTATAACCACTTCGTCCATTTACAATGTGAATAATACCAGCGTTCATTCATAAACAGCTTGCAGTAGGTACCACAACTCCGGAAAGGCAGACGTGGAAAGACGAGAGCAACTGTACTCCTGAAGCTACGAAGTCCGATACTACGACCGCCAATCTTGGTGCAGCAGTGATTTTAAAACTTACCCCAAGGACCGAACGTCTTTTAAAACCTATCGCCGGCAATGGCGCCAACGTTTCAGTAGGTAGTCCTCAGAGTAGCGAGGAACGGGACGATAGAGGCTGAACTCCGGACACAAGTTCAGCTCGCCCACTAGTCCGCGACGCCACACTGCAGCCTGAAAGGCAAGACATGTGGAAAGAGACGAGAGCGACTGTACTCCAGACCCTACGGAGCCCCAAACCACGACCGCCAATCTTTGTGCAATAGTGTCAACACCGACCCAAGGACCGAACGTCTGTTAAAACCTTATCGCAACCCGCAATGCCAGTCAGGTAGTCCTCTACGGCCGTCGTCGGGAGGAGTGCCTGTAGCGCTGACGTGGACCGAGACGAGAGCGGCTGTACTCCGGACACAACTAGTCAATCGTAAACAGCTCGCTCTTAGTCCTAGTTGCCTCCACGCCAATGCCTCAGGACACTGTAGAACACAGTTTCTGTTTGAAAACACAGCCTCTAAGGAACTGGCAAACAATTCGATTCAGAGCAACTGCTAGGCCTCACAGGGTGGCTATATCATGTGGCTCCCTGCATAACTGCTTTCCAAGTTGCTGAGAGCAGCAAGTGGTGTCAAAACTGATTCTATTGTCTAATTCTGGATGAATTATGTCTTTAGGTCTTCATATTTTGTTGTTAAGTGTTGATCTACTGCCATTAAATTTGAAGTTTATTTCTGTGGGTAGTTAACTTATTTATTTTAACTGGAAGTCGAGTCATGTGTTTGCATGAAGTTATGGTGGGTATTATTTCATATTTCATGTCATATTGGTAAATGATCAAACTAAGCTATTTTGTCCACACTGTTAATGTCGGTATGTGTACCTTATAGTGCCTCTGTTGTACTGAATACTGATCTTGAGTTTCAATATAACCATCGGGTAAAGTGTAATTGTAACACTCTGGACAACAACTACGTTCACATCATCTGACTGTGTAGCTCATCAGTCCGGTGAGTTGCTTATTCTGATTGTACGAGCTAGAATGATGTTGAATTTGAATTCAGTAATAGTGATTCTCACTGAGATGTGACTGACATTTTTCAAGTTTGTTGTAGACAGCTATTTTGTATTTGCTCTAATAAACTGGTCTTGGATTCTAATGTAGGTCAGATGTAGCAGTGGATCAAACATGTCTTATCTGTCTTTCCTTAGTATGATTTCAGTCTTGTCTGTCAGAGATGTATGTTCATGTTGTACAATGTTCAACCTGTTCGTGGATGAGCTTCAATAATTTTCATGGATAATTTAACTGTTTTGTTGTATACCTGTCAAAGTTTGATTTGGATATGAGTTACTGCCTGAATAGTTCTTCATGATGAGTGTGTGTGGGAGGGGGGTTATATTCTTTGTGAGATTTGTTCTGTTTAGTAGGCGCTGCAGTTTAGGTGTTCATTTGCTTATTGACTTTCTTGTGTTTTCAGTTCTGACAGCCATGTAATTGGAGCAGTCTGTGTTGTAGCTGGCTGTATCAGTGTTGGTTTGGACAGGGCTAGGACCTCATTCCAGGTACATGTACATGGAGCTAGGTCTCTGAAGGAAAGAATAGCACAATTTTCTTCACACCCGACTTGCACCTGCAATTTACCGTAGACTGATGGTCGCTATGTGCCTGTATACTTGATGGGCTGATGTAAATTGGATTGTGTGTTATACAAACTGTCTCCTGGATTTTTGTAACAAGCCCAGTTGTATATGCAAAATATAACAATGAATAATGAATAAAATAAGCAAAAGTAATGTAATTGTTAGTCTCATAGAAATATTACCCTATTGGCAGCTGTTTCACTGTGCAAAGAATGTAGTCCTGAACCATTCTTGTATGAAGTGCCTGAGCTGTTTATTGAGTGAAAAGGTTTCCTTTCATCACAATAGCACACGATGAAAACATTGAACAAATCTCTCCTGATGCACTACTATTATATTGCATTGGAAATGTTTGAACATAGGAGTTGGGTGGCAGATAATAGTTTCTTGTTGATCCCCTGTTACTTTAATATCATAGATTGGCTCCTTGGCTGGCAACACATACATGTAAATGACAGTCTGGTGATTTTGCATACAATTCCCAATTGCTGGGTGATCCTAAGCACATATACATGCAGGTGTTAGGTTGTCTGTCACAATTAATGCTTCCAACCTCCATTTCACAACAAGTTTGCAATAACCACCTTTATTTTCAGGTCAGAGTAATTCGTTTTACCACAGATAGTTGTTTTAACGTATTGAAATTAACTTGTTCAAATACTTCTCTCTATCACATGCCATAATACAAAAATTAAATGACTGAAAAGCATTTCCGAGTGAGGGATACTGTATACAAACATATAAATTGGTTTGTGAATCTCACAGAGGAATAATAGTGCGACACTTTTGGCTTGCCACGTGAACAAAGGATTTTTATTTGACAATTTATTACTCCCTTTGTTGCCAATAGGCCAAAAACTGTAGATTAGATAATGCAATCGACTCTGTACATTTTAATTTTGAGTTACAAATGGTAAATGTTGGAAGAAAAATCTGTCGTGTTTTTCAATTCAAATGTTAAGGGATGAAAATAAATGATTAAAATAAGTCTTAGCACATAAGGGGTTACGCTGAATGGCGTAATTGTTATTTCTAATTTGAAAAAATATTATTCTTCAGTTCGATGTTCCTAGAATCAATAGGAATATTAAGGGTTTGTAAGGTATAAGAGTTTTATAACATTTAAATAGAATTCCAAATGAAACCGTGCGGAACAATGAAAATTAATTCAAAGAAGAAAAAATTTATCTTTTTCGCTAAAATAAAGTACAGTATCTAGTGGAATGAGGGACATGTATACCTTACAATAAAACATTACGCTGAAGCTCATTTTAATTTAATTTATATTTATTCACTCACGATTTTCCGTTTGTTAAATAAAATAATAAAACAGGAATAAATAATAAATTGTAAATACCATATTTTAGTATTAAATATATTCATTTAGCCCGAATAACGTTTATTGAGAAGCGTTTGATCCGGACACGCATTACGACTGTGGACGTGTTGGACAAATGAAATTTCGTTAGTTCAACACACAACTGTTATGCAAAGGGTTATGTTAAGTGTTGGAGTGAAGGTACTATTCTATTAGCCGATAAAGAAAGTTAGTGTTTATATTGGCGGCTAGGGCTGAAATATGTACATTTAATGGGACAGTTTGGAGAGAAAATATGCCGTTTGTATAAGGAACATGAAAAATTTTTTCTCAGGCATAAGCACATATCAATAACTTTTGACTATTGTTTATTTGTTATATATTAAACTCGTTGGTTATATCTTCATTATTAACCGATTTGATAAATTCTCTTCTAGTATGAAGAATCGTTGCCGTGGAACTGTCTTTGATCTTAACTACTTGGTTTTCCCGCCAGCGAATTTAGTTCATGTTTGTGAGTTGACACAGAGACAGTTCGGACATTTAGTAACACGTTCCGTAAATATGAAGCGCTCACTATATCTGTCTTCAGAAGATCATATTTCAGAGGTAAACCAATAAAAAAATGTCGGAGGAATGAGAGTACTTTAGCTGTCTTTAGTGCTTTAATTTCAACATCAATAAGTCCTTACATCTAGATTAAAATAACTTTTTAAATGGTAGCAGTTAGTATTGTTATCGACGTACTGCAGATAAATATATTGAATTTTTTAATCATATGTAATGGGTTTGAAAATTTGAAAATCAAACTAATGTACTAATGGTCATTAAAATCTTTTAACCTTTTATTTGCCAATTTGAATTTGTTAGATTTGTTTTTATTCGTAACAAACTCATTGCAAATTTTTTGAGTCTCAATTTTTGGATTATGTTTAGGTTTTCCGTTGTTCCAAAAATTATTTTATGTTCAATAGAATATATAATACTTCCAGAGCACAGTAAATCACAGCCATTCCATTTGTTATAAATGATTCAATGTGTCATATCTCATATACTTTGCATTCTTTGAAATAGGTAGTTTTGAAATTTCCAAAATTTCTATTTCTAATATTTGACATTGATTTAGGCTCTATGCTTGCTCAATACTTGTCTGATTGTCAAGTGTCGATATTCGGATTTTCCCTTGTTGACGAAGAAGATAGTCCAAGATTTTGAACAGTTGCGCACATGAGTCCAATCAATCCGTAAAGGAACAAGCCTACCAAATTCTGTCGTCCAGAGACATCTATTTGAGTTTTGCCCCCTCCACGCAACAAAGTCTATTTCACAAACTCCTAGCCAGTATTCAGGACCCTTAATTTGTCCTGGTCCCCCTACAAACTAAAAAAAAAAAACACTCTTTTTGACCTTCTCCTCGTTATGAATTTCAAACTTGCGGCTAAACGTCTTCAGCCAGATTCGAAGGCCTGTATAGCTGTCTCATATGACAATCCCTGATTGCCGTTTATCTTCCAAGAAGTACAATAGGGTTTTTACTGTTCGTAATGTTAGACTCATTCTTCTTTGACAATGGAAACCTCAAACTCTCAATAAGGATACAGAATTGTTAAAATTTAAATTGTGTTTTTGTCTAAATGGTATGTTTCTAAGAATAAGTTATCTATAAATTAAAGATGTGTATATATTTTTTGGTATACTGTATCTAATGTCTGTAAAATGAATTGTTTTGTTTCCTATATTCAGTTCTTACTTAAAATATTTCAAGTTTTCACTTTTGTGGTCCTTCTAGTAATATAAGGCATTTTAGCAATCTAATGCTAGTTTAACACTCGTAGACTTTGACTGTTCTGTCAGAAAATTCTACAGATAGAGGTCAAAATAAATACATTCCATAATAACATCTTAACAAAAAACTAGCAACACACCTTGTGCAGCCAGAAGGTAGGCAGAGACCACCTCGGCTCAGAGTGCTATACATTAAAATATCCATTTAAAATATTTTACTTGGATTACTTCATTAAGAAATATATTTTAATTCTGTTTTATGCACATGTTATGTACTACTGGATTATGTAAATTGCATTAATTTTTATTTCTAAGAATGATGACACAACTGAGATGAAACAACGACAAAGAGATTCATTGCTTCCAGATAGAAGTAAGGAGTTACACCCACAAAGAAAGTCTTTGTCATTGAAAGACACATCATCAGCGGAAATGTTTCTACATTATTCGCAATGTCTTAAGCTGTCAGTTGATAATGTAAGAGATTTTTTCCTTTATTTGATTTAATTAATAAGGTCCATGTCAAATATTTTACTTTCATTTTATTATAATTTTTATATTCACTTTCTCAACATAAATCTGTACCTGTAAATAAATTCTTTTGAGTCTTTTAGTTGTAAGCATACAAATGCAAGAGTACTGTGATAATTAAATAATTTTAAATAATTAAACTTTAAAGTTATATGTGTTTGGTTTAGTTTGCCAAACATTACGTATAAATTTATAAACTATGAGTGTTATATATGTAATCTCTGTTCAAGTATTGCTGAGATATCATCATTATACCCACTTTTGTACCTTTTCTTCTAGTTTCTTAAGGATTTTGTTTAGTTATGCTTTATAAGACAAAATCAGTGTCTCTCTGGTACTTTTTATAAGTAAATATGCCCCAAAAATTGGAATCCCAACAGTAAGGTGTACGATGAAAAAGTAAGTCAACTGCTCTCTGTTTTCCTATTCAAATTACTTAATCAATTAGACCATGTCAGTTTTCCTTATTTGTTTTATATACGTACATGTAACACATTTGGATAGGAAAGAGAGACAGCGAAGTTGACTTACCTGAAATCAGCCGTTGGTCCAGTAGGCTGACGAGTAAATATATTTCAAATTTTTGACGGCCTGAGTCCCCTTTGTCTGGAAAGAATTTGTGCCCAGCCAATATATACAGGAAGGAATGTTACACCAGTCTGGCTGTGGACTGCATATATATGTGTGTGTATGTATATATATACACAGACACTACATTCAAATTGGTATTTATATTGATTGTCTCCCTTGTTATTGTAACCTCACTGTCTGCTATTTTCTGCAACCAGGAGCAAGAGCATCCACTTCTGGAAGAATGAGTGGTCCTTGTTTTGTGCTGTCCTTTCAAACTTAAAATCTTTGTTACCAGGATTATATAGGGCATGCAATAATTACAATTGTAGTGGCTGACTTGTCTCACTTCATGAAACTAACTGTCTTACCTTAGAAGCTGTCTCATGGCTCTTCAATAAATGACTATTTCGCCACCCAAAGCTTCTTTTATGGCTTTTCCACGAATGCCCTCACAATTTATAGCTAAAGCCCTCAAATCCTCTTTTCTCCCTTCCAAATACTTCAAATCCCCACTTATAATATACCAATCAAGAAAAACAATTTTCAGGTACCTTTTCCAATGTACTATTCTGCAGAAATCTCAGAAAATACTATTTTTTTTTTTTACTGAAGGTGAAGAAAAACAGCATTCTGAGAATGTGTTAGGGTTAGCTTGGCAGGGCTTTTAAGTTTCACCTCGAAAGGAACCATGTCTTAATTCTCTCAAGTCCTAGAACTACCATGTTTTAAAATAATTTTTTATTTGCTCCTTTACATCAAAATTGGCAGATTTCATAATATGTATGGGGAATTGTTCTTGTCAGATTTTAATTTTCCGTAGATCCTTTGGAATCACAAGGCTCCAATGATTTAGAAAAGTGTAACACTGAAGAAATTTCCTAATTTACATTCTGTTGGGGAATGGACTGTTCATTGCAAGATAGTATCTTATCATTAAAACTTTATATGCATATGTATTCCTAATTGTATGTTCATTGTTTCTCTGAAATGAATTTGTGAAAGACTGATATACAGTTTTTGTTGCAGAAAATAAATGCTAAGAATGCATTCCAGTTGCAACTCATAGATTATATGTCAAATATGGTTAAAACTAAAGATACTCAAATGGAAAACTTCCAGGTAAGGATACAGATATCAATATTATTTGAAATAGAGAAGAGATTGTAAGCTTTTTTATATTTTAAATTGAAATTCATTTGCAAAAGTGTTGTAGCTTTCTTTCTTCAGATGTGCCAAATCAAGTAGGTCCATGCCTGTCTAAGAAAGATGAATAGTTGGCCCATTTAATTTGAAAGTGGGGGTTATTGCTGGAATAAACTATTGTGAAAGCTTTGCTATAGGGAATCATTTTTGACTGTGATAAATCTGTCTATTAAAAAAATAGCATACAAAAAATATATATGTTCATGTATGCATTCTCAAATAGTTGAGGGAAACAACCTGCAAAGCTGCCTGCATATGGTAAGCATAGACCTCACTCAGTCTAAATATTGATTTCAGTGTTTAGTATGAATTGAAGGACAGCTAAAACAGAGTTCTCACAAATGATATTCAACAGAGCTTTTGATACAGTTGGTGCTTTAAGTTACTGGAGCCGTATGCAGAGGACAGTCGAACAAATTTTTAGAATTAGGTCATGCAGCAACGGCTGGTAGTACATTCAGTAGGTATTTTGAGGAACCTGTTGTGGAGATTTTCCACAGACAACTGAGGAATATTATTCGGAGACAATAGAAGTTCTTGTTTAATAATTAACATTATTGTTGAGTAATAACTTTTTGTTGGAAATATGTTTATGAATTGTATCCATATTAGAATACTACTCTGTTTTGAATTATTTTTTTCATATACAATTTTCTGCTATTTACAGGTAGTTAGTTCTGCACTTGATGCCAGCACTAAGATTTATGCTTCGCGTGTTGATCGTATTCATATGGATGGTCTGAAAATGGCTGGTGGTTTGGGAAAGATGAATGCTAAAGAGAATCAGACTGAAAATCTTGAAGAGAAAGGAATAGTGAAATTGAAAAGTTCCAGAAAAGCCACGGTATTTTGAATCTTCAAGAAATTCTATTTTTTATAACACATTAAGAAACTTAGTGTACATTTGATCTAGAAATTTTTCTAACAATTTCCATCAAAATGCTATGGCCAATAATTGTTCATACTGTGCTGAAATTCAAAGTGTTAATATATCATTAGAGATCAATTTTTAGTGCGTGTCAAAGGCCCAGGTTAATCAAGAGAAATTTTTTACAGTCCATGCAAATCCCTTACTCCTTTGCATTTGCAGGTGTATAATGAGCCTCATCAATGTGGGAGGAAAATACTACAAAATGCACATAAAGGAGAAAAATATCACTCTCCCAAAATTGCAATTCATAAATTTCCATGTACAGAAACCCATATTGAATCCATAATTTGTAAATTTTTGGCATTTCATTTTTATGTCAACCTTTTATTTGTTTTAAATCATGTGTATACAGTAATTGGTTTAGTTATTTTTGTAATTGGTTGTTTTTCAACAACCCCTTTTAGTTTTCTTTAAGTTATACATGAAAATTTAATATAATTTTTTTCTTGCTTACAAGAAGCACTTTTCAGACTAATATGGCTAAAATAGTGTAAAACTTGTGCTGTTTTTATTTTTGATAGTCTATTCATTAAAGTTGATATTGAGAATGGTTGATTTTTTTATTAATTAATTATACTGTACAGTTCTTGAGTGAAATATTAGTAAATGAAATTTAAGATATTAACCTACTGTCATTAATTTTCTTGATACTTTTATTTTTTAGATGCATTGATAGTTCTGTAAAACTTTTGAAGATAATGTTTTTTTTTGTAAGTATAGAACCATTTCAATGAACTTGTAACAGAAAAATCTATTTATCTAGAAAATTTAGAGTTTTGAAATGAACAAACTCTGTACACAGTTTATATTTAGAAGGATACAAACATTCTGTACTTAAAACCTATAGAAATTTATAATTTGAAATGATTTATTTAATAATATAATTACTGGAATGAAGAAATTGTATCAGTTTTTTTTAAAAAAAAATTAATTGATATTAAGGAATTGCACTTATTTTGTTATATTACATTTTATTATTTATAATTTTTATAGGTTAATAGCAATTTGGCAATAAATGTAGAAATGCTAAATTCACCTAATAAAGATGATAACAGAATTCATCCCTCCTTCCTGTACATGAAAAGGGTATTTGGGGATTGCAGACCAGGGTATCCAGTCTTCATGACGAGACTAAATGTTCGAGATGATTCTAATAAGATTAACTTTGTGTATTCAGAAAATTCCACTAGTAAAGGCAACAACATTGAGCTAATTCAATGCTCAAAACAATTTCCAGAATTGCCTGGTATGATTTGTTACATTAATTTATTATCTTAATCAATTGCTTAATGTTACTTAACTCATTTTCACATTTCTGGTTAATTACAGTCCTAGTATTTAAATGAAAAACACTATTAATGAAATTTGCCTATTTTTTTGTTATGTTGGTAATTTGTCAGACATATTGCTTACCAGCTCCTGTTTTGTATACATTACCGATCCGACTATATGCACCTTTAATTGTATGTTGCTATTAACATTTTATTTTAAAATAGTAAAACAGTAATTCTGATAACTTATTAAAATAGTATTATTAATTATGAAGTTTTAATCTTATTGGATAGAATATTTTGTGAAATGAAATATTATTTATAGGTATTTCCTACATCTAACTTTTCTTTCATATATTTATACATTAACTTTTTTTTAGATATTAGCAGATTGAAAACTGCAAATTATATTTGTGAACCAGCTGATTTTTTGGTTGAAGACTTGACCATAAACTTTGAAAATTTTCATATATCTCCTAACAAATATGGCACAGATAATGCTATTGAGGACTTGAATGAACAATTACATATGGAGAACAACTTTGGAGATGAAGTCGATACTGAAGGTAAGACACGCATTTCCCTTTGAAGATATGAATTAAATCTCCTGTGGGGTAATACCACATTCACATTAGTCTTCCTCTCAGCTGAGAAAATGTGCTGTAGGCATTCAGTGACAGTTTCTGAAAGTGAAAAAGTAGATGCAGCTAATTAGAAACAATACATTTGTTATACTTCTACCAATAAAAATCCAAGTAAGTTATTGTGCATCTTGTCAACAGTTTACTTTGCTGGCAAAAAAACAGCAATTGAAAATTTTTCGGAGTCTTAAATATTAAATTTTGTGTATGGATTTATTTGAAAATGACATTATTTACATTTATGAAGAAGGAAATTAAATTATTTAATTTGTACATTCTTCACACACTATTATCTTCGTGAATACCAGAGACCATTGTGAAGTTTTACTATTTATAGATTTTTGTTCCTTCTTTGTTGAGGCTGAAATTCCTATTATGACGACATTATATGGCGCTATTGACCTGCCTTGAATGCTTGAATACAAACAATGAGCAATTAGTAACTTTTCCTTTATATTATTCTGTCAAGTCTCTAAGCTATCAGATCCTTTGCTGGCCAAGATTTTGACAAACAATAATATTTCATGTATAATACTTCTTTTTATATTATAGGATTTGAAGAGACTACTACCGATTCAGGCAATTTGTTATCTACACATGGAAAAATTGAAGATATGCGACATGTAATTACTAGTACCTCACATGAGTATTCCTATTTTGATGACGAAAAATTGTTATCGAGGGCTGGGCCTTCCTATTGGAAAGCACCTTTTTCAAAAGGTAAGCAAATATAAGTTATGTATTCAATTATATATATAAAAAATTTGTTCCCGGCATGCAGTTCAGACCTTCCTGACAGGGAAGGGGGCCTCAGGCCCTTGTAAATTGTCGTACTAGTCTGTCACCTCTGCTCGGCTGATTTCAGATAGTCGACTTCACTGTCTCTCCTTCCTATCTATTTGTGTTATTTAATTTGACCCCGTCACCTTTTTCTTAAGTGTTATATATACTTATTTGAATAGGAAAGAGGCACAGAGAGCAGTTGATATACCTTAAATTGACAAGTGCTGTAGTCAGATGATATAAAATAAAATTTCAAATTTTAAGGGCTATACCCCACTTTTTCAGGATAGTAGGCCCGAACTGTGTTCCCGGCCAAATGAATTAATCAAATATACCTTGTCACATTTCCTTATATACATATAACACTTATGGAAAATGTGACTAGGTCACATTGAAAATGTGTTATACATTCATAGACACACACACATATCATATATATATATATATATATATATATATATATATATATATATATATATATCTAATTGCAATATTGGTATGGAAAGGAAAGAGAGATAGGTTGTGGCTTACCTGAAAGTGAAGTGTGGTGTCATCATAAGGAACTGAAGGTTGTTCTTCAAAATTTCGGAGGCTTTCAGCCTCCTCCTTCAGGAAGCAGTGTTACACCATTCTGTGCACTGGCCGTCTGCGGAGTTTTACTGCCACACGGCTAGTAGCCCATAAACAATTAACACCCCCCAACCAGGCTTTCTCTTTCAAGGGAAGGTCGTGGCATAGGAAAGGTTTGGATAGTGAGTATTCATATATATATATGCTTAAACATACATATACATATCAACATGCACAGACATACACACACACACACACGTATGTATGCATACTCATACATACATAAGCATGCTCATACATACTCACATGGTCTTGTGAAAGTGGGGATGGCTGTTAAGAAGGGTACTATTTAAAGGATGTTGAGTCCAGGGCTTTGCCTGGACTGTAAGGCATGTTGGAAAGAGAGTTCCCACAGATGGAGTTCTGCCCCTGATGAATTGGGGGGTAGAGGGTGGTGAGTGTGAAGCATTTGTCAAAATTGTTTATATTGTGGCTTTGGGAATTGAATTTGGGAAAGTTTGACAGTGCTGCGGTGGTTGGCTATTCGTTCAGGGAGGCGTCTTTTGGTTTGGTAGATGGTGTGGGAGGAGAGGGAGGTGATATTTTCTTTGATTTTGTATGGTTTTGTGTGTTTTAAAAGTTGTGGTGCTCTGTAAGATAAGGGTACACATGGATTCTGTTCCTATCACAAGGTTTGCAACCTGGCATGGGTAGGCGGGAGGGGCTGTGGATTTTGCACAGGTGGACAAGTAAATTGCGGAGGTGGGGTGGGCATCTGAAGGCAACGCTTGGGCATGTGGGGAGGATGGTTGTTAGCTCAGGGTTGTATTGCAGTCTGTATGCTAGGGGAGAGTGGAATTGATTTTTTGTAGTCCTGTAGGTTGTTGTGAGGGGTGGACTACTTTTTTGTTTTTGTCCAGTGGGTGTGGGTTTTTGGAGATAGGACACAGGTTATCTGTTTTGGAGGAGGTCATTGGTATAGTTTCTATTGATGAAGGCGTTGAGGATTCGGTTGGTGTAAGAGGCCAGACTATTCCAGGTGGAGCAAATATGTGCTCCCCTGAGGGCTAGACTGTATGGGAGGTAGTGTTTTGTGTTGTGTGGGTGGCAACTTGTGAAGTGCAGATATTGGAGCGTGTTTGTGGGTTTTATGTGGACAGATGAGTTGATCGTGCCAGAACTCGGGTGTACGTCAACGTATAGGAAAGTTATTTTGGTTGGGGAGTGGTTCCAAGTGAACTTTACAGGGTGTTTGGAGTTCAGGGTGTAGAGGTAGTGAGATAGAAGAGAATGTACAATGATATCAAGGAATATATTAGGTTATGTCAAAATTGCCAGGTAAATAAATGAAGGAATATTGAATTTGAAGGCCCATATTAATCCATAATTCCGGGAAAGACAAATGAAATTATTGCCACAGATTTAATTGGCCCTTTATCAAAGAGTAAGTTTGGGTATTTGGGGACATATTGGTGCTTGAGGTAGTGTTTTCCGAATTTGTTAAGGGCTGAAAACAACTACAACCAAGTCATGTCTGAACAAGATATTGAAGAAGTATATTAATGAATGTGAGAAGCCATAAAACATACCCTACAGACAATGAGGTACAATTTAATTGCAAGTAATGGATGAGTACTTTGAAAGAAGTGATAATTTTTACTTCAATAAGGCACCCTTAATCAAATCCAACTGAAAAATTTATTAGACTTGTAAGCACAATGTACAGACAATTAATTTTGGAAGATGAATTAGCTCCTAGAGTTGAAAATTTCATTAATCAAAATTTTAGTCTAGTGCCTGTAGATTTACATTTTGCAAGGGTACATTATCTGCCTTTTGAAAAAATAATATCCTAACCTAATCTTGAAATTAATTTTTCCAGACAAATTGAAAAAAGAAAGATGATGCCTTAAAATATATTACTAGGAATGCTAATTATGACAATTGGGAATTCTTTTTCCAACACATCCTACAGTCCTGGAATCAACATCCTCAACAAATGCCTGACCCTACCACATTAACTTACTTTATTTTTTACCCTCCTCCTCTTGTTCATGTGCGTATTGTGTTTGTAAATTGGTTGTGTTTATATGTATGTATTATTCCATTATTGTGACCTTTCCTTGAGAGAGAGAGAGAGAGAGAGAGTGAGTTGTTGGCAGCTGGCCTGCCAGGGTTTGAATTCGACACTGTGTGTTTGGCCAACACAAAATTTAGACAACTGTCCTGAGGAACAAATACACACACATGCCTGCATGTGAATGAATGTGTGTGTGTGTGTATATATATATATATGTTAACGTATGTGTTTTCAGTACCTACCAGAACCTTTCCTTTGCCGTGATCTTCCCTTGAGAGAGAAAGTTAGTAGACTGATGGGGTGTCTATAGTTTACGGGTAACAGCTAGCCACGCAGTAGTCAAAACACCACATTCCATGGCCGACACATGGGATGTACCTTCTTTCTTCTCTCCTAATGATAATTCAAAGAACTTACTCCTGTCCTGAGTGGTGACACCAAGCTTCAATTTCAGGTAAGCCACCACTTTTCTCTATTTTCCACACAAATTGTTTTAATTATTTTAGCTATGTCATATCCTTACTTGTGTTAACATATAAGCAGCTAAGGATGTTGTTAACTTGCCAACTTAATCAATTAATATTGATTGGAAAGGGAGTTAGAGACTTACATAGGACAGAATCGTGTGTCAGATGTTAATTGGTAATAGTTACATGTATCTGTTCGAATTTTTTGTGAAATTTACAATTGGAAATATCTTTTTAAAGATTACTTCAAATTATATCATTTTGCTTCTTCAATGAGGTACTGAAACCATGTTTGTTAAATATTAGTTGTGTTAATTGCAGTTAATACTCTAACCACAATTTTTCATCTTTATTTCAGAAGAGTTTTGGTTTGAATATTAGTAGCAGACTTTTAAAAATTGGTGCATTGTTTTAGTTCCCTGTATATTTATCCAATGAACTAGAACTTTTATTATTCCATTGGTATATCCCTGTTTCATGAAAGCTATAGGCAAGTAATTGAACAAGACCTGTATGTTTCAGAGATACTTGCACATTGTGCTGTAGTAAATACTGTGTAGAGAATGAGTGTTTTTGTATTTTTTTGTTATTTATATATTTTTGTTAACATAATTGTCTGTACAAGACCAAATATTTCTGGTTTTAACCTTAGAAATATTACATTGTGTTAATTAGTTATTGTTTACAATTTAGGAAATACATCTGATGTCAAAACTAAGAAAGTGAATAGGAAACACAAAACAATTACTCTCTTCCAAGAGCCTGTGGACTGCACAAAAGATTTTGTACTGGGAAAGATGACGAAGTTTTCGAGGAAAACTATACTTAAATCATGGCTTCCTGAAAAATTTACATATCCACAAGATTTTAAGTTTAACTTTACAAAACTTCAAAGGCTAGTAATGTTAGCATAGTTACATACATAATATATATGGCTGTTTCTCTCAGACTACCTTCCAATTGATTGTTTATATAAATTCATTTTCATTTATAGGATATTGAAAACAAATATAGACTTCTTACCTACTTAATTCAGTTTGCTGTCAACTTATGACCTTTGTGACTTACAGCCACAAAAATAATAAATATTTGAATAAAGTAAAAATCAATGAGGAAGACACAACTGTGGACACTACAAGGCAACTGTGTTTACAATTAATTGCAATATCAGAAACCCACAACACATGCATCCCCTTCTCTTTCTCCCCATCCCTCAACCCCTTACCTACTGCCCTCTCTCTCTCCCTTCCTTTCCCCATCTCCCCACACACATTCTTATATATGGCAGCATGAAGGTGGTTAGAAATTTGATATGATAGCATGTGACTTTTTTTACCATTATGTTATTGGCAATACTCGATAACTTTGAAAGGCTTTTTGAGGCTGTGAAGTCTATAATTTTAAAGAATGTCTGATGTAAAAAATATTAGAAGAGTTAAATAATGCTGTTTAATATTACTTTTGCAGTGTGAAACTACAAATGTATGAAACTATGCACTTGATGCAAGTAAGCAAGTGTTTTAAAAATTTATCATTTTTGAAAATCTCAATGTATAAAATAATTTTGTTGCCATATCTATTCATATTTATTTTCGTTTTATGACGAACTGTTCAATGTGGCAAATTTGTTGTCTAGATGTTGTAATTATTCTTTTGTAAGTCAAAAGTATGCTTTGTAAAGTGTTGAATATGCCATTATGCTTTTGTCTAAGAAATTGTTAATTAATTGCACAATTTGAAATAAATAAAAATGGACGAAGACACTTAGCTTTTGAAAATGTTTAACAATTAGCAATCAGTTTCCATCAACACCCAAAGACCCTGCAGTACCTTTTGTGTGTTCAATTTAGCATTCTAGCATTTACTAACTTTATTTGCATAAAGTTCAGTCTAACTTTTATATTATTAAAAAATGTCAGAATTTATTTATGAGCATTAAAATTTACCTATATTAATTAAAATACATAATATTTCTTCCCTTTGTTTAGGTATTTCTTGTTGAGCAACATAGGTTTTAAGAGTTTCAACACATCTTCATTGGCCACATCACCTGAAGAAGACTTCAGCTATGATTACAATAACCTAAATGACACACAGGATTTCTGTCCAAATATTTTGGTACTTGATTACTTATTCCTTAGCTATGTACCTTCCAAATATTTATTATTTTAAGAATATAAATTTGAAGTAATTGTTTACGAAGGGCTCTTTCACTTCAGAACTAAATAGTTTTACAATGCATTGAATGTATCATATGCCTTATTATTGAAGCTATATTATCCTTTAAGTGACAATATTTCTTAGTTCTGTGAGGGAAAAATCTTTATCACAACTTTGTTACTGTATTAATATTTATTTATAAATATATTATATATACAAATATCAGTATTTGTTTAATATAAATATTATTCTATGTAGAATATATGAGGTTAACGATGATATTAGGGTATTCATCCTCCATGTAATTTGATTCTGGTTGCAAATTTTTCTTTTAATTACTTATGTATTGAAAGCTGGTGTTACCATGCTAGGAGAAAGTTATTTAAATTTTGAACATTAGCCAAGTAGCTTAGTTAATCCAAAAACTGTCAATAATTTTCAGAAGTGTTTTTTACTCTCAATGGTAACAGGAGTATTTTTACATTCTTCTGTTATATAATGAAAATTTAACTCGCTTAGAGTACTGGGGGAATACTCTTAAGGTAGTGCATGCATTTTGGGCTACATTAGGTTATCGAGTATATTTTTTAAGAGTTATTTTAATATTATTTGTTAGTAGTAATATTTATGGGTTATGATGAAATTAGCATTTGATCTACATAGGTAAGCTATGAAAAATTACTTCTTGACTAATAGATTAATGTGGAATTAAAAACCATTGAAGGCATTTATAAATAAATACCCAGGCAACGCTGGGCTCCCAGCTAGTATATATAACTGGTATATTAAAAGAATCAATCCTATTTGCCATATTTTAAGAGTGTAAAAAATGAGTCAAAATTGCTTTCGGTTCCTTAAGAGACTTTAAAACTCTTCTGGTACGCTAAGAAAATAAAAAATATTCATTTAAGCAGGACAAAAGTAATTACTCTACGTTAAGAGAGTCAAAAAGAGTCTCCGTACCCTAATAGAGTAAAAAATGCTTCTGGTACCGTAAGGAAGTCAGAGATAATCCAAGAACCTCAAGGTACTAAAAAAATGTCCCAATACCTTAAAGGACCCAAAAATACTTGCACTATGAAAATGTGAAAAATACTCCATGTAATTTAGAAGGTATTTAAAATGCCACCCTTTCCACACCACCTCTTTATAGGTGAAAGGAATGTTTTATGATAGTGTTTGTTTTGTAAAGTATTATCTGTTTAAAATATGATTTAGCTATACTTTTTAAAATTGTATGCACTACATTGTTTTCCTCGTTCACCCCCCTAATTACTAATTCACCGGAATTTATAATATCATTATTAAACTCTGTGACTTCTACATACCTGGATTTGACATCAATGTCAGTTTTCATTTTGTTTTAAGGTGCTCCCTTCCCATGCCTAAAGGAGTTGAAATTATACACAAAAACATGGGGGGAAAACAGTATCAATCACATTGTCCCCGAAAAGCTTTCTTTCATCGAAAATATCGACCAATTGATTATGTATGAAAATTTGCACTCCCAACCACCCTCACTTCTAGCGCTTGTAGTCA
>CM073595.1:1555000-1837500 GCA_037074705.1 Zhengitettix transpicula | reverse complement strand
GCGAGTCCAAATTTTTGTTTAATAATTAATTATTTCCTTTTAATTACCACAATATATTATCGGAGAAAATATGAATTTTTAAAATTTGCTGCATCGTTTGTGTTTAAATTCTTATTATTTACGTACGTACCAAAGATTCTGCAATTTTCACAAGAAAACGTTTAGCTTTGAAGTAAAACTTCGAATATTATAACACCAAAATGTATTTAACTTTCGTGTTATTTAAATATCAATAGTAAACTGTTATAAGAATGTATCTTGAAACCCTATTATACTTTTTATTTTTCTTATAGCAATAACAAGTGAGAGCTACACCATCCTGAATGGAATAATAAGAATGATTTTCTATTTTATGGAATTTTAAAACATTTGTTTAGTTTCGTTTTCCCCCAGTTTTATTTGCCTCCGTATTTTTGCAGCATTATTTTACACAATTGTAATACTTGCTGTAAGAATTTCTAACACGAAACTAGCGATTATAAATTTATTTCAATCTTGTAGATAGCTACAATAGTATTGTGTTTTTATTACTGGTTCGAGTTTACTAATGGAAATGAAAAAATTGCATTTTTCTGGACGCCTGAAAGAGATGTCTGCCTGAAAGACGCCTGTTCAGAGATGCACATCCTTCTGTTTATTCAAAACGACGTTTCAGCCCGTTCTTGCATATTAGGATTTTCATGCACGAACGGAGCTCCGTTGTGGCCGTGGAATACAACCTTCTCATTCCCATCAAAAACTCTTCTCTGCTGTTTTAATGCCTCGGCGCTGTAGGCGTCCATTAAAGGAATGACTAACGTTCCGCACACCGTCATTAATTATCCCACGGAAAATAATTACTTCATTTAAATGATTGCTCGCGTGACACACAAAACGCACAAATGCAAGGACGTGATTGCCATTGCAAGCAGCTAAATCACTCCTGATACATTCAGACTTTAATGACACAGTTTACCAGCAATGGAGACCGCTCTTGTCCACTAATCGCCCTGTCTCCCTTAATCCAATCATTCATCCCCCTTCGTTGGAGCGATTTTATTAAAAAACATACAATACGTTGCCTTTGTTATCGTTCGCTAGACCTGCTAAAATAAATAAATGTATAATTAAAGTAAACTTGAAACTATATCTCAGAACCTAATTAAAATGTATCACCAGTACTGAAATAATTATTCGGTTAAATTATACAAATCCTATTAAATTTAGATAATATTAACCAAAACTAAACAAATAGAATTTTAAACAGCAAATAAGGCAAGCCTTAGTGTTCACTGTCTATAGGAAGAGGAAGATAGAGTAAGTAACTTATTTAATAAATGATTATTTTTTACGCTTTATTAAATATTAATTGTTTTCAGCTTCTGGACTAATCTCAACTCTTTTACAACTTATGTTAACTGTGGACCTCCATCCCCTTCTGGTTATGCCGAGTATTGAAAAGAAAATTCTCCTGCCATATTTCGAGATTGTTAAGTACTGCTTTCGCGTGATTACAGTTGAGGACTCCACTTGCCGACGACTTTGTAACCAATAATCTATCTCGTTTCTGTTCTGCCCGGTCTCTGAACCCCTCAATCTCTGATGGTTCTGAACTAAATCAACTTCAAATAATATATTTGCCTGAGGGCAAAATTCTAAGGTGGAAAATTTGTTTAAACCTGCAGCGTTCCTTTTAAATAACTTTATAAATTCAAAGTCTTTACAACACAGTTTTCACAAATAACTCCTCTTCTTAGCAATCAAATAATCCAAAGTAAAAAATTAATTTATTTTACATAAAAAGATAATATTACATTTGTGTAAAATATAGATAACATTTATCAGCTGGCGAACGTCATCATATCTCACAGCGAGTAGCAATCTCCCGCTGCCAACTGAGAACACTGACTTTAGGTGACCGAAAAATATTTGTTTCGGTTCACTTCTATTAAATAATATGATTGCCAAATTATGTGACCCGCATCACACCCCGATTTTTCGATATACCGCTGCGGTAATAATTAAAATGCTGCATCAAGAATGATAATCTCACGATTCCTTTCTTACTTTCGTGCTTATTTCACGGTTTTAATTTGATTGTAAATCAGAGCTCCTAATAAACTCTTAGTAAGTATCCTAACTTGTGTAGCGGGTAACATAATTCAGTTTAAAGCTTATAATATTTATGGGAAGAGCCTGCACGAATAAAATTAAATGTAAGTTGTAAATATTATAAACTAACGGTCATTGCATCGTAAAAATATTTGAATAACATTATTTTTTTTATTGCGTCGGTATCTCCTTAATCACATTTCATGCCAGTGTCGGCACATTGTGAGAAGAGTTTATTATTAAGTTTGAATGGTTGGCTTAGTGAGATGCTTCATCTGAGCTTTCCCCCTCGTTCATTGCCACCATTCGGTATTTAACCCTGTCAGAACCAACCTCCCCTTCCAGACCTCAGCCCCTACCTTTCCCATTGCAATTTCACAGCTATCTGCTTCGAACCCGACTTTCCACTTTATTGTTTGGCTTGTTCATTGGGGGACTTGAGAATTTCTTTTATCTGTCTTTGACAGCGTATAGGACCGTTTGCGAGACACATGCGCTTGGAACGTCTTTTAGTCAACTTATTCATACGTCTCTTTCGTGGCGGAAAGGCGAAAAACTCTCGCGCCCGACAAATACATGCTCTTCCTTTTACATTCGAAACCGTGGTACACACAACAATCTTGTTTCGCACACACTTTTGACATTTTGCAAAGAGTAAAATCCAATGTACTTATCCACACATCTATATCTGGTCTTTTCGATTTTTTTTCCCAAACTGGTTGATAATTCATTTTCACTTGTTATTTGTTGTTATCAATCCATAAACACATAATAGAATCTATCTACGTGACAATATTTAGAGTTTTCTGCATTCACATATATCTTCTTGAGTTAACTAAAGTAGCTTGCAGAAGCACAGGAAGTTTTAAGTGGCATTGCAATGAAAATGCTACAAAATGCTATAAATTTTGTTCAAATACAAAAAAAATATGGCGAAAAGAATACGCATTGTTCTGTTTTTAGTAATGTACCACTTTTATTCACTAGATTAATTAGACAATAACTTGCTTGCTATATGCAAAATAGTCGCTAATTTTAATGGTACTTAATGCTCATTTGAAAACACTTTAATCTTCAATCACGTCTCCTATCAGCCAGAGATATTTAATATTAGTAAATGAAAATTTTTCCGTTACCTAATTTCATCAAATGTAGGCGACTCTTTGAATGTAGGTATTAGTATTTATTTTTTCAGTTCAATCTGGTTGATAATTCATTTAAACTTGTTATTTGTTGTTATCAATCCATAAACACCTAATAGAATCTATCTACGTAACAATATTTAGAGTTTTCTGCATTCACATATTTCCTTTTGAGTTAACTAAAGTAGCTTGCAGAAGCCCAGGAATTTTTAAGTGGCATTGCAATGAAAATGCTATAAAATTTGTTGAAATACAAAAAAAAATATAGCGAAAAGAATACGCATTGTTCTGATTTTCGTAATGTACCACTTTTATTCACTAGATTAATTAGACAATAACTTGCTTGCTATATGCAAAATAGTCGCTAATTTTAATGGTACTTAATGCTCATTTGAAAACACTTTAATCTTCAATCACGTCTCCTATCAGCCATAGATATTTTGTAGTGCAAAATTAGTAAATGAAAATTTTTCCGTTACCGAATTTCATCAAATGTAGGCGACTCTTTGAATGTAGGTATTAGTATTTCTTTTTTCAGTTCAATCAGTTAGCGTTTTATTTTTACTTACAGCTCCGGTTTTGGAGAGGAGGTTGTCTAATTTATATATAGGAAATTGATTTAACATTCAATTTCCTTGAAGATAAGTAGAAGTACAGTAACAGATTGTTCGTAGTAATCTGACCTAACATTCTCGAGAAGAATAGCTACTTTCTGAAAGAAAATCATTGCAACAGTTTTCTCCATTCAATTTTTTTAAAACAACCCTAGGGTCACATTAAATATTAAAATATCTGTAACCTCATTGATTTTATGGAGCTGAAAAATTTGTCACCACTATAATATATATATATATATAGTAATATACAAAATAAATGGTCGTTTAATAAATGAAAATGATTAATAAATTTTACAAACAACATTTTATTGTGGCAATAAATCAAACATTTACAAAATTTATAATAGTGGATTTCTCAGGGTCTTTACTGGGTTCGATAATGGACGAATCAATAATATTTATAATCTTATCAACAAAAAATTACAATTAAAATGAAAAGAAATTTACTTGTCAATTAAATTTGAACAAAATTTAATTGTGAACGAAATTAAAAGTAAAAAGATTGACTCTTATTAACAATTTGAATCAAAAGAAGAGAACGAAATCTGACGGCTATCTTTCAATTACGTTTACATAATTTATTGTTTCGTAAATTGTTACTCACGTCTGCCCAGCATTCCAGCTTCCTTTATTTTCCAGAACACTATTGTAGGTTATTTTTTACACTGCTTCTACTCACAGATTCTACACTGACTCTAAATCAAATATTTTTAGGGTGTCAGGAACTCGGATGATACTCCTTCCGTCATCTATCGGTTGACCGCTCGCCTTAGGTGATTTCTGCGACTTGTCTATTGAGTAGTCTTTATTGTTCCGGACTTAAACCGAAACTTTTGCTATATCTGGCCGGCTCCTCAATTTTTTAATGCAAACTGCTCCTTCAATATCTCCTGCGAACTAAACTCCTCAATATCTTAATGCAACTCATTAACAATTTGTTCCTGCGAACTGAACTCCTCAAAATCTTAATTCAAAACTGTACTTTCGTCTCAATGTTTCTTACGAACTGAACTCCTCAATATCTGATTGCAAACTGTACTTTCGTCTCAATTTTTATTACGAATTGAACTCCTGAACTCCTCAATATCTGAATGCAAACTGCAATCTCGTCTCTAATTTTAAGCGCGCATACGCCATTTTGACTGACCTTCCGACAAAGGAACAGTGCTTGGCTACATTGTCGCTATGTTCTGGACCGCCGCTACAAAGGATTTCTCTAACAATTTAGATTTTCAATTTCTCAATTAATGTCTAAATTAATTGGCATTACAATATATATATATATATATATATATATATATATATATAAATTGTATATTTAAGTATCTTAAATCTTATGTGGAAGGACATCTGATGTAAATGGTTCATAATTTAATAAATCAATTTCAAAAGAATAATTAAGTACATAAAATATAAGAATTTCAGTTGTTTACAGAAACGTTGGTGGCATCAACAGATTCATTACAGAAAAAAATCTATATAATAAAAAAGGATGTATATTTGTATGTATGTATTTACGTTAATTTATATACTGATTAAACACGTAGACAGATTGAAACAAAACTTGGTACACATGTTCTTCAAAACACGAGAAACGGTACTGTGTGTGTGTGTGGGGGGGGGGGTGAGTAACCCCCTAGCATAAAGGTGGAAAGAATTATAATTAAAAAATGTGATCATTTTGTATTATTTTCTGCGCGCCAAGAGACCATGACGCCACGCGAGAGAGAGAGAGAGACGTTACTACGCGATGATCAAAGGAAATAGTTCCTGTTTCCGTAAAGAAATAAAGCAGAAATATTTTAATTGAATAAAAAGGAAAATTTTATCCAGAAACACTCCATGGAATGATAATAAAAAACAATACGAAATACTTTACGATCCTTGCGGGAAATATAAGTTAATTTTCGTGCCATATTAGTGACACCAATATGGCGACCATTTGTTAACATTGTGAATGTAGCTAACAATTTCATTAATTTAATCGTTCGTAATGTCTGAATAATGAGGGAAAATTATATCCTGCAATACTCAAGGAGTATATTTAAGAAGAAATTCGAAGGTATGTTTGATGGGATTGATGCAATAAAATTCAATGTATTTTATAGCTGTTCAATTAATGCACTATTGGTCGAACTAGGAATTTAGGTTACGTCACTTCTTGACTAAAGAATAATATACAATTAAATACTTTTTCGGTTTATATATATATGAAATACACGGGCAATGCCGAGCACCCAGCTAGTCGTTAATAAAATAAAAGTACGAATTTTGCAAATTAACTTTTAAGCATTGTTGTCCAATAAACACCGCGATCTTCCTCGTTTCAGTTTCAAGATGTAGAATGATAAAAGTTTCGCGAAGAAGTGTTTCACAACAAAAGTAAATTCCGTGTTAGAGAAAAACGTGGGAATATATTCATGTGACATACGAACGTTATTTCTCTTAACGTGTTACACGGACTGTAGGTTATTTTAATAAAAATATTAAACGAATAAAATCTATTTTAATTTTTAAAACAACTTTCTTTTGTCTCAGAAAAGCCCGGAGCTCTTTTAAACCAGGTTTTAATCTAATTGTATATGCATATCAGACACTATTCTATGTTCTCCACTTACACGTTTGTATTATGGTCCTCTAAATCCCCCAGAACTGTCGCTAAGAAAAGAAAATTTTACGCTGAACGGTGAGACCTGCATTTAAAATTCTATTAAGAGAATTGAAAATCTCCGCTCTGTTAGAGAAACTGTTCTGCTCTGTGGTGACAAGCCTAAGTGATCTCCGTGAATTAACCATTTAAAATTTCATCTCTCTCAGTGCTATAAAAGGAAAGGATTTGTTCCCCATGCAGCCATTCCGCCACGAAGGTGATTTTCTTTTATTCATTTTTCTTGCCGTATTTCGAATGAAGGTCACTTAAAGCGTCTATCGGAACAAAGAATTTTAATGATTTAATGAATTGTAAATTAGCTTATTCAATTCAAATACGTAAAGAAATTCATACTCTAATTAGCATTCTCTACAATTGAAAATAAATTATGTTTTTAGTAGCACCAAATTGTTAATTTTCTCATGACGCACTTAAAGATATAAACAAAAACTTATTAGTTTACTATTTGTTTGACTTTTATAAATGCCAAAGAAGAGACACGTCATGGAAATATTTTCGTATATACTCCATATTCCATAGCGAATAAACTTCTCTCAAAGTAGCGTACCCTTTGCAGTACTGTTTAATGTGAATAATTGTAAATTAAGGGCCCGTGAAAAGAGCTGTCACGTAGCCTTATGTTTATGTCGTGGAAACGTTTGGATATGTAATTAAACTTTCACGACCCACGACGGCAGAATGTGAAAATTGCTACAATCACAAACGCTTATTTCAAAAACATCAGACATTTTCCAAAATATATTATTTTAACAACTTCTTGAATGAAACATTTATTTCACATATAAATATACAGATTTGAGTGTTTTTTATCCCTGAATTCAATAATATGCCCCCAGCTGTCATCAGTTCGTACCGCGGAAATTAAATTACGTAACATTGTAGCCATGTGCCGTTGAAAACGTTTAAATTCTGAAGGAATGAGAATTTGGATCGTAATTGTTTAAAATCTCCCAAAATTTCGCAGTGTATATCACTGAAACACGATTCAATAACAAGCGTCATCAGTTGATAATGTCGGCAGATTGTTAATATTACTTTGCCTTTCAATTAGTCTGCACCTTAGAAGTCAAGAGAATATTGAATGAGTTAAAATTATTTTAAAAATTGAATAATTAGTGTATGTTTTTTGGATCATTATTATAAAATACTACAGAAAATTTAATGCCTGTAAAACGCATGAGGTATACACTATCAAGATATATTATACCAAAAAGGATAAAAAAAATTCGTTACCCAATGTGTTCTAAGAGTTCTGGAAAATTTACACGTTAAAGAGCGGTATTTTTATTTCTATTCTCACTAATATATGAATATGTCGTAATTATTTATCAAAACGTTTTCTTTTTATTCAATTAAACGGAATAAATTTTTCTGAATACTTCAGATTAACTGCCTTGAAAAAATATTTTAATGACTAATAACATAATATATATTATAATATAATATATTATATATAATATAATATATTATATATAATGTAATATATTATATAATATAATATATAATAATATATAATATAATATATAATAATATATTATCTATATAATAAAAAATGATGTATATTTGTATGTATGTATGTATGTATGTATGTATTTACGTTGTTCTTTATACAAATTTTATCGCGTGGACAGAATGCAACAAAAATTGGTACACATATTCTTCAAAATACGAGAAACGGTACTGTGAGGGTGAGAAACGCCTAGCATACATGTGGAAAGAATTATAATTAAAAACCGTGATCATTAAATATTAAATTACTGCGCGCCAAGAGACAATGACGTCACGCGAGAGAAAGACGTTACTACGCAACGAACAAAGGAAATATTTCCTTTATTAGGAATGAAATAAAGCAGAAATATTTTCTTCAGCAATACTCCATCGAATGGTAATAAAGAAGAATACGAATTACTTTACCATCCTTGCGGAAAATGTAAGTTAATTTTCGCGCTATATTAGTTGTGAGTCTAGCTACCAATTTCATCAATGTAATATTTCGTAATGTATGAAGACTGAGTGACAATTGACAATTATATCCTGAAATAATCAGGGAATATATTTAAGTATTCAATTAAATACTTTTTCGAGTTTATATAAATAAGTACACGAGCAACGCCGGGCACCCAGCTAGTATATAATATAATAAATTATATATGATATAATATATTATTTTATAATATAATAATGGTGGATTTTATATCATAACTATGAAGAACTCAGCTATAAATATAGAACCGCAGAGGATTTTATGAATTAATACGATCATTTAATTCACAATAATACAGTAAATCAAATAAATTATAATTTTAATATTTCAGGCTGGAAATTATCAAAATATATTATGAAATTTGAACCATATTATTATATTTCTGCATTTATTTATGTAAATTGCATTAAAGATAAGAGATGTGAAATATTTGTGAGATTTTGATAGTGAAGGCTTAGTAGATTTCCCCAGGTGGAAGCATGACGTGCTATACGTTCTAAGTTCCAGTGCACCTGGCTCGTCTCTGTGCACTCTCTTAAGTGCTTCTATGTGGAACAATGTTGCACATTAAGGGTGTACATTTTAAATCAGCCTAATAGGGTAGTACGCCTCATTAAGGTTCCATCACTGAGGGCGAGGATTTTTTTTTTGTAGACTAAGTGAATATCAGTTCATTTAAAATTCCAAAATCGAAAATGATCGTTTGAAATCATCATTAAACCAACAAATTATTGTTACTACACTTGATCAAGTTAGAAGACATTTGTGTGTGTTCTCAATATCTATCATACAGAAGAGGATGTCGGTAAGAATATAGGGGGGAAAATAATAAAATGGGATGCTTGATGTGTCTCCATAAAATTACGTAATGTAGTATATTTTTTTCATTTCAAACTTAAATATGTCCCCTTAAAGGGTTGTCCCTTAGATATTGTTTACCCTTTAAGGATCCTCTTATAGACGATACGTAAATTTACCAAAATTTACTGAGTTTGCTATAAATCACATTTGGCTTCCCGAATGTATTTTTGATTAATTCAGAGGAATATTTAACGCAACGATAAGAATGCTAATTTTTTGCGCATTGTGTTGGTATATAAGAATTTTTCAGTTACTTGTTTATTTTATTTACTGATCATGTAAGAATTTGTTCATAAAATATAAATTCAGAACGGAAAAACTATAAATTTCAAATTAAAGCCTTCGTAATTAATGAAACTTCGGGTTTCGGAGATATGCTGGGAAACATATTAATATATTCAATTTAAGTCATATATTTACAGAAGTCTAATTTTTTAAAAAAAATTGTTTTGGTTTTACACCCTAAACTGTGTTTCCCCAATCTTCCGACGACAAAATGGCGAATTTAGGAAGTTATTCCATTGTCAGACTAAGTCCCAGGACTTAAATACCCCGAAATTAATTTATAATTTATTTGAAATTTATATAGTTGCATGTAAAATGAAAATCAGACGTATGTAGAATATCTGTGTCAATGATTTATTATTATAAGTTAATGGTACTCTTTAATGGCACCAATGACCCACAAATAAATAATATTGACACAGTTAATGCCATTGCCTAGCATGTTGATTCTTGACGGCGCGTTAAATGCACAAGATCCTCGCAAGAACACGTGGACCTCCAAATCAATAAAACTGAAATTTTGTCTAGATGACGCGTCGCTAAAAATGGTGGATTTTCAAAGGGAGAATGTAAAGCCTTAAACACAAGCCTCATTTCACCGCGTGTAAACAAACCCCCTCAGTAATTGTCTTGCGGGGACTTAAAGCAAACAACTCAGATCCCCTGTCAACAGAGTGGAGGGTTAAACAATGTCTGCATTATCGAAAACATGTTGACCTTAAGGGCCCAAGTAAAGTCCTTTCATCTCTGAGTTGCATTATAACTGCGGCAATGTCCCTGGGGCTCAGCCATCTTCCACCCACACTCATTTATTTCACAATCACAGTACTTTAAACGCTCTGCAACTTATGGACCTGTGACTCTGGACAGTCGTGACAAAATTTTTTTTTTTAAATAAATACAAGGTATTTACAAGTGAAATTTGAAGTTTTTAAAACGTTATAGATCGAGATTCTATTATAAATGTTATGTTGTTGACTGGCATAACTTTTATCGTCAATTCTATAAAATTATGGAAGATTCTTCGTAAGGAGAATTTGTCCATGAGAGAGAAGAAAGGACACTAAGTCGTTTTGTTCAATTTTATGTATCTTTGCGTTAGAACTTCCTTTTAGAAATTAATACACAAAAATGTGAACAGAAATAATCATTTTGTCCTCAAAACTAGTTATTTATAGAAACTGCTAACAAAAATTAATTAAAACGAGAATTCATTGTTTAAATTATAACTACATACTAAAATGGATATCCACACACTTACATAAAGACCGAATTAAAATAGTGGAATGCTAAACATCCCGGATAACAATAACCTGATTCTAACAGACTCATCGGAAGCAATCAAAGATATCATAACCCCCCCCACCAAAAAAAATGAACAAAACATTGAACCTCATTAGGGACAATATCACGAAGAAGGAATAGAAATAAAAACATCTGTCTAGCGTGGATCCCTGCGCATAGAGGAATACCTGGAAACCTCAGGGTCGACAAGTTGGAAAAAGTGGCATCCAAAACCGTACACAACAGAGAAAACGTATTCCAGTGCAACCGCAAGGAAACGTGGAAGTTCTGTAAAGAAAAACGCGAAAACAGGTGTAACGAAAAAAGAAGAAGGAAGGACAATGGAATATTTCACAGTGAACTAGTACACTACAAAGATATAACAATTCCCAAAACCATAAACAGAAAAAGAATAAGGTGATGCTATCTAGAGTAAGAACCCTCCACTCAGTTTGTACTCATGCGTTCCTATTTTCCAGATCTACCCAACCAACCTGTGTCAACCACTAACAATTCCCCATACACTATTCTATTGCAGCAGGTACAACGACATCAGAAGAAATACAATCGCAAAACACCACATGAGATCTGTACTTCAACTTCCTTGGACATCATCAAATTTATCGAGGAAGCAAACATAAGTGAAGAGATAAAGAAACCCAATTGCTAATAATGTTAAGATTGTATGTAAATAATAAGGCTAAGAAACTATTGTAAAAAACGTACCGGTCGCCAATGACCACGATGTCGACGCGACCGTTATAAACATTCTTCTTCTTCTTTGGCACTACAGCCCGGGATGGGCCTCGGCCTCCATCAAGAACTTCCGCCAGTGACTCCTATTACGGGCGACTTTCCTCCAATTTCTGCATCCAACTCTTGCAGCTCCTTCTTCCATGGTTTACGGTAATCCTCCCAGGTGCGTCAAGGATTGAGACACTTGACAGTTACCTTGCGTTGATCTCTGGCGTGATCATGTGGCACCCTCGATCTCTTCGAGTCCTATGGAAAACTGCAAGTATGGGGCTGTATGTCCGTCCCTGGCGACGGTTCGTCGAGGAGTATTTCTACACTTTCTTTACAGACCCTTTGCTGGATGTGAAATATCGATGTTCTCCACCAATTTTGGATCGATATTTCCTGAACCAAGAAATGCGATAGGTTCAGGCAGTCACGTGTTAATTCAGTTTCTGGGATTTTTGGAGAGACGTTTCCCACTGTGCGACAGTCCAGGTAACTTCCGAGGGTCAACACCTACGTGTCTAAGTCCAAACCGAAGGGATTATCTATCCGTCAGGGCGGCGCCTGGTCAAATTCCAACTTGTCAAGCTCTCAACCCTTATTATATTAATTATTATATTAAAATGAAAAATATATATATATATTAAATATAAAACTATCGCGCTACAACAGTAAGTAGATAAACATCATTATTAAGAGGGAAAGGGTGAGGTGAAATAAAGGATATAATAGCTATAATTGGTTTAAGTTGTTATTTTTATCATTTCATTTAGCTCTCAGTCGACGAAAGCTCTTACTTCGTGTAAATAATATAAGTACAATAATTTAATACAATTAACAAGGATACATAATATGATGAGACTTCGTTATCATTTTGCGCATCTAATGTGACATAGAAGTGTGGGAATGCAATGTTAATAATTATGTAGAAAGTTTTTAATTGAATCCATTTCGGACAGGATCATATTATGAATAAGTCATTTATCTAAAACTATAAAGTACCCATATCGTTCGAAAGATTTAAATTGACTTATATGATAATTAGATTAAAATAATAGGACGTGATGATTCTGGTCATAAATTTCTCAAAAAAAATTTCATAATGTCAACCGGAAGACATTTTTACCCCAACACTTTATACAACCATGCATTGCTAAGAATCGATCTCCTGTTGCCAACGTAGCCTTGGGTCGTCCTCTTGGTCGTTTTCCTCCTGGTGCTGTAAGGGGTACTTTCAGTGCAGGGTCATTGTCATTCAATCTTGCAACATGTCCAGCCCACCTGAGTCTACGTAACTTAATGAATTTTATAATGTCAACCTCATAAAACAACTGGTAGAGTTCATCGTTAGTTCTTCGGTGCCATCCTTCTTGTTTAAATATGGCACCGTAGATTTTTCGCAAAATCTTGAGTTCAAAACGACGAACTCTAACTTCATCCACTTTTGATAGAACCTAGGTTTCTGCCCCATATGTTATCACTGGTCTTATTAGTGTCTTGTATTGGGCAATTTTATTTCTTCTAGACAAGAGTTTGGATCTCATATGTTTTATAAGGCCATAGTAACACTTATTAGGTAGTGTCATGAGGGCGTTTATTTCCTGGGTCCGGTCGTTGTTTCTATTTACAATGCAGCCCAAGTACTTGAAGCTGTCGACTCTTCTAAAAAGATATTGTCCAACAGACAATATTTCCGAAGTATTCTGATCTCTTCCGGAGAACATATAGACTGTTTTCTCTTGATTTATTCACAAGCCCATTCGCTTTTCTGCTGTTTCAAAACAGAAATGATTCTTTCAAGTCTTTCACTGTTCGTGACATCAGATCTATGTCGTCTGCATATGCTAATAATTGGACAGTCTTGCCAGAGTCATCACCTTCTCAAGAGCAATGTTAAAGAGGAGACATGAGAGGGCACCACCTTGCTTTAGTCCGTTCTTTGCCACAAGGGGTTGTCATAGGTGTGACTGGACTCATACTATGCACTGCACTTCCGCCAATGTGAGCTTCACCAGGTTTATTAGCTTCATCGGATTTCCAAATTCTTGCATTGCTGAGTAAAGATTTTGCCGGTTTGTACTATCATAAGCAGCTTTGAAATCTATAAACAAGTGATGGATTCCCACTTGGTTTTCTCAAGTATTTGATTTAATGTAAAGATCTGGTTTAATGTTGATTTTCCAGAACGAAATCCTGCTTGATAGCTACCCAATTTTTTTTCCTGTATATTCCTGAAGAGTCTTTGAATACTTTATAGAACGCATTCAGAAGTTTCCACATTCCAAAAACTCTCCTTTCTTGTGGATCAGGCATATAATGCCAAGGTTCCATTGGCAGTTTCTTATAAACCTTTCTCATAAACCTTAATTTTTTTTAAAATGTATACATTGGTCGAGAGTGTCTTTTCAGTCTTTCAAAAGTAATACTTAATTTGTGCGTAAAGTGGAGTGTTTACTATTTATTTCTAAATTAGAAATTCCTTCAGCCGTGACAATGTAATTTTGGGAAATTAGTGTAAAATGAGTAAATTATAGTTTTGCGCACATAAACATTTTCCTGACAAATGCACTAAAGTAGAAGAAACTGACATAGGTCACGACTGATCAGTTACATCCTTTGTGCTGTGTGATACATTTTTTTTATCGTTTCTGATTATTCAATGCTCCTATAATCAAAAGCTATACAAACACGGTTGTCACTGTACCGATGCGGATGAATTACTAAGAGAATAATAAACTCAGATGAATCACAAACCGATATCAAAGAACACTGAAATTAAATTTCGCGTCCTTTCCATTGCTAATCTGTCGTCCATCAATGTTAGTATGTGAAAATATTGTTACAAAAAACCAAATTTATTAATTTTTAAAAATATAATGAGTTATGCGTAAAATTTTTTTGTTATGCCAGCCCAATTATCGTGTCAATTGGTAATTATTTAATATCAAATTCCAACAAACTAATAATATTATACAGTGCTCAAGAACACGTGTTGACGAAAATATTACAATTACTCTTTCATTACTGGTTATCAAACTCAAACTTCAGACAGTATTAATACATACAACAATTTTTATAGCCAACATTGAGCACTCTTGACGTGAAGGCAGTTAGTCAAGTACATGTGAAAGAAATTAATGCATCTGTAATAGGTTTAAACGTTTTCTATTTATATGTATAAGGTTGCCTTTAGAGAGGACCACAGGATTACGTTGATTTTTCGTTATTATACCAATAAAGTATTTTCTCTTCATGCAGAATATAATCTTGAAATATTAATATTTCTTTTAAGCCAAGACTTCATAATAAAAAGAGTTACGTAGCCAAATATGCTTTAAATTATATATTTTTTAATGATTTTCTATTCAAAAAACAATTTTTAAATATTGCGTAATGAATAAATATTGATATTTACGTTATCATTTTTATTGAGAAACATTATAAATTTCAGAAGAAATTGTATTTTTGGCACACAATTCACTCACATTAATATTGTTAGTTGAAACGTAAAGACCTATAATGTATTTTTCTATCCAAATTTTAATAACAAATTAAAAGGATTGCATTACACAGAACAAGAGTGACGCGACAATTTTCCTTATATGTAAATGTATTTGACTGTAAAAGAGTGAAATTTATCTCTAGTACATAGTTTGTTTATTGAACATATTTTTCCTAGTATGTGTCCACTATTTGCTTCCTGTTTTAGTGATTCCATTTGCTCTTTGTTTTGTGACGTTTAGTTGGTTTTCTATGTTGAATGCGTAAATTGGATTTAGTATTCAATAACACATTGCCCGCATTCGTCGTTTCAAAACTGGAAGTCCGCTTTTCCAGATATCCCATACCTGGAATTACCTTGTCAAGAAGCTAACAGATATAACCTAATCTGTAGTTGAGTTAGCTTAGTAATTAAATGTAAGATAATTAGGACCTGTGCTTCTTATCAAAGTGTTTACCAGAGACGACAAGATAGGCCCTATACGTTTCGCTTCTGAATTCGTAATATTTGAATCTCTTGAGAGTTACGTAGTGGATCACAGTCGCATTTCATCCCATTAGTCGCGTTAATTACTCTAATTACTGGAACTGCAATCGCCGCTTCCTTTATTTCAGCCACGGACCCGAGAGACGTATCTAACGACATCAACTGTGCAAAGTTTTCATAAGATATTCTGCTTCTCGGATTTCTCGTAATGCATTACAGGAAATACCCCATTGTAGAAATACATTAGAATAAATTAATTTTACTTAGTTGGCATTACTAAGACCACCTGTAAAATATCACAAAATGTGCTTAATATTGGAGGAAATATGACAAATAGACTTTCGTTATTTAATCTTCAGATAGCGGGGGATTTTCACGCAAGACTGAAGCTTATTTTTAGCTTTCATTTATTAAATGATGTAAAATTTCTAAAGGATTATAATACACCATTTTTTTATTTAAATTGGTCACACCTAAATAAGACTTCTTCAATTCGAAAGCGAAGTATTGGCGCCGATAATCCATAATTTAATCACATAGTAATGGATTATGAATATATGTTGGGTAATGTTCTGGTAATGTTTGCTGGAAAGATATTTGTCTATTCATCGTCAGAAAAATTAAGCACTCATTCCTAAAATATATACACACAGAATAATCGGCTCAGAGTAATAATTTGATTGTGATGGGGTAATCTATATAATAAAAAAGGGAGTATATTTGTATGTATGTATGTTTGTATTTACGTTGTTCTTTATACAAATTTTATCGCGTGGACAGAATGCAACAAAAATTGGTATACGTATTCTGCCAAAATCTAGAACCGGTACTGTGGGGGTGAGAAACCCCTAGAATAAACGTGGTAATAATTATAATTGAAATAAGTTACGAATTAGTGTTAAATTACTGCGCGAGACGATGACGTCATAAGTTTTCAAGACATTGACGCATCCTAAATATAGTTCTGTATTTCGTCATGAAATAAAGCAGAAATATTTTTATTTAATATAAAGTATACATGTGGAAAGAATTATAATTAAAAACCGTGATCATTAAATATTAATTTACTGCGCGCCAAGAGACAATGACGTCACGCGAGAGAAAGACGTTACTACGCAACGAACGAAGGAGATTATTAGGAATTAAATAAAGCAGAAATATTTTCTTTAAATAAAAAGTATAATTTTATGCAGCAATATTCCATCGAATGATAATAAAGAAGAATACGAATTACTTTACCATCCTTGGGGAAAATGTAAGTTAATTTTCGCGCTGTATTAGTTGTGAGTCTAGCTAACAATTTCATCAATGTAATATTTCGTAATGTATGAAGACTGAGTGACGATTATATCCTGAAATACTCAAGGAATATATTTAAGTAATCAATTAAATACTTTTTCGAGATTATATAAATAAGTACACGAGCAACGCCGGGCAACCAGCTAGTAAAAAATAAATCGTTCCACAACAATTTCTAGCAAGTAATACACTTTGGACAGTTCCCAAAGTCCTAACAATTTAGTTTAGAATTACTGGGAATTAACGATTCACGTCATTAAAATAAGAACAACGTACGAAAGTGACGGTTGGAATTGAGATTCACAATCATAGTGGACTAAACACTACAAGCGAAATGTGTTTTGCCTGTTATACTCAGAAAATGGCGCCAAACATTTTGACAAGTGGACAAATAATTGTAGTTAAATAGATGTCTTGAATTTAGGCTGAACTAGATACAATACACTTATACATCCGCTTATTTTTTTTAAAATCTGTGAAATAATTAAATGTAAAATCTGTATTCATGAATGTATTAATTGGAATCATCGAAATGATAACCCCCAATAAAACACTAGTTCAGACATTTTAATGTCACAGTAATTCAGTTAAACATTATTTCAATTATTACTTAAACTAATCCAGAGTTAATTTTACTCAGAGTGATATGACCAGTTAATTTCGTGTATTTAAGTTTGAATATAAGGTCTGATAACATTAAACTTTCCGAGTCTCATTATTTGGCTTTGTTTACCGCAAAAGGGTTTCTTAAAACGGTTTTCAGACTAGTAAATGTAGCTATTAATTTTCGAAAAAATATTTCGCAATACAAATTTCAACTAATGAGTTAGTCTTTTTTTTACATTGGGCGAAAGAAATGTTTATTATTAATTTATGTGAGGAGAGAAATTTCATGGAATGGTTTACCCATACAAACATAAGCATATACTGATTAGGTTTATGGAATCCAGAAAACTCAGAATTACTTTAATCAACGCCATTTACCAGAGTTAATCAGTAATTCTAAATAGAAATAAATTATTAATATTAGTGCACATTATTGAAGTTCTTAAAAACGCGTAAGTAAGAATGTGTTTCAATTTTCTTCGGACTACACTAATGGCTCAGTAATAGACTAATTAATAAAAATTTCAAGTTCAAGACTACCATAAATGAGAAAAATAACATGCCTAAAAACTAAAAACGGGACACCAAATTGTAATTCAGCTGGTTGCATGGGACTAAAATTTTTAATGAATTTCTGGGTAAAAATGGGTAAAAAATTGTAAAAATTTATCCCGTAAATACGTGAACAAGCATGAATTACGTATAGAACGAGAAATTTGGAATGCACCTATTGAAGTAGAAAAATTTATTGTAAACAAGTGAATATCATTGCTAAAATCAGGAGAGCATAAATTATGTTTTTTTTTTTGTATTTTGGAAAACCTCATAACGTGTGAAAGAAAGATCATTCAGGGGAATAAAACGACGAGGCGAAGGAACATTATGAAAACAGAACACATGGAAATCTCACGCACTCAAGAAGAGAAAACAGGGTCAAGAATAAAGTGCTTTTTGCTAGGAAACGAGGCCCGGGGCTTTCGGTGGTTCCGTGGGGGAGATTCAAGAAACAACAAGCAGTCGGGAACCTGATGCATATTTGGTTTTCAAATTTTCTAGTGGAATCCTTCAACCCTCAGAAAACCTATGGCTTGAGGGAACGAGATGTGTTGCAGCAGAGAAAAGTCAGACTAGTGGAAACCCTAGAAACTAGTTTCTTAACAAATAACAGTTTATCGTACAAACATTAATTAAAATGCATAAAGTGTGGAATTGTTCGGAAAACGAGCTGGATAACTGATATTCTCTCTTTTTCAATTTTTTACTTTACTATATTGAGTAGAAAAATGCATTTTAATAAGTTAATTAAAATATGTAGTTAATTACGCAACACAGTACAGCTCTAATTGTACATTTATTTATCTGAATAAAGAAAATCATTACCAACAAAGCCCCCGTGTGATGGTCTACTCCAAAAATCTGTTAATAATTTCAATGAAAATTTTGATCACATATTTCCATTAATCTGAAACGCGAGAATATATGAATTTACAAATACAACCCGCCCAAATGCAGTCAGACTTAAATGAATGTCTGCTCTAAAACAGAGTGTATATCTTTTGTAAATAATGCTAATTAATGTAAATATTGATCCTGATAAACACCACAATTCAATTTGAACTATTTAATTAATTTGTAAACGGTAAAATGTTTTCCGGGACACGTTTTTTGTTTAAATTTGAACAAGTCAATATGCGCGACGGCGATTTTATCATGAAATAAAGCCGTGTCAACGATGCTGTAGGAATAGACTGAGCTTACTTTATTTTGTGAATGAAGACGTGTGACCTCTGTTCTTGAATTAATGTGGAAAGTTATGTTCATACAACGATTTACTTCGAAAAACTACTTATACCACAAGTAAAAAAAAAATCTCGGACTTAATCCCAAACCAATAATTTGGATTCCGAAACAGCCACTCCTGTCCTCAACTACTTAACATAGTAACAGAATACATTAACACATTTCTTGAAAATAAAAATATATGGCTAGCATCATTCTTGGATTCTAAAAAAGCATTCGACCAGGTTCACCACTCTTCAAATTAAAACCTCACCTATCCACCTCTTACTTAAACCTCCTATACAACTGTCTTACAAACCGCTCTTACCTTGTCAAATATCGAAACCATTGCTTCCCAATATACCCTTTTCACTCAGGGGTCCCTCAAGGCAGTGTCGTTGACTCCCTCCTATATTCCATCTATACCCAAACAGCCGCAACTAAAGCTGCCATATTTGCCGACGATATAGCCACACTTTGCCAGTCCCATGACTCTACGAATCGGCTACAATACAACAGCAAACTAAAATTAACCATGTAACCATTTGGGTTAATAATTGTAGAATAACCATAAATCCAAACAAATCCATCACAGTTCCTTTTCCTCTGAAAAATACACCATTCACTAACAATATCTATATTAAAAACACACCCATTCCAAACAAACAAAAGAATAAATACCTCGATTCAAATATAACATGGTCCCAACACACCAGTCATATTAAAAATATCATCAATCACCGCTTTAAAATACTGAGACCATTAATTAATCCTAATTCTCCTTCATCTCTTTCAACGAAAAAATTAGTTTATACATCCCTTATTTGTCCATTATGGAAGTACGGCTGGAACATTTGGGGGTTCCGCAGCCAAAAAATCACGTCAACAAAATCCAGACATCCCAAAATAAAATCCTTCGTTATATGAGACAAACTGTCCCTGGTACTTCTCCAATTACCGCATCCATAGTGACCTCAATATTCCACATATTCACCAAATAATAACCAAATACATACTTCTTCAATATAAAAAAAAAGTCATAATTCACCCCAGCCCGTTAATATCCGATACAGCTGCCTCTCCTCCACCTCACATACAACAACGCCGATTAAAAAGGAAGAGACAGAGTGACTAAATTGATAACCAATAAAAAACATAAGTACAGGAGGCGAAACAAAATGCTTCACAGGATATATATATATACAACTGTGATCAAAAAGTAAGGTGAAATTGTCATTTAAAACTCCCGGGTATTAGGAAGGCAGGTAAATTTTTTTCCTAGGTTGGTAGGACTGTCTATCATATTTGCCAAGCGTCTGTTGTTAAAAGGTTTAATTATCTCCGAGTTACACGTGTTTTGTAAACAACCAAAAGTGAATTTTTCGAATTTTGCAATGGGTGATTTTGTTGAGCAAAGAACTAGCATCAAATTTTGTTTGCGGAACGAATATTATTGTGCGGACACGTTGAAAATGTTGCGGAAGACCTTTGGTGATCAAAATATGGCACAAAAAAACGCTTATAAGTGGCACAACGAGTTCAAAGAGGGCCGAGAACGCGTTGAAGACGAACCGCGCTCTGGACGACCATCAACGTCTACCGACGAGGGCCACGTCCAAGAAATCAAAGATTTGGTGCTTGAAAATCGTCGATGAACAATTAGAGATCTCACTGATAGTGTTGGAATATCATTTGGCTCAGCCCAAACCATTTTGAAGAATGTTTTGTTTCTCAAACGCGTCAAGTGTCGACTGGTGCCAAAATCGCTCAATTTTTTGGACAAAAATCGTCGCGTTGATGTGTGTGAAACTTTGCTGTCTTACTATCAGGACCACTTGAAATGCATCATTACTGGAGACTAGACTTGGATTTACTCCTACGACCCTGAAACCACCGACCAATCCAGCGAATATCGTGCAAAAGGTGTAGCAAGACCGAAAAGACCACGGGAAAGTCGATCGAAAATCAAGGTCATGTTGACAGTTTTCTTGGATTATCGTGGTGTGGTGCACTATGAATTCCTTCCGCCGGGCCAAACTGTCAACAAAGAATATTATTTGAGCGTTATGCGTCGTTTGCGTGAAGCTCTTCGGCTGAAACGGCCGGAATTATGGGCGAACAACTGTTGGTTCCTTCATCACGATAATGCACCATGTCATACTGCATTGGTTCTTCGCGACTTTTTTTTAGCCAAAAACTCCACTCAAATCGTTCCGCAACCACCGTATTCGACTGATTTGCCTCCGTGCGACTTCTGGCTATTCAGCAAACTCAAAGAGGCCAATGCGGGGACGCCGTTTTGACACGATTGAGGAGATAAAAACCGAATCGAAGAAGGTCTTGAAGGCAATACCGGAAAAAAAACTATTCTGACTGTTTCAAGGACTGGAAAAAGCGTTGGAAAAAGTGCGTTTTATCGGACGGGGATTACTTTGAAGGGGATGAAATTGATTTGGAAGAATAAATAAATAATTTATATTTTATAAATAAATTCACCTTACTTTTTGTTCACAGTGGTATATAGTATAATATAACATGTACAAATATCAAAACTGTGAAATCTTTAAGTTGTAAAGTTTCCTGAATAATGTTAAATATGTCACGGACATTCGTAAAGTATCGTAAATAAAACTAAACGAATTTCTGCCGTACTAATATTGTTAGCTGCAAGAATATAATAAGTCAAATGAGCAGCGAAACAAAGGAAGTCCTCTGGGTACTTTTTGCTGGTACGAGGCTGTGAGGATGGGATGGGGGTATCTTTTGTTGTTGCCATGTTATTGGTGACTCTGAAGGGGGAGGAGGCGGGAAATTGTATCAACAAGTCTAGATAAGCGGCGGATATGAAGAGGAGAAATAAAGGCACTGCCAGGAAAGGGCCCTAGGAAACGCATCGTTGGGAACAAATCGAGTTATGGACCGCGTAGAAAGCAAGGCCGCACAATCCTCCAATTAGATCTCTTTCATCTTCATCTTACCTAATATCATTTCCCGGTCGCATCAGAGTAACATACCTCTGTGAGCACCGTCACATTTAGAAACAGCATGGATTCAAGCTACATTAAAATATCTTTCGTCAAGTAAAAAATTTCAAGAATGGGGACTAATAAAGGCTCAATACTCTTACTGTTGTTATTCGTAATCTAAATATTAAATAGTCCAGTGATATACGACTTTAAAAAAAAAATGGACGGGCCTCTCGCAGGTAGAACCTTTTAGGAGAGATACGAAGGGGCTATCTTTGGGTATGCCGTTTCCTCTCCGTTTTTGAACTAAGGTTCCCACAAGCCGAGGCACCTCGGCCTGTTTTGAGAGGTGTATGTTCCGGGGTCGCAGACCTTGGGCATACGGTAAGAGTTGTCTGCTATTCCCATTGGAATAGTCGGCCAGCTGCCTCCTAAACTGGTCGAGGCACGGAGAAGGGAATGCTGCGTCCCCACAGCAAACTCCTCTCCCGCTATCGGAAGGGCGTGGGACAAGTACCCAATGCCCGATCTACCTGATGCAGGTTTTTCTAGGGTTTTTTTTCCCTGCATTTCTTTAGGCGAATGCCGGGTAGGATCCTTAAAATATAGCCCGGGGGCCCTAGTAACCCTTGGCTACCTTCCTCTACCCTTCCACATCCCCCCTTTCAAATCCCTTCCTATGCTATTAAAGGGGAGTTGTCCAAAGTGGATTACCCTCATGTAGCCTGTTGCCCTAAAGAAAAAAACGACTTAAAATCCAGTGCTTTTGCTCATTATGCAATAAACGGTGATTTAGGTAATACCAGAAAGAAATATAATTAATATAGGATTAGTAAAACTACCAACTGATGGCTCTCTAAATTTTAAAGCAAAGTATGGAAATTCTACCCAAATTTTTCTCACCTTTTGGAGATAAATACTGTCGTTTCACAAATTTTTAGTACATAAATATAGTTACTTTTATATGTGTGAATATATAAATTTAACCTAAAAATACAAATTCAACTATAATACTACAAGCAATTAATTAAAATCTTAAACGAGATAACGTCATTCGTGAACTATTAAGTGTATCTGTACAACTATTTATTCTGTCAGAAGTGTCGCGTACGCTGACATTTACCTTAGTTCCCGCCCTCTTTTAAACTTTCTCAGTGTAGAAAGAATACGATGTAAAGACGTCACGGCATAAAAAAAAAGTTAAAACTTGATAAAATTATAGTTCAGAAGAGCAGTTAAATTGCTTTGTAAACAATCCGGTTAAATGAAATTTCGCCGATGTGGGAGGTGGAAATCTATACGTTTAATCAGAAACTACGTATGTTGTTCATCACAACCATCGTGTCATTTCATGAAATGGAATGAACTGTTCGCCTAAAAATAAAAGCCAGAACAATATGTCTATACTGAAACAGAACATTCATTCTGTAATAAAGCAGCTACATGTACGCGTAGCTTATCAGATTTTTGTGATTGAAAATAATTTAATCCGCAGAATTAATAATTGATTATCAATAAACTACTCCCGTAAAATATGCAGAGTCGTTTTGAAGAATCCGTTCTGTGGTCAGGTATAAATTCATTAAAAACAAAATTAATTGTAGAAACAATTTAATTAAATTTTAAATTTCTAGCAGAAATTACAGATATTTTTACACGGTATATTAATTTTGTCCCCGGGAAATAATTATCTCGAATATAAATAATTGAAAATAAATTGCAGCAATATAATACAAAAATTAAAATAATAAACCGTTGACCTATTTTTAGGGGAAAAATATAAATATAACAAATAGAAGAGATTTGTAATAATTTACAAAATAAATCACGAATGGTAGAATTTAAACCGAGACGATTATATGACAGTCAGGTGTTTTTCATTTTTTACTTATTAGTTATCAAATAATTTGCGTTTAGTAAAAGTTTCTAAAACCTCAGAAGACGTGTATACACAGGAAAGTCAACAAAATAATGCTTATGATTACCAAAATAAAATATTTTACTTCTTAAAATTTAGTTTCATTTTCAAAAATCTGTTTTACGAATGTTTCGTCGAATTTAAAATATTTCATATCTCTTATAGTTACGTAGATAAAGTTTTAATACGTCTGTCGATAAATTCATAATAACGACAACATTTAAATAGTGAAATCAATTCACATATGATTAACATTTACCAGTCTCAGCCGACCTCCAAGTTTCATGAAGTAACTGAAAATATAGGAACTATTTTCTTCTCAATTTAAATCACTGTCATGTCATTAAGTTATAACATTTTCGAAACAGGATATTTAAGATATTTTATATTAGTAACACGTTTATTGGATACATTGAATAAATATGGTAAATCAATAAAATACTTTTACAGATACGAAGACATAAGAAGTATAAGAGTCAGTCACAAAAGTTCGATACAAAACTGAGAAAAAACGGCGTTATATCTGAATGTGTAATACACAAATTCGAAAACAGTAGTTAAAATAGAAAACACTAATTAAATAAATAATGCAAATATTATGTAATATTTTAATCAGCCTCAAATTATTATAAACTTAACTCAAACATTTCCCTCTCCAGACGGATTCAGAGGTTAATTTAAATGATTTTATCCAAAGACATTTAAAGGTTACCTGCAGCGTACTAGGAAATCTCTTAAATTAAAATAAGATTATTGGATGAAACGTAAACAACGAAATAAATCGATCATAAGAAAGGAATATAGAAATCTCGTAATGTACCGTTTTTGAGGGTAATGAAATGCACGAGCTTAGAGCACGTCAGCCCTTGACATTGTAATACTAAAGGCCAAGCCCCATAGACGCGTCGCGAATTGAATCCTGAATAATTGAATGCATATGAAGTGGTAAGTTCTCCATACAGAACCTTACAAGATTGCCTTTCGAAGTATTAGAAGCTTCCAGGTTTCTATAACCCGGTCTCCAAATTGAAACAAAGCTTATTTACCTACTTCATCAAGCGTCCTTTTACACGGATCGTATTTTAATGACAATTTCTCTCTTTCCCACGGTGCAGTATGCACTCATGTTAACATAAAATACCTTTTCTTGACGTGCTGATCTTTGGTTTAGCATGTTTACAGCCAGTTTACTAAATCGTGAAATGTTTAAAATATTTTTATCTAAAACCTGTTTATTCTCTTATTTAGGCTTTGGTTATAAGTGATTATTTGTTTTAATTTCGTAACAACGAAAAGAGGAATATTATATCTGGTGGATATAAATAAATAGTAATATCTTAAACAACCCTTTCATGATATTTAACGTAACTGACCAGTAATTCAACTGTCCATCTCGTCTTCCGCTCAACATTTCTTTTAATAATTCTCGTATGTGCAGCTACTACATTACCGTGGACCACGAGACTAACAGAAATAAATTATGTAACTGATGTGCTCCCAGGGGTTTATAAACTCATCACCACTCCTCATTTGGAATATTCCACGATTCGGTGCACATAGTCTAGTAAACGTTTTACCTCTTCCAATTACAGTAGCTGGCGCGTATTTGATTTTCAAACAGTTGAAAGGTCCCTCCGGAAAACGAATTAACAAACGTGTATCAGAAATGTTTTGTAGAAAGTTTATCACTATTTCATGTTACCCGTTGAATTTCAGCAAGGATCCTCACTGTTCAGTTCGTTAATTCGTGTATTCAGCCGGCATCTCGCCCCCACGGCGGTTAAATTAGAAATATAAGAAGCAATTTACGGTAAGTTCTTCTAGTGCAAATTTCGTATCTGTCACGCATGTATTTGTGAAGTTGTTTTTAATGACACGATATGGATTAGAGAGTCAATTGAGAGGGATAGTAGAATATGGATTATAAACCGTATTTTCCAGAATTCAAAGATTAAATATATCACATGCTGAAATAGTTCCATTACTTCAATAATCCGTGTTAAACAAATTGTGTGTGTGTTATTATATTCATTTTAATAGTGAATTATTAATTTTTAAGCTGATATGGCTATTGCTTAAAACATTTTATTTATATAATATGCGTGACGTGATGAATACAATAACGTAACATAAATAATAACCTTCCAGAAGCATAATTTAAAAATCTTGTAGAGATTTTTCATCGTAAGACTTAGATTAAAAAACACTAATAATTATTTTTTATTATTAAAGGTTTATAGTGGTCGCGTTAACAACTTGGTCATTGGCGACCCATAAATAAATTACAAATAGTGCTTATTTACATAATTATGCTGCGATTATTGATTACAATAATATAAAAGAAATTAAACAGTGTGAAGGAATAATTATACATTTCAAATGTGGGTTTCTTACATTTAAATTTTACAATTCGCATTTGTTAATCCTTTAACATAATAATTGTATAATTCATTATATGACCTGTTTGAAGCTGCGACTGTTGCAGATTCCACTGTACTGTAGTCATAGTATGTTTTTATTAGGAGAAGGCGTCTGCTTCTGAATATGAAGCACTCTCTTGTTTCTTGACTAATTTAATGTAATTTTTATTCTAATTTTTGCCGTTTTATCGCTTAAGTGTGAGTGAAAAGATTCCAATATATTTATGAATGATGTAGAGGATATTTGGTAATCTCTAATAATGGTCCTTGGGTTCTCTGAGTCCGTAGCATTTAGTATGAGTCTTTAACTGTTCCAAAGGGCTGGAGCACTGTTTTCTTCTTCATATAATATTTGTAGCGGACATAATGATTGACTAAGCGCCTTATATTTATGATCCTGAATGTTTTGTTTGGTTTTCTTGGGTGGATTAGTGCTTGTCATCTGTTCAGGATTACTAACGTCTTTCTTATCAGCTTGGCTTGTCGAGCTCGTCGATGTTTGTTGATTTGTGAATTATCCGTCTCCGTTGTATGAGGGTTAGAATTGCGGTACTTACACTGAATTTGGTCATAATTGTCAATTGCAGTCAGATTATTCTTCAGTATTGCATCTGTATTAGGACAATTTATCGCGATATGGCCGGGACTTTTACAATGATAGCAGTTATCGTTCTCCGCTGCTAGATACAGCCTACAGCTAGTGTCTTCATATTGCACCATCATCGATTCCGGAAGGGAATTAAGCTTATCTGGGTTAATGAAGAATTGTCTTCTGAAACTTTTAATGTGAGAAAATCTTCGGTCGCCAGTACTTATTCTAATATCCGATATTTTAGAGTCTGGAATTATATTTAGCTTCTAGTTCAAGCACAATAATCTCGTTTGGGACAACTGGGCATACGTTTGACAAGATTACACGGCAGTATTTTTGCATTAAAGGTCTTATATTGACCATCTCACCCTTTATTGTTATTGATTTATGAACTTTTATTAGGTTTTCGACATCCTCCTTAGATGTTAGAAATGCGCATATTCTCGCATTGGCTATTTTAGAGATGTACTTAATTCTGATGGAGTCAATAATATTAGCTAAACCTATTAAGTACTTGCAACAGCGTCCAGAATTATGGCATGCATTTTATCCGGTTTATGCTCCGTGGCCATCACATTCGAATACAATCTAGTGTCCATATTGTGTGTGGACGTCATCTTCATGTATTCCTCTTCTTTACACTTTCTGGGAGTACTAGATTTTCCTTTATATAGCTTAAATACCACTCCTATTGACTAATAATTAATAGCATTAATTGTCCGAAATTAGAAATTGACACTTTTTGTATTCAGTAACAAAGGTGATTGTATTGCTTTACAAGCAGGGGAAGAACTCATTCCTGCAGATGCATAGTTATCAGCTTTCAGCGTACCGTCGTAACAAGTCAAAGAGCGCAATAAACATTTTTATTGCCCGTGATAAACGAGTCTACGTCGAAGACGAAGTCAGTGTTTCATTATCCCTTTATACGCTTGCTTCCATCTTCCGCATCACTCTACATACTTTATAGAGTATTTATCCCAAGTTATGTTCGTTACATGTACGAGTATGTATCTTTAAGAGTCGTGACCTCATTTAAATACAGTATATAAACTGTAAAACATTTTTAGCGTTTCGAGGGAAAAAAAAATCAACTCGGAAAATTGCATTATTTGAAGCTATCGAAAGGTAGGTACGTTTAAATAATTCTGTGTACTTACACAGTAAAACTATCACCAAGCATAAAAAGTCCATTTGTTGCAAGGGAAACTTATTTTCTCGTACAATCAGCGTGTGGTGAATGAAAAACTACGCAGAGTACTATTTTCCACGGCCTGTTGTAAATCGTCTAATGTCAATTAGATTAACATTTTAAATAAAGTCAATAGGTCAAATTTTATAAATTAATTACCAACGCTGTTCTCACTGCGCACATTTTAAGGGTAATCATTTACTGCTCTTCACAATTTTTCTTTCTTTCTGGCTGTAATCTTCTAAAACAGCGCTATAATAACAGGACATATTGGAGACAATTTGTGGAGGGAGTTTGCTTCTTCTTTACGTCGCAGTTGACAGTTCCAAGAGGGACGGCAAGAAAACCGAAGCCTCCATGAACATTAACAGAGCCGAGCTTACGCATTACCTGTCAATAACTTGTAATACTTGGCAGTTCCAGCAAGAATGTCAGAAGAATAATATAAAAAGTCTTACGCAAACATCAGATGTAAAGCAAAAATAAACTAAGATTTTATTTTTCCGATGCGTTTTTATTCTATCCTCGTAGTCGCTATTTGGCATTCAGTTTTATAACGGATGGAAAGAAGAAAAAACGAGATGTGCGCAATAAATCACTCACGGTTAAGTCTGTCAGTTCCAAATTTCGGCGATAAATCGTTGCAGAAGTTATATTCGTATCTGCTGTTGCTATTTCCGAGGAAAGACAGAGGGAAATAAGAAACGGCCCTCTTACGATGAGATACTGTCTCCTTTGGGAAAGAGTTCCGACTTTTACACATGTGGTCATTTTTATACAACCTTGTGAAATGAAACGGAATACCTTTTCAGAACAAAATAATTTTGTATGTTTGCTACCTTATTGGTAATTCCTTAAAAAAATGTTACTGAATGACATGTTTCGGTAGTTCAGTTATGAACTGCAAAATGTAACTCGCGTTTTGAACATTGTACTTCGTGTTATCGTTTAATAATTGTCTCGTTTACCTCTACAAATTAGTCTCAGCGTTTTCATTAAGTTACTGTACACGGAAAATGATTCTACATACAATCTCCATGAATAATCGAACAGCGACTATAACTGCCGTACATTATCAAAATAATATATCAGTTTCTAGTCAATAATTTTATGTTAATCGAAAATTCATTAAAATTATCCCTATAACATTTCCATATCAGGCGATAGTTATGAAAATTACTGTAAATATAAATATTGTTACACATGAATCTTTTCGGGGTATAAAGAATTGTAAACTAGAAAAGTCACGTTACACTACTCCCTTTTTTTTAATTACAATTTAACGTCGCATTAACCTAACCTACATTTGTATAACATTTAAATTACTTTAAACAAATCAGTTTAAGAGGTACTTACCCTTTTCAAGATAAAAAATTTTAAACTCTATAACCGGAGATGCTTCTGAAGTTTCTTACACATTTGGAAATAATTAAAAGAAAATGACCATACATAAAATGCTAAAAAAATACTCACGATAATTTTTTCCACTTCTGTGAACGAAAGCTTTATTAAAATACAAATATTAAAAGTTTCCAGATCTAGAAAATAGAATTCTCAGATTTTAAGCATGTATTATTTATTTTCGAGAAGGATTTCAGTAACGCTGTCAAAGTGTCAACGTATTTCGACTAGTCCTGGGTTTCAATTTCATTCATAATTAAGTCGTAAATTAAACACAGGCATGTTTTTGTCTTGTAACATAAATGAGTCCCATCTTCGATCTTAGTGAACTACACAGCTAAATATTCTTTTCGTGAAACCAATTTAAATTAAAATGAATACATTCAAAATAAACACAAATTCGTATTTATTATCATTACACGTATTTTTATACGGCAAATATGACTCAATTATTTTCAAAATATGAAATACAATCAAAACGGCGAGATAAATAACCTGTCATATTCATTCAATGTTTTCTCTATACAGCCTGGAAGGTCTTTCTGTGTATCCCAATAAATTTGTTCCTTTTTTATCAGTTTGCTCCTAAAACCAATAAATATCTGAGACACACACATTTGGAAATATATTGTAGTAATTAGAAATTAAGGCATTGTTCTAATTGAAAAGTTGAATTGTAGAGGACTCATTATTGGTGGATATAGCGGACGCCGCAACAAACCGGCAAGGCAAAGAAAGCATTGTTGATCGGTCGAGAAGGTTTTACGCGCTCAAAATTTACGAGACGAACGAACAGTCGGGCAGCAGACAGCAAATAGAAGAGACGAAAAGAACGAACAGTCAGGCAATGAACGGCGAGGCATAAAGACCATCAAAGTTTTTGTACAAAAGTAATACAGTCAGGCAATGAACGGCGAGGTGTAAAGACCACAAATTTCTAATACACGAAAAGTTGAACAATTTAGTCAGTCAGCAGCGAGAATGAAAAAGGTCTAATTTAAAGAACGAGAAAGTGTTCCAGTAACCAGTACGCTGTTATATCTAAAATGCAGAAAATGAACTAGTCTTCAGTCAACAGACAAAACCAATGAGGTGAATTTTCAACAAAAATCCACGAGACCTACAAATCCAGGTTGCAGTAAATCATCGAGAATCGACAAAGTTATTTTAAACCAACTAACAAACTACGCTAATTAGAGTCTGTGAACATTTAGAGTCTGTGAGTACTTAGAATCAGTGATATCCCCAAAATTGTGCACGAAAAGTTAAAATGAGACCTGGGCTGCCGTAAGTAGAAAGAAAACGTTAAAATTATTGTAAACCGTTTTTAAAAGATCGTTCTTTAATTATTCGGATCATTCTTTAATTACCGATAAAATTAGATCTTTAATTATTCAGATCATTTTTTTTATTTCTTGATAAAAATTGAAATTGTTTAAATTCAATTTTTAGTATTATTTTCTTCAGCAACAAATTTCGTCTATGTTCAGATGCATTGATTCCCATATAAAGTAAATGTAATTTTTGTGATTTTGATTATATAAATTCTGCCATTTATCAAACCCAGTTCAAGACCCTGACATCCCAAATATTTTTGTAATTTGAATACTTTTTTTAAAATTGTTAATAAATCTTGTTTAATAGTTTTCACGTAATAGTTCATTTCAGTTAAAAACGCCACATAATTCATATTTTGTATTATTGTAAAAGATGACAAAAGCCAGATAGTTTATAAATTATTACAATATAGACCGGTTATCAGGATTATAAAATATTATTTTAATTTTCAAAATCATGGTCGCAAATTAAGAACTATGTATGTGTATTTAGTTATATATTTGGTTGGACGTTTCCATGTGATTGCACGGCCGGCTTCCATTTGTTTCGGGTCCCTTCTGTCCAGAGTTCTAGAAAATCCGCGTTTTAAGCTTCGCAACCCAGTCGCATGTTCAACATCGAGGCTGAAAGTTTACAGACAAAATATTGACGACGCGTGACCGTCGTTCTATTCCGGTTACTTCATTGTACTTCCTCCTACGAATGGTTTGTGGCTGTATTTGGTTTTCTGCTGTACGTGTCCGCGTTCCAAATTGTAGCGGATGTGCCTCTGTTTAATTTTACGCGAGGCTCAGGAAGTTGCAACGAGCCAACATTTCGTAACTATAAATCGGTGTGTTCAGTTTAGATTGTCCGTGCCCGACACGCTCTTCTCCCCCCGCATTCCTGATTTATTTCTTTCCACTTTGCAAACAAAGTGATCGGCATGACCTCGCACCCCCGCATTTTCGCTCCTCTTCGTGCACTTGTCCTCTTACAAATCATGTTATAATTACACGGGAGATTCTGGGAAAAGGAGGAGAAAATACTATTACAGGTAGCGGCGAAGCCTGCGTGAGAAATATATCTCAATACCCTTCGGCCGAGATTTATTAACGCCCCATCAAACATATATTTCCAGAAAGAAGATGCATCGTTTAACCTAGGTAATGGAAAAATCTTATTTTTCCGCAAAATCTTATGTGATATATTACTTTAAGCCTTACGTGAAGTTTATGGAAGCAACGAATATTTTAAAATATATTCATAACAAGACCAAAAAAACACAGAATTCTTGCAGTTTAAGAGCAACTAATTACTAATTAATTTCCATTATAATGATTTTACAGGAAAGAAACAAACCAATATATTTATGAACCCATTAAGTCATTTTTAATTATTAGTGAAGGATTGGTTATCATCAGTTGGCCTATTCATGTAATGTTTTTATAAACAGGAAAATTACAATTAATAACAAATACTGTTTACAAAAGTACGAAAATGATTGTAAATTACACGTGTGATTTAAAAAACACTATGAAAAACATATTTGTGAAAATTTGTTGAAAGTGAAACACTACTACTATATAAAAGGAAAATTACTAAATGTGAGCGAATGTTTTCATGAAGAAACTGTTATAACGACATTAAACAGAACCAGCAGCATCTCAAAACAGTTTTGAGAAGGACGAGGTTATAATTTTGGCCTAGGCAATTCTCAATTAATTTACTATACATTTTTAATATTAATTGGCTTATATTCATAATCTATATAATAAAAAAGGATGTATATTTGTATGTATGTATGTATGTATGTATGTATTTACGTTAATTTCTATACAAATTTAAAAGCGTGGATAGATTGCAACAAAAATTGGTACACAAATTCTTCAAAACACGAGAAACGGTACTGTGAGGGTGAGAAACGCCTAGCATACATGTGGAAAGAATTATAATTAAAAACCGTGATCATTAAATATTAAATTACTGCGCGCCAAGAGACAATGACGTCACGCGAGAGAAAGACGTTACTACGCAACGAACAAAGGAAATATCTCCTTTATTAGAAATGAAATAAAGCAGAAATATTTTTTTTAAATAAAAAGTATAATTTTATACAGAAATATTCCATCGAATGATAATAAAGAAGAATACGAATTACTTTACCATCCTTGGGGAAAATGTAAGTTAATTTTCGCGCTGTATTAGTTGTGAGTCTAGCTAACAATTTCATCAATGTAATATTTCGTAATGTATGAAGACTGAGTGACGATTATATCCTGAAATACTCAAGGAATATATTTAAGTATTCAATTAAATACTTTTTCGAGTTTATATAAATAAGTACACGAGCAACGCCGGGCACCTAGCTAGTAACAATATAAATTTGACTTCTACCGACGTCGCAATGAATTTCAAAACTTTATAAATGTTACACTGTTGCCGTATGGAACATGTATAAGTGAGAAAGCCACAACAAACTAATCATAAATAACGTCAAGATGTAAAATAAAACAAGCATGGATTTCTGAAGTGGGAAATGAGTTTCATCAATATATCTGATTTGTTTGCGTGCGAAGTCAGGCCAGGTTTGTGCAAGTCTGTTCCCATGCCAACCTTTAGTTTAATCCTTAGCAACGCGTTTGCGTCCTCATGTGAAGGATTATCCGTCTCCACGCGTCATTTCTCATTCGTCATCGCCCAACTATTTTTAGACGGGTTATAATTTTACGCCTATCTTATATATATTTCCCAAAAATACGAAAACTTTTATTTTAATTATTTGGAAACATCACTAAACTATTGTTTAGATGAAAATATAGCAATTACAATTTTTTTTTCACATTCTGATATATATTTCTAATTCATCAGACTTATTATTCTATAACGATTCACACCAATAACCGTTTGGTCTTAGTCGTAAGCAAATATTTTCTTATAAGTATAGTCCAAAAATTAAGTTTAACAGTTAATTAAAAGATTGCTTAAGCAAATTCTTGGTTAAAAATGTAAGCTTTGGGTTCCATTTCTATTTTATTTTTTACTGTTAAACTGAATTATTTCAGTAAAAATGTGTTTTATAATACATGTCGCTAGTGTTAAAGTGAGAAAATATTGTTCTGAGGATTCTGTAAAACTTATCGCAATTTGTTATACCTGTACAACAACACTTTCACCTAAACGCAGAGGTCCAGTTTTGTAAATTGTATTATATATATATATATATTGTGGTAATTACGAGGAAATAATCAATAAATAAACAAAAATTTGGACTCGCATTGTTAGCGGTATAAAACACACAAGAATGCAATGTTTGTGAGAATTGTAGAGGTTGGTTCGCTTGACGCGCATAGAATAGTCTGTGGGGAGCCGAGCTCCAGTAAAGCCTTCGTGAAATATGGCAGTGGACAGACAAAAAGTATAAAATCCAGAAAGTGACTGGATACATGTAATACAACAGCTAAAACAGTTAGAACATTTTACAAGTTACTTTTTGTGAGATAACTACGTAATATTCATCGCTAAATATTTAGGGTCCTAAGTCTAAATTATTATCTTCCCGATTCAGAGCTTTTCTTCAATTTTGGAAGCCCAGGTAACTGCATTCAGCAGTTAACAATCTTCGTAACGAGCTAATAGGATTTCGTAAACGAACAGTGAACCAACTATTGCAAAACTTAAAGTGTTGATTAGAGTCAGTGTATAAAATGGCCTGTCTATAAAGTGCAATAAGTGTGTGTGTACGAACGAGACAATTTCGTTGAGTATCAGAGACAGTAAGGTAAAACTCCACAGAATTACTATCTATAAACTCATAAGTAAAGATATTATCGTCAGATGTCGAATTTCGTTCGGAATTTAAAGTTCATATTTTATGTTTTTGAATTGTAATAGTCTATTGATTAATTTAATGATTAATAGGTTTAAAAATTCTAATTGTTTGATTGTAACGGATTATTGATAGACGCCCAATCACCACAATATATATATATAATACAAATACATTTATTTATTACAAATTTCTGACTTGGTGTGTATGTTTTATGGAACAAAAATAATTTAAATAACGTAAATACTATATCTGTTCAAAATTTCTGATGGTTTAAATAAATTATAAATATTCTTATATATAAAAACAATTTATGACCATATACAGACACTTTTTATTTTTTATATTATGACAACTTAATAAATTGTGGAAAGAATTATAATTAAAAAACATGATCATTTTGTGTTAAATTACTGCGCGCCAAGAGACCGTGACGTCACTGGACAGAGACAGACGTTACTACGCAAAAAAACACAGCAAATATTTCCTACTTACGAAATGAAATGAAGCAGAAACATTTTCATTAAATAAAAAGTATAAAATCGTCCAGTAATATTCCGTGGGATGATAATAGAAAACAATACGAAACACATTACGATCCTTTCGGAAAATTTAAGTTAAATTTCGTGCCATATTAATGACTCCAATATGGTGACTATTTGCTTACTATCTGAATATAGCTAATAATTTCATCAATTTCATCTTTCGTAATGTCTGAAAATGAAGGACAATTATATCCTGCAATACTGAAGGAGAATATTTAAGTAATCTATTCGTAAATAAATTCGTAAGTATGTTTGTTGGGATTGATTCAATAAATTTAAATGTATATTATAGCCTTTAAATTAATGCACTTTCGCTAGAAAGCATGTACGGAACTAGGAACAGTTAGATTTAGGTTAAATCACTTGTTGATTAAAGATTAATATAGAATTTAATACTTATTCGGCTTTATATAAATAAATACACGGTCAACGCTGGGCACCCAGCTAGTCTAAAATAAAAACAAATCGTTACAATATATGCATTCCATGTGCAATAAAACATAACTTTACATAAGTCATGCGTACCTCTGTTTCACAACACAAAAATTTACACTGTATACACATTATATTTTATACATCATTCAGACTTCACTGTTGTAGTTTGTTTACATTGGCACTTTATATACATATCCTACAACGATAGGAGCCAATCAGATAGCACGATTCACAATTATTTTATAAACACGCTTTAAATTAATTCACAGCAAAGTAGTGCTGTAGAAATGAGTGTTGACAATCGTGTAGTATTTCTTCACTTACTACTTACAAAACTAAAATAGAAAATTGAATAATATTTTCTATGAAACGTCTCCTTCCGTCACTAATGTGTCAGATTCGGCTTAACCGCGTGATTGGGAACACTGTCTAGGCTGTGGGAAATTTCATTATTAAAATAAATGAATTGAGAGTCAAATGTAAAATAAAATAATATATGAATGAAGTTCTCTCGGGATTCCAACCGGGTAGCGTAGTTATGTAAACACAACGTTTCGATGGCTTGCACCGCCATCTTCTTCAGGTGAAGAAGATGGCGGTGCAAGCCATCGAAACGTTGTGTTTACATAACTACGCTACCCGGTTGGAATCCCGAGAGAACTTCATTCAGCAACTACACCGGGAAAACCTACGTTCCTTATTAAAATAATATATGTTTTCAGTTTTAGTAAATCGTATTCTGTAATTTCAGAGCACATAAAGCAGAGGAACGTTGTTTTTGAAACAGCGGAATTGTGCTCTTTGCGCTTGTGATCAGCAATGCGGGAATTTCCCCATAACCGCACAAATGAATGTCGGTATTCTAGAACTATGGTACTTATTTTAGAGATGACGTTTTTCACTCTGTAGTACACACATTTTTTGAATGTTTGATCTGAGTTTGCAGATAATATACCCGAATCATAATTTTGATTCAGTTTATTCGAAATTGCACAAACTTATTCTTTAAATTATGAATTTTTTTTTCAACGATCAGTTTTCGGATTTGAATCATTTTAATACGATCATATTGACAATACCAACTGAAATTTTACATTTTGTTCAAATCACAAAACAGTCACACACAATGAATAATTTCACATAAAAAATAAAAAAATTTATACGTATTTGAAATTTGTTGAAGCTCCGTAATCCGTGGATTAGTTTACTTCAATATTTGTGTAATATAAAATACTAAAAGTTATATAAGAATCAGTTGCTTTTTTATAAAAAAAAATTGTAGGCCATAAATAACATGAATTTTGCGGAAGAGAAGGAAACCAGACTTGTATATCTAAATATAGCCACAAATTTTGTAGTACGTAATTAAAATGAATTTTCTTCACCCACATAGATATACATACTATTTTTTATATTCGCCTATTTGAATAGTTCGTTAATAAAACTGTAGAATTGAGAGAATACGCATCAGGATAATAGAGCTGTTATCAATTATGTATTCAGGAACAGAAAACAGTTTTCATTATAATATTACCAAAATTTGTACACGCATATTCAAGCTAATTACTAAAAATCCACGATTATTTAGTCAATAATATATTTTCAAAAGGGATTTATTTACAGATAAGTTATGCATTTAGTGCATCTAGAGTAAAATTTTAATCTGCTATAGCAAACGTTGGTTATCCTTTCTTGTTTAAGATAAGCTTATGTTTATTGCAAAACTTGAAGTCTAAATAAACCAATGCGGTTTCTGCTATTTCAAGGAATCTTTCTTAAATTTGTCGATTCGTCGAGATTCTTGGCCCTCACACGAAAAATTAAAATAGTGCCTGCGATATTGAAAAACCGACGTAGAAAAGTAATATCTCTGGAAGAGAATCTTAAAATAATGTAATTATTGACGTGTTTTTGTTTTGTTCATCCTCTTGCACAGAGCACGAACATAAAGTTATGGTTCACGGCTTTCAGCCCAACAATGTGGAGTTGATCCATGTTCGCTCTGATGAAACTTGCAACTTGCTGGCGTTCCTGGCGATTGAAATTGTGCGCCCCTTTGGTCTCGATGGGACACAGATGGTCTGCCTGCAATTCTCAATGAATAGTAGAGATGAAATGGACGTTGCAGCCATTCGAGGGGGAATGTAAAGGGCTGGGATTACTCGATAAATGAATATTTTGAGGGAAAATACGGAACATTTTGTCTGATACTACACATCCATCCACGCACACACAAACTGACCCGCATACACACACACACAGACACCCATATATATATATATATATATATATATATATAGATAGATAGATAGATAGATAGATAGATAGATAGATTGATATTGTAGTATTTCGTGTACAATGCAATTTAAATTAGTTTTTAATTTAATTTTCCCCGCGTTAAGGCGTCAAATTTGTGGTAATTCGCCTCCATTAAATCTTAACATGCCAATTAAATAAAGACAATGCCTCACGTTAAGGTGCCAAATTGTAGTAATTGCTAATTAATGACAATTAAATCACTACGTTAATTCGTCAAGTTTTAGTAATTTAAATATTAAAATGATACGTTGTTATAAGATTAATCAAGATTTTAAAATAGACAAACAAATTAATTTATTAACGTACAAACAATTAAATTTAAATAAGTTATCAAATTTTACTGGGCCTTTAATAAAAAATACTTGTTAACAATTTAATTTATATCAACTCATCATGGACTTACTTATCAATAGATTATTTACAATGCAAAAAAACAGAAAGTATTAACTTTAAATTCTGACCTAAATTCGAATAATAACGATAATGCCCTTACTTATGAGTTTACAAATAATAATTCTGTGAAATTTTAACTTACTGTCTCTGGTACTCAAGGAAATTTGGCTCGTTCGTACACACACATTTATTGCACTTATATACAGGCCATTTTTATAACACTGATTTTAATAACACTTTAGTTTGACACGATGGTTCACTGTTGGTTTCAGAAATGTTATGCTCTCTTTCCGAAGTTTATTAACTGCTGGATGCAGTTGCATTGCTGCGAAAATCGAAGACAATGGTCTAAATCACGAATAGAATAATTTAGACTCTGCACGCAAAATGTTTAACGTTGAATATTTACGTATTTTTCTCGCAGACTACAACTTGTAAAAAAAACAGTTCTAACTGTTTTAGCTGTTGTACTACATGTATCCAGACCCTTTCTGGATATTTTACTTTTCGTCTATTTACAGCTGTACTTCCACGACGACTAAAGCACACACCGCTTCTAGCGAGCCAACAACCTACAATAATCACAATCACATTCTGCCGCTAACAATACGAGTCCAAATTTTTGTTTATTAATTAATTATTTCATTTTAATTACCACAATATATATATATACATATTTATAATATGGATTATTTTAAAATCACTTGGCTCTCTAAGCAAATCTCTCAAGCAAATCCTATGGCCATAAATCTAGGGTGACATCAATTTAAGGCAATAAAGGCGAATTGTTCATCATCTAGATCCTAATAAATATCACGTCTTGTGATTGATTCCAATAATTATCCCGCAAAAGTTTTTGATATTTTTTTCTCTGTAGAAAACATTTTTTCTGAGGAATAAATCTGAAATATTGAAGATTTTTTTCGCTCTAATGTTAATTTCTGGTGTTTCATTAGAGAATAAAACTATATGAATTGTCAAAATCGGTCCGACATTCATTATTCTAGTTCTGAAAAGAATACAGAAATATCTTATATATGGGTTGTAAGGAAACTTCATGAGTCAACCAAACACACATTTTATCAAGGAAACAAAGAGACCTTTAGGTTACATTATTGTAATTCAGTTTCTAAATGGTCTATAAGTGTTTTCTGACTTGCACAGAGCTGGATCAATACTTTTTTTGGAGCGGATCACCAAACTGAAGAAGTGTAGTTTAAAGTACCATAAATGAAAATCGTATTGAAATCGGAAAGAAAAGTATACGTTCGAATTGAGGTGAACAGTCAACGTATATAATTTAAGAGGCATTTGTTAGCAAAAGAAAGTCAGTTGCTGTAGTTCAATAAAGGTAAACTTATAGGTTTAAATATACATAATACTTGTAACTTTCACAGTAATTGTTTGGAAATTTCTACTATTATAATTATGAATAAATTGAAAAAATGTAAGTAAATGATAGGAGTAAAAGTGAAATAATTGCAGAATTTTATTCTTGTTTAATTTACTAAAATGCAACTTAAACTGGTCACAGAGTAATTAGTAATATTTTAATATGAAATGAAATACATTGGAAAATGAGCATAAAATTAACAATGCTAATCTTCATTACTCATGTCTTATAAAAAAATATTAGCTAATTTTACGGAAACAATTAATAATTAATGCCATTAATAACTGTACTTAAACGCCTTTAACTTAGAGGGCAGGACAGATCAAAGTTGGATGTCCACACGTCATTACACAATTAATTTTCCATTGTTATTTTACGATTCTGCATTTGTTGGTATTATATTCCCATAATTCCGTTCATATTAGTACACTTCTCAATTTAACACTATCCGAAATGATTATATTAACTCTTTTCCCGTTGTTCTATCGTTCATTTGAGCACATGAGACTAACTGGAGGCTCCAGAAGTATTGCTGACGATAGCGAAATTAACAAGTCGTCTCTCACCAGTTGTTTATTGATCGGGGTAGCTAACCTAGAAATTGTCTCGTACTCGCTCTCACGCCTGATCAAAAATCTCTTTGAACGTATTACAGCGAACACTTAAATAGAAATACAAAATATGGGAAAATGTGTCTTTATTGAAATATGCCATACTCCGTTTGGGCTGAATGACCGATTACTATCAAAAGAAACAATTCCAGTCGTTATGGTTAACGCGAGAAATTTTCGCGTTCAAGGACTTTCAATAGTCATTAGCGACATTTATTTTACAAATAAAATAGTATTCCAAAATAAATAATACATTGCGTCTTTCTACCGGCTTTTCTTTCCTTCTCTGTGCATCCCTATTCTCTATAAACTTGAGACTTAACGGTAATTAAAATATGTCGAAGATAGATGTTAACCATTAAGATTGCTATTTGAGGGACTAGTGGTAAATCCTCATTATATTGCGGTATGTTTTAAATCGCGAATGGGAAAACCATGACTCGCGGTGAGGGAGATGGCGTCCAGTGCCGTTGACCTCCATTTTACAGGTAAAAGGATTAGCATATATTTCTAGAAAGAATGTTTCGCCTGACACATTTTCCTCATGCATGAGTGAACATTATGGGAAGTGGGGAATTTGGACTTTTTAGCAAGGTGCAGCGACATGTGACAAAAAGTGTTACACAGAGCGGACGGAGAAGATTTTAATCACCTACTTAGTATCGTGAGGTCCTTATTGTAGTTTTCGGGAAAAATATTCTTAATGAGGTGGTGAGAACAAACTGTTTCCAGTTTTCAGCACAGCACACAATGCGGACAAACCAACAGCAAAAACCGTAAGCATACCCAGAGTGGTTGTTACAGTGCGTGCGTAACAACAATTAATGTAATTAATTTATTTCCTTTCTCTTTTATATGCATAGTAATTGCCACAAATTAGAATTAATAAACAAATGTAATAAAAGTCTGGATTATAGACATAATGATGCAGTGATTTCATTATTAATTAAATGTTACTTTATGAGTTCAAAATATTTGTTCGTAATTTGTTTAATATATAATTTCTTACGACAAGCAGTAAGTATTCAACGCTATATGAATTATTGTAATATACAATGAACGTCATCGATATCTAATTATGTGTAAAAAAATAAATAAGGCTTATATTAAAAATTTAATGTCTTCATTATTTATTTATTGTCTCTTAATTGTGAAATATAGAAAAAAAAATTAATGTTATTTATTATTTGATCACAGCTTTTAAATAGAAGAATTATGGTTCCAGTTTATTGACGTATACAGATTGTTGAGATCTGAACGATAGTAAATGAAGATAGTGAAGAAAACATTTAACAGGTGTCAGTACGTATGTCGTGAACGACTCATCGATATTTTTGCTAGTCTCTCCCGCATTTATGCTTCGCCAAGCAAAGGAGTCTTTGCCACATCAAAGAGTCACGGACCCCGATTTCAATATGGCCAACTCGGGGTTAAGTAAACGTACTGGGCATATTTCCTTGTCACTTTGAAGAGAGTCACCTGTGAAGTATGGAAGCGTTGGTGGTTGCGAATAAACAATTAACGCTTTCACTAAGCGTGCGCTAATTTTCCAAGTATGATCACTTCGACGTGAATATTTCAGCTTGTACGCGTTGTCAACGCTTGCAGTCGTAAAATAGTTACTTAATCTATTACAGTGATTAATAAAAATTCTAGCAGTTTTTATGCAGAAAAGAAGCTACGGTTTGCATGGAATTCTTGACTCGGGCAAAGTAATTAGAAATACGTAATGGTGTTTCTATCATTGAACATAGTTAAAAAACGATTTTAAATTGAAGATTAAGTATCACTTTGAATATTCAAGACCACAAATAATTGTTACGAATTATTCAGAAACTACTGTTGCGAGATTATTTTTTACTAAATTTATAGAAACATAGACGTTTGTCTGATTATTCCAATAGTACTTCATTTTTCTATTGCACAAAATGTAGTATTTTATTTTATTTACTTTCATTCTCCGCATGAGAATATTTTCTGACCGTAGATCAGTTTGCAAGATATAGAAGTTGTCATTGATATTAAAATACCTCTAGAAACGTTTTATTGTAAATCAGTATATTTTGATGTGTATGGAGTCTAACGACAATCATTGGTGTGCAATCGAAACCATGGCGATTGTTAAGCTGGCCTATCGGTTCTGCAGCGATAAACCTCGGCCTTCAAATTCGCCTTAAGTCTAAATTTTTAAAAAATGTGGGCCGAAACTGTGGTTTGTCACAGTTTCTAAAGCTCAATGTATAATGTATTTTATTTGAGTCAATGTCTCTGGATAATCTGTCGGTACATGAATTTTGTAAATTTTCCCCGGACTCAGTGCTATTCGATGAAACGTAAAATAACTCCCTATCAATAACGTTAAGGCTCCCAACAAAAACCAAACGGTAGTACTTTTAGCAGAGAATGCTTCAAACAATATCTTCAAAGTGCCTTGCCATTATACTGATAATTACAAGCAATAAGATGTTTCATTATGCAGACCAACAAAATTTATAACAAATGTATTGTAGAACATTTAAGCAAGAGCTGCAGAGAAATTTTTAAATAAATTAGTCAGTGTTTTATTTAAACAGATCATACAAACCCGCCTTGACGATAATAAAGACAAACAATAATATTTCACAACCTCCGAAACTAGATCTAGCTGCATATGAAAACAATTTGAAATATAAGTATATTAAATGTTATAGATAAATATTTTTTAAAAATACGAAACATCTTCTACATGTCGTATAATTTCACTTTGAAGTGGCATGAGTGATCTATCTTTGTAAGTTTTAATACCTACGTTTCAATAATATCATTTACTGTGTATTACGTTAACTATACGTGCTAGAATAATTATAACATTTATTTAATTTCATTGGATAAGTAATTTAATTATCTACATAAATTTCTTTATTTTTAATTCTTTAATGGACTCTTAAAACTCAATAAGTTTGCTTTTCAGTAATACGTCAATAAATGTTATTTATAGTCTAATTGTATACAATTGTAGTGATAACATATGCAATTCGGAAAATACATCAACTATCCATATCCCACCATTGAGCTCTTCTACAGTAACCCACCCCCTCCTTCATAAAATCTCAGACTAAAACGTAAACTCCCAATTGACATCATCGTCCCCATAAATAACTCAGAAACTACCTAACTCTAACCCCTCCTACCAACTGGCACTACATACTCCCTAAATATCCGTTCTTCCCATCTTCCCACATAACCTTAACGCTTTTCAAACATGAAGTTTCCCCAATTACCAGATCGATCGCTAACATCATGCCGGCTAATATGTTAATATGTGGTAAACAAGTTAGTCGGTTTCTCTCGTCTCTAACTTGGAATGACAAGGGTCACATCCAAAACCACCACTTTACATGCGAAATATTTACAAATTGTAAATACCTTATGTTTTATTTGTTTAATTTTTTACAATTGTAAATACTTTTATTAGAGTATTATCACAACTGTAAATTCTCCGGACTAAAAGTTAATTTTAATAAAAAAAAAATAAAGAAATCGTTATGTATCGTGGCGAAATTAAGTGCCATTCAACTCTTTTGCGGAGAAAACATTTTTTACTCTTTATCTCGGTCCTTTAATTTGTATTATTATTATTTTTTTAAAAGTTAACAATTTTCCATTTATTTTACATTGATGTTCTCTTCATTATTCGATTTGTAGAAAAATAAAAGAAGGTATGAAGTAAATAGTCCTTGATATAAGTAATGGTAGTTATACACTCGTATATTATATTTCCCACCTTACATTTCGGTGACATTGCCGTTCGGAAAAAATATATTCGGTTCGAAATCGTCTTGTCTCCGTTGTCATTGTACTCGATTGTAGGTCTATACAGCTAAAGTCGATTATCGATCGCAAACAAAATTCTTCCACGCCAGGAAATTTCATATTAATCGATTGCGAATTCAGTCTTAGCAGACACAAATCGGCGATATGCTTGGACTCGTTCCTGCGCCGTCCATTTTTTACGCCAGCCTCATCAAAGTTGCGTCCTGAATTGATGTCTATTAGTTTGTGTCATTTCTTTCGTCTGATTATACTTTAAAATAGATCGTGCGAATCAGCTGAAGATAGAATCTCTCCGGCTCCACCTCATACGTGTAGGAAAATGCACCTAATTGCCACAGTGCGTTGTGTGTGTGTCAGCCACATTGGAAAATTATTGTTGTAGTAGTTAACTGTGGCTGGTCATTAATTGGCCAGGACACGCGTAATATTTCGAGAGTACTGCCCGCAGTGCTAATAGCGAAGTGGCAATTGCCGACATCCAGTTTATTGACAAACTTGGTTTCGGGCGAGTCATCAGGTGGAGTCGACGCCAGGACCACGCACACGAAAACTGAGCAACGCAGTCAGCAAGTTCTGTCGCAATCAACTGTGATGTATTATGCCATCTATATTGCTGCATAATTTGTTGGCTGTGCTGGACAATGTGCTTCATGTACCAGGAGATCGTTAATTATTGTTGTTATTTGACCCCGCGGTCCTCTCCAAGAGACAGAATTCGAATAACACAGAACGGCTCAAAATCAATGTGTTACTTGTAACCCAAACGGTTAACGTCCCCCAATTTCTAGATGTGATAAACTCAGCATTTTTAGGAGGATTGTAATTTACATACGAAGTATATCAAACAAATTTGGTTATGTGGTGAAATAAGTTTGTCAGTCGGAATTACAGCTAAATTATATAGTCACAAATGAGAAATATAAAACAAACGGAGACATGTAAATTTACTGTTTTCCTATTTCGTAAAGGAACCCTTAATACTGATCAAGTTCACTGATATACAGAAATCAACATAATTATTTTTTTGCTAAGGTCTCCCCACGTCACTAAGTTTTTCTTTCCCTGAAGTCTGGCCTTCTCCATGGCTTCCGTTGCGTGAACAGAATTACATGATATTATTGTAACTACATTTACATAAGCCACCGCAAGCTTAAACTTAAATGAAGTCTCAAATTTTATATATTAAATAATATAAAAACTAACTATTTACCTTGTCCCCTTGAGGCTCTTGCGTTACATATATTAAAATAATTTTATTTTTTACAGATTACTAGATTTCTTGGAAATTAACTAATAATTGTAAGTATTAGTTTCGAAATTGAACAATAGGGGTGGAGAAAAAAAAATTAACTGATAACTGAATTCGTTTACTTGAAACATGACACTGTTCTTCTCTTTGAGACGTTATTTCTCTTAGACTATTTGAACAATTTGAAAAGTAATACGTAGGATTCAAGATATTATCTGGTAGATTATCTACAACAAATTTTGAAGACAATATCTTATGATTTGTGACGCATAGAAGGTTGTTCGTACCTGAAAACATGAAGATGAGATAAACACAATAATATATTTATTAATTTACAGAGAAACATTTCTATTAAAACTTCCCTACACCATATGTTTGTCCTTCCTTCTCTTGTTTAGTAGCTTCCTTTTTTGGACTACTCCAACGACCGCTAATACTGTCCATTTTTAAGATATAATATAATCTAAAAGTCAAACAAATACCATATGCCGTGTATTACACACGATGTAGAAATTTGTAAACATTCCGATACAAAGTTACGGAAGACATGAAAGTGATTTATATCCTACTTTGTAAAACATTTGTTACATTATTCAGATAAATTGAAAATAAATTTATAAACGTAAGATACTAAGAAATACGGAATGAAAGTAATATATTTATTCTTATGTTTTAAAATATTAAGACTTGTGCAGTAATAGTACAAAAATTTAACACCAGGGAGAAGCACACTCCTTCGTGGTGGCCTTTCAAACATCCAAATATCACAGAAATAACACCAAAATGGAAAGAAATGAAGTCAAAATAAAATGTGGTAGATAAAGAGGGCGCGGCAAGATGATTCAGCAGTCACTAGAAACTCTTCCTGAGCATTTTAAAGTGACGGAATCAGATTCTAAGTGCTGCTATATGAAACGCAGGGCTTATAAGAAAGAATTAAAAAAACTATTTTTTTGAAAAATTGGCCAAAATTTCAGTCCCAGTGTCCCTTAGTGACGATTAGTTTGTTTCTTCATTGTGCTGTCACTGGATCTAAGAACTAGAAGCGGCATGACGGGGTATTAAATTGCCCCACATAATTTCTCCACGAAAACTAGCAAAGATCTGCAGGCACGATTGTGAGCTGGTTTTCCAAACATACGTGTTGCACGTTATTCCACGTACTTCGTAAACTATATCGTCGTCTGAAGAATAAACGGAAAAAAAGAGCACAACAAAATTGGTTTCACGAGGTTATATCGAATACCTGTACGGGTTAAAGCAGTTTTTTCCCCCTATTATAACACTTTAGACCGCGGGAAAGGACATCATTTACACTACGATGTGGATCATTGAGAAAAGAAATGGAAAGACGTCTAAGACGTTGCATACTTTGTATTTACAGCAGTACTTCTAAAATGGACGTTGAAAGCAATATTATATCTCGTGACATTCATTGCGGACCTCGTGCTTGTTGATATTGCGATTGATGGAAGTTGCGAGTTGTTTTGGAGGGTCCCGCCGCAGAAGCGAACAAGCAGCAAGATCGATCTACTACGTGAATTCTCGACGCGCCTACCTCGCTCTCTGCCAGATAAAGCTACGGGGTTTTTGTTTCCCTTTGCTACGTGGGGAAGGTAAATCAGAACACTGGCGTCCTGACCTGAATACTACCTCCTAGGCAAAGGTCATGTGATTAGGTAATGCACAGAACCGGGCATACGGACATTTCAAAAATATCACGTACAACCTTTCCCGTCCACTCAATTTTGTATGGTACAAGAATGATGAGGTTGCTAAGAAGCGTGAAGCTGGAGAAAAACAGGTCTTAGTAAAATTAAATTTGCCAATTTTCTGACTAACATATTAGTAGCATTGCGATATCTGAAGCGTCACTGTACTTAACTGCGACAACAATAAACAGAACACGTTTTAAAAAATTAAGTTCAAACAAGAATTTAAATAAAAAATAATAATAACCCAGTTCTAGATATTTATATAAATTTTGAATCATTCGAAATAAATCGTAATTTAGAAAAAACATGTTTATATGATAAACGACCTAAGAATGATAAAAAAAATATAAAGCCTTAACCTGAAAACCTATTCAAAAAAATTAAAATTGAATACGTAAAAAGCTATTTTTACTCAAAATACTGGCAAATATATCCAGATTAAAAGGTTTTTATGTTGCCGTGAATTACACTTTGGATGTGAGAATAGTAATTCCACATAAAAATGGCTGTTATTTGTGTTGAATCCATCCGTATCGCTGAGATGAATAGTGTCGGTCCGGATGCGACGTCATGTTTTTCTCTTCCATCCAATTAATTTATTTTCCGATCGAATATAAGATAAGGATACATAAATACCCGGACAACAACTGACGATATGTATACATATATATATATATATATATATATATATTGTGGTAATCACTAATGAATTAATGGTTAAATCGCCACATTAATGCATCAATTTAAATATTAATTTAAATTTTAAAATGAGAGGATAATTTAATAATATTTTAGATATTTTTAAAATAATCAAACAAAATTAATTTTATTAATGCACCAATAACTAAATTTACAAAAGTTATCAAGGAAATTTTACAACAGTTATCAAAAATTAACTTTCAACTTTCTATTAGTAATTAATATTTTACAATCCAAATTTACCTTTTCTCAGGGTCTTTACTGGCCTTTAATAAATAAAATATTAGTTAACAATTAAATTATTATGAAGCTATTATGGGCCTACTTCATCAATGTATTATTTACAATGCATAGAAAACACACAAAATGTTTAATTTAAATTCGAAACGACACTCTAAATCTTAAATCTGACGATAATTACCTTTACTTAATGGTTTAAAAATATGAATTCTGTGAAATTGTAACTTACAGTTTCTGGTAATCAGGGCAATTTGGTTCGTTCATTCACTTACACACACATTACACTTTATAACAGGCCATTTTTCACACTGACTCTAATTAATACTTTTTAGTTTGCCAAATGTTGGTTCTCTGTTCGTTAAGGACATGTCATTCACTCGTTCCGACGATAATTAGACGCTGGATGTAATTACTTGGTCTCCCAAAATCGAAACAATGGTCTAGTTTTAGAATAGAATAAATTAGACTTCTGCACTCAAAATGTTTATCGATGAATGTTTGGATATTTATTTCGCAGACTGCAACTTGTAACAAAACTGTTCTAACTGATCTCGCTGTTCTATGCCAGTATTTGGACTCTGAATATTTTACCCTTCGTCCGTCCACAGCAATCTTTCTATGACAACTGCTTTCTGCTATATTTCTACGAAGACTAGTGCACTCAGCTCTCGTCCAGAGAACCAACTGCCTACAATTTCCCTAAAAATGTGGCATTATTTCCCATTCTTGTGAGCAATTTGTGTGTTTTCTGCCGCTATCAATTGGAGTCCAAATTTTTGTTTACTAATTACTAATTTCCCTTTTAATTACCACAATATATATATATATATATATATATGATCATTGCGAATAAATATCCCTAAATACGAAGGAAATGTTTTAAAAAGAGTAAGTATCGTTTAAATGTATGATGAATTACTCAGTATTAAAATAACGCTGAATTTCTTATCTGTCCGAATCTAGCAAGACGGTTCTATAGGAAATGATCATTTCCGTTCGACGTTACTTATCCCACAAATAGATACATAATTATTGAGATACACACGTACACGGCTGCTTAATCACATCAGCCGTAACTGGGACCGACACATTGCCAACGTTAATTAATTCGATTAAATTGTATAGAAACAGTTGACAGCGTAGTTAAACTCCGGTAAATTAATTTGCTCGATGCGTTTGTCAGCTAAAAATAATTGTACGCAAAGTGAACGGCAATACAACGTTAAGTAATATTTACATACAAGCATCTCACTCCGACAGAAATTCCACTAACTATTAAATAATATGCGCATTGTCAAATAAAGTATGAAAGACATCACAACGTGATTAATTAATGAAGATTTCGGTACGATAAGAGATGACGTTTGACTAGCAAGTGTGATCACGTTCGTAAATTTAATTAAAAGTATATAATGAATTGTCAGAAACATTTCTGTCTCGTGATTCTGAGCGACGGTATTAATTTCATTTTACTGAAGAATATCCGTTTACATAATAGCAGAAAAATCATCTCAGGATACGGCTGGATGCAGTTTCAAACAAGTAGATTAATAATATTTTTTTGACTGATAGGATTAATTAATCTTTCCATTAGTTATTAGTTCAGGAAACGTGAGACATTATCATTTAATGGTACCAAAATACAACGAAGTAATATTTTCAAGATTTACAATATTCGCAAATATTAAATAGGTGTGAAATGAGCGTTAAATAAAGAAGTACTTTATGCAATAAAGCAATAACTTTTAAACTTTACACAATAGACATGTTTATCCTGTATAAATGAGGGCAATAAACACACACTGAAGCACATAATATAATCAATACTTTAGATCGTCTCTTATTTCAATGTATCACTGCAGTAAGAGGATATAAGTTAATGAAACAAAACACACGGCACATTTTTAAAATTTTTGGAGATAAATGTGTTAAATGAGTCGGAAAGCGACTAAGTGTACCCTTCATATTTTTACTCTTATTAGCCATTTTTTTGAGTTTTTGAGAGGACTTACTTGTAAAGGGTATTTAAAAAGAAGTAAATGCAAACATTTGTGTGTACAGATTAAGGGGACGCATTCGAGGTCTTAAAAATAAAGAGCATATAGTTACGTATGAGTGGCAGTCGCTATTTATTTTAAAAAAGATCCGTTTCTCTTTCATAAAGTACTTCTAGTGTATTTTAAGTAGAGACAGAAAGCATGAGATTTTACATTCTACAGTGTCAAAATTCTAGCTTCTCCCCTTTGCTGCTAAAATATTTCTGGGAAACGAGAAAAACAATTAACAGTGAAAAACGCAGTATTAAAAAGTTGTTTTCTGAAAACTGTGTATTAATGATCCAAAAAAACAGCAACTGAAACAATTTTCCGAGGTATTAAGTCCACTCCAAGTCGTCATATTTCCGTATTTATAATGCATTACTTGAAAAATTATAAGCCGTAATTCTACGACAACTGGGCTGCCGAAATATTATGTAAATAGTGATCACTTATTAGAACTGGAGCTTTAATTATTCGGTTTCAAGATATTAGCACAATGATTACTGGAACTATTTAAAAATATTTGCACGCTTCAAATATTAATATTTTCATGTATAAATAATAAAACGTACCACGCAGTTTTCCTTTACAAAATACACGTATTTTGCGTATTAATTATAATAAATTAAGAAATAGGATGAACAATAGTTTAATATTAATAAAACGGAAAATAACTAATTAAAAATTTAATGAAATTTTAAAATCAATGATTTAATTTTAAACCTAAACTTTTGTATTCATCATTAAGTCATCCAATTCCTGCAAATGTTATCTACGAGACTATTTATATTATGACTGCAATGTTACTACATGTTCTTTCAGTGAAATTACTATTTCACTTACTATTCCTCTTTACGCGAACTGGTAATGTCTAAGTCCTTACTTTCTTAGAAGAACTATATGTAAATATCTAACTGTAACTCAATCCTTAACTGTCTATTTACGCAAACAAAATGAACAATCCCTGTGACGCCATATAAGCCATTTTGAAAACTCTGTTTCCTTTTAAAAGAGTCAAGTCCTTTTAGTGACACCGAATACAGTTAAGTTTCTTAGATCTGTTCACACGCTTTACAGTCGTGCGTGCATCACGACAATGTAATATAAACGCATATAATAAGGCTTTTAATGTTTCATTCGGCAATCATAATTTAATTAGAGAAACAATACGGATTCTCTTTTCGGAGATTGAGTATGCTATGAAGTGTATTCTTTCTTCGCCCTGTAAATTTAAACCACAGTCAGTAAAAATATTTTAAAAATATTATATCCTCAGTTAAACTTCAAACTGAAATATGTCTGTAGTGATTTGTTATTGGGATGAAAGAAAGTCAATGCAGATGAATTAAAATGTGTCGATAGTCAGGGAATAGAATAACCGTGAAAAAACGTGTAACTCTGATACTTTTGCGGTACAGTTGCTCCTATCAATTGGTTCGTTTGAAAATTAACAATATAAAATGAGTCACCCAAGTTCGGAAAATTTGTTGCAGGAAAAGTGTCCTCCGTGTTATTTTGAGATTCTCGTCCCAGAACGTATGTCGGAAATGAATGTCGCGTACGGCTTGTTTCGGCTTCCTACAGGGCGACGGGAGCCATCTTTCCGGCTGAGCGCCCCCCCCCCCCTCCAAGAACGCTCAACTTTGGCAATTATGTCAATCAGACCAACAAAATGCCGACTCGGCTCACAGCTCTTCCTTGTTAATAACAGCAACGCAGCTGTCTAGTCCCGGGGTCAATACGCGCTACTGGATTTATTTATTATCCGTTTGTCCACGGCTGCGGAAATAGAAGTAATCGGGATAACTGTACGGAACGACATCCGAGTTGTAGCGGTAAAAACATTCCGACAATAATGCAGCACGAGTGCTGCATAAATTTCATATTTACTAAACAAATTATGCATACCAATTTGGAAAAACATGCCACGTTCTGTCCCAAATACAACTCTTGTTCACTAAACAATTAAGTTGAACTGTCTGAAATCAATTAAACGAGAAAATTAAAAATGTACGAAAAAATATCCGTTTATAGGTTAATTATATATATATATATATATATAGATTCAATTCTGCTCTCAGTCGAGGAAACAGGAAAAACAAACTACTATAAAATAGTGGACTTGCTTTTGGATCCGGTAGTATTTATGGACTCGCATATGGATCCGGGAGTATTTTTGGACTTGCATTTAGATCCGGGAGTATTTTTGGACTTGCATTTGGATCCGGGAGTATTTTTGGACTCGCATTTGGATCCGGGAGTATTTATGGACTCGCATTTGGATCCGGGATTATTTATGGACTCGCATTCGGATCCGGGAGTATTTTTGGACTTGCATTTGGATCCGGGAGTATTTTTGGACTCGCATTTGGATCCGGGAGTATTTATGGACTCGCATTTAGATCCGGGAGTATTTTTGGCCTTGCATTTGGATCCGGGAGTATTTTTGGACTCGCATTTGGATCCGGGAGTATTTATGGACTCGCATTTGGATCCGGGATTATTTATGGACTCGCATTCGGATCCGGGAGTATTTTTGGACTTGCATTTGGATCCGGGAGTATTTTTGGACTCGCATTTGGATCCGGGAGTATTTATGGACTCGCATTTAGATCCGGGAGTATTTTTGGCCTTGCATTTGGATCCGGGAGTATTTTTGGACTCGCATTTGGATCCGGGAGTATTTATGGACTCGCATTTGGATCCGGGAGTATTTTTGGACTCGCTTTTGGAACCGATCTCAGGAATAATAACTAAGAAGTAATTACTCCATAAGGGTAATTAAATAACTAAGTAAATGACATCTTTTGAAGATTATATGAAGATGAAACTGCAAGTAATTATATAAAAAGGGCGTATTAAAAATAATGAATTACAAATTATGTATTTGTTTATAATTGTAAATTTGTTATTCCACGTTATTCAACAAAACTAAGACTTAACAGAAGTATGTTCCGTACTTTTCAGATTGAAACAGATTGTGCTGACATTTTTAAAATACAGAAACTAGATTAGGGCTACGAACAATTCGAGATACGACCAGAGGCTAGGAACGAATTAAGTTCGTAATTCGAGAGATACTGTATACATACTCTCTCTCAGATATACATATATATATATATATATATATATATATATATATATATATATATATATAACTGGAATTTAAATAAAAATGTACGTATAATTGTTAATAATATTTGGTTCAAAATTACTGAGTTATTCTTGTGTGTTATTATAACGTATTTAATCATTGAGTAGAATTCAATAGTATTTTCTTTTTCCCGGTAATGAGTATAATAAGCTCCCCAGAATTAAGAAAATCATTACAGTAGATTAATTGAGCTTGGCGTTTATATATCATACTGGCATACTGGCATCGCTCACCTGATGAGGCATACGTGAAGCTAACAAGAAAGCGACGTGGTGTGTCGAACTGTTGGCACCGTGCAGTGCATTAGTCAGGGTAAAGCCTAACATGAGCCCGACATCGTCTGGAGTTGTGCTCGTAAATATCGCAGAGGGTTGGGGTGCACATCCCTTGTCCTCGCTCTCGAGCTTTTCGCGCTTTATTTATAGTTGAAGTTCCGCCGTCCTTTTCCGGGTACGCGTTGCGTAACAATTAACTGTGCAATTATGCAGGACGCTTCCACAAGAAATCACGCTCTCCTGTTGTTATAGTAAGTTGGCTTCGTGGCATTATTCTAGCTCACGGCTGAGCAAGATAAGCGTCTCGGGCCGTGTCCGAACTTACAGGTACAAACTTCAGGGTACCGCAAGATTCACGCACCTCTGTCATGCTGTCATGCTTTGAAATAACTTCAACGGACAGCTGTTGCACGACAAAAAAGCGGCGTCGACAACGTGACTATGTGAATAATAGATATATCAAATAAAGGCTACCCTTTTAATATTAGTAATGACAAATATAAAATCGTATAACACCTTGAAAATTGAAAGTGCGTAATTTCATTCTCCGATCCATAGCGGTAATATTTTTAATGCTTTAGAATAACATTCATAACAGTGGTGTAGCGTTCAGTACTAAAGTAATCATGGTAGATCAGTCTGGCAGTCGTATCGGAAGGCCAAGGCGCTAAATGGGCGGCGAGTTGAAAGAAAGATATTCAAAGTAAGGAATGGAATATAAATATTCCAAAACACGAATCACAGAAACAAAATCAAATATCGAGTAACGAAGTGTAGACTAAGAAGTGTTCAATCATCAACCGACAGACAATAACGCAGGGCCTGAGTCCTTCCGACAAATACAACTAGTGAATACGTGACAATACGTTATCGTTTAGTAAAGCGTTTTCATTTGAGTTCTCCATTCTTGACAACTGAAATAGAACAATTATATAAGATCCATTAACATAATAACATAAATAGAACCATTCGGGATTCGAATAGCCGCCTACATTTGTACCATCGACAGGTCCACAATCTATAAATCAATTCAAAATTAGATTAACCAACTATAATAGGGATTGTAAAAATAATATATATATATATATATATATATTAATAAATTCAGTGAAGTTAAGTTGAAAATGAAATAATAAATAAGGGTATAGTTTTTTTAAAAAAAATTCACTTTTATCTTTATCAAGTGCAGTGAGAAAAACTGCAGAACTGTAGGACGCATTTACAGCTTTAATGAGTTAATCTTTTAAAGTATAAAGTAAAATGGTTTAGAGGTGTAATGGACCTAATTTACTCCCATATTTATGTTCATGTCGGTGTGAATCTTAATTGAATATATTTTTAATTTTGCCCAATAAAATTTAATGAATCTATCTAACCATGTCCAAACTTCAGGACATAATCAGGATTCATTGCGATCAATATAATATCTGTTTTACCACATGTCTTCAGGCAAACATAAATTGAGCCTCAAATCCAAAATTACTGCTGTGTTTTCTACCCACGAAAAAACATAACCTGGAGTTTAATTATGAAGAAACAAAAAAAAATACACTTAAAACAAAACAAATGTTTAAAGAAGCACTAATTAATTACAAAAATGAAGGCTCTGACCGTGATGTAATAAATAGGCTGAGAAAATATTATTGTTAATTTTTGGCACAAGCTTATATAATGCAGGTTACTTACGTATCGACTAGGACTGTTTCACTACAATCACATTTTTAGTGGTAAACATTCCAATGAAGAATAAACCACGAAATTTGTAAAACTCTCAAATTGTTTACTTCAAGTTTGTTGTACAATGAGGTTTTACTTATATTGTGCAAGATTCCGTTCTGTTTACATATTTTTTATTCCGCAGCATAGAATTAGAATAACGTAGCTTTTTAAGTAATTGTTGACGCATTTACGTCACAGGCTGCACGCACGCAACTTATTCATAAAGGTGAATATTAATCTATTTAAAATCTGCCTTAAATAGCCGCAATATTGAAGATAATTTCGTAAAACGTTGTAAATATTCTAATAAATTTAATTATTCAAGACGTACAAGTATGTTGAGGGCCGTCCTTCATATGAAACTGTTCTTTCTACTAAAGTAACGAACTATCCCAGCATATTCCTCCTTTTTTCGTGTTCTGCTCAAACAACGAATGCAAAATATTCCAGAGAAAAAAAATAATTTTAATGGTAACGTATAGGGATTGCGATTCGCGTAATGATAGCGTTATTCTATAGGATAATATTAAATGTGCTACATGTATGTTGAAGGTGAAAATTATTCTACATTATTTTTCACTTCAATTTTACATAATAGATGTTAATAATTCACGAAGTTTTGTTTAAATAAATTTCCAATGTTATTGTGAGAAATGTTTTAAATTATAGTATTAACAACATAAAGTTTGCCATTAAAAATCTTTCTAAATAATATTATTTGAAGCATTTGTTGGAGTCGACAGTAAACAGAAACCCATTATTGTTTGATCTACTAATTTATAGCAATCTGGAACTAATTAATGTTACGCTCATACGTCGAGTGGATAGATTGAGAGACGCGAACTCCAGAATTGAACTTATTTGTATGTGATTTCCGTCGTCGTCCTCAAATCCATTAAAAGAACTTCCTGTTTTATTTATTATCGCTCCAGGGTCGTAGGAGCGAAGGTTTGTACTTGTTTGTCGTTGATTTGACCAATTAGGATTGAAAGTGATCAGGTGCTTCGGAGGGAGAGAGTGTTTCCTGTAGATAGAAGAAGAACAAATAATTATTTTCAGTGTTATAAGGACTCAATCCGAAACCTTGGCATGTCATATTAAGAACAGGTTCATTAGGAATAATAGGAAAAATCTTCCAGCGGTAGTAAAGGAGAATTATCTTGTTTCACCTTTATAAGATCTATCAGTGCGTAAAAAGTCTTACGATAAGAACAAATTTAATTAAAATTTATATCCATGTGTTTAAAGTGGCAGTACTACGAGCAGTAATAGCAGAAGATATTTAAAAAAGAAGAGAAGGTTGTCAATTTTAAGCATTGAATTAGAATTGTTCGACGAAAATGAAAAAAAAAAGGCGCTTCTGCAACCAATCTTAGGAAGATTCAAACAATAAGATTTAGTGAGTCTTGTTCTGTACCTACTACTATAATCTGAAGATTACGAATAGTTCAATAAATAGTTCTCGGAATTAACACGGGTTTTGCATATTTATATTAAGACGCAACGTTTCGACGACTGAAAGCACTGTCGTCATCTTCTAGGCCTAGAAACGTAGCGTCTTAATATAAATATGCAAAACCCGTGTGAATCCCGAGAACTATTTATTGAACAACTTCACCGGGAAAGACTTAAATCTTTGATAATACGAATAGTAGTTAAAAAAATTGTTTTATATTTCATAAAATAATTATGAAGAACGATTATAGAACAATTTATGATATACCTGCTGAAGCAATACGCAGGTTCATTAACGTTATGCAAGGTCTCGTATTAACATCATACTTGCATTGTATTCTACCTTCCCGCAAGAAATTCCCCACGACCGAGCACTTACACTGCACGACCTAGTATAATGACGTCAATACAGTTGCTGGACTGGTTCTTCCACATTCACGTATGAACTTAACAGCCAAGAATGTTCTGTTCGCATCCGGGAAAGAAAAAAGCGTTTTGGAAACCTAATCATTTTCGTTTCATTCCTTGGATTGTAATTACAGGATATTTCTACAGCCTATAAATAACCCCTCATGATTTGGGAATTGTAGCATTTGTAAAACAAATCTAATAATCAAAATTAAAAATGTTGAGAAAATTTATCTATAGATATATTTGAATAGATATGGGACTGTCCTCCGTTTCTAAGGTAATTTTTTCTAACCCAACTCAAAATAAGTCAAGACAGAATGCTATTATTTCAATAACATTGATATTTAAAATTATTCTTACCATTAAACAATTAGAAACGGAATGACCACGAAATTCTCATCAACAAATGTATATTACACACGAAAATCTTTCTGTTCATAACAATTATTTTGAAAATTCCAAATCACGTCTTTGCCCTTATAAACATAATTGAAGATGATAAGTGCTTCTCTGTAACCAATCAGTCCTCTTGTTTACATTCCCAGTTGGTAATATTGTTGCCCTTGGTACACAGACTCTGTTTGGAGACTGCAACGTGGAAAAGGTGCAAATTACTTTCCAAAACATGGACATTTTTTATGAGGGTCGATATTTATATGAATTCACACTTCAAATACAATTTGATGTCATAATTGCAACATTGAAAAATTATTGTAACCCAACTAGATTAATTTTAACGTTTACACAGTAAATTAATATAGAAAACTAATAATCATCATGTTACTCCGGTCAGTTTAATACACTTTTATTATTAAACTAGCTAGGTGCCCGGCGTTGCCCGTGTACTTATTTATATAAACTCGAAAAAGTATTTAATTGAATACTTAAATATATTCCTCGAGTATTTCAGGATATAATCGTCACTCAGTCTTCATACATTACGAAATATTACATTGATGAAATTGTTAGCTAGACTCAGAACTAATACAGCGCGAAAATTTACTTACATTTTCCCCCAAGGATGGTAAAGTAATTCGTATTCTTCTTTACTATCATTCGATGGAATATTGCTGTATAAAATTATACTTTTTATTTTAAAAAATATTTCTGCTTTATTTCATTCCTAATAAAGGAGATATTTCCTTTGTTCGTTGCGTAGTAACGTCTTTCTCTCGCGTGACGTCATTGTCTCTTGGCGCGCAGTAATTTAATATTTAATGATCACGGTTTTTAATTATAATTCTTTCCACATGTATGCTAGGCGTTTCTCACCCTCACAGTACCGTTTCTCGTGTTTTGAAGAATTTGTGTACCAATTTTTGTTGCAATCTATCCATGCTTTTAAATTTGTATAGAAATTAACGTAAATACATACATACATACATACATACATACATACATACATACATACGTACATACAAATATACATCCTTTTTTATTATATAGATATAGACTTATATTACGTCTGTGCACACACATACACACACACCAAATCTGGGTCTCGACGATTTATTGGACGTATTTTCTCAATACACTTCTAAGGTTGGAGGGGAAACTTTCATAATGTTATTCCAATAAATTGATTTTTAGATATACATTAAATTCCTACAGGTTTCTATAGCTTCAAAAAACAATTTCTTTTTCACCTTCCAAAATAATTTATCGAGAAAATCTTCGCTAATGTTTTCATATATTTCTATGCATTCACTTCATTTTATCTATATAATAAAAAAGGATGTATATTTGTATGTATGTATGTATGTATGTATGTATTTACGTTGTTCTTTATACAAATTTTATCGCGTGGACAGAATGCAACAAAAATTGGTATACGTATTCTGCCAAAATCGAGAACCTCATTTTATTTGTAATATTTATGATTTTCTACTCATCACTAAACATAAGCTGTGAAAATCTAAAAACACTTCTTTTTGTTTTCGCTAAACAATTCACTGGAATTTCTGTTAGTACAAATCGAAAATTTTCCTCTACGATCCATTGCCTTTTTAAATAAAATTACTCGAAATAGGTTAAGATAAATATTATTTTCAAATCCCAGTTTTTCTTCCAATCTGCGACAGTTCTTCTTAATGCATTTTATAATTTTTTACGGTATAAACACCCATGGCTAACATATTTAAATATTTTATTATTCCTTCATGTGAGAACCATTGTCAAGGAGCGTCACACAAAACTAGTTTATTTAGATAAATTTTGAGTCACTACTTTTCTTGAAATACTATATGGAAAATTCGCCACACTCTAAGATTTTATTTGTATTTATATTGTGTTATGTATTTCATGCAAATCCTTTATAATTTTCTTGGCAAACAGAGAGAAAGACTGATGTCATGTCTAAATGAAACCAAATCTACAAAAAGAAAAAAAAATATCTTCATTCTCATCTTCAGCCTAAACATTTGACTACATTTATTATAAATATTCCACCCGGTTTATTTTAGAAGAATATGTACATTTTGTTCATAAGCAGTCATGAATAATGTGACAATGCGGTTTTCCAAGTACTTATTTACTTATATGACTTTCTAATAAATCGGATACTACAATTGCTTGCCTTGCCGAAGTCAAGCTGAGGCCATAAAGTTTCTCAATAAACGTAGTAAAAAACACAGTAATGAGTTTTCTCTTTGATGGAATGCGGAATGTATTATTGGGATCACGTTAGGCAATAAAACTTATCGAATATCGGGGAAGACGAACCCATCAACAGCGTAGAACAGGTCAGGAATAACTATGCATGAGAATGAAGAAATAGGACTGTAACTTTCAAAAGATAACTTACGATATTTGTATTGAGCCAACTAATCCGCAAATGAGTTTATGCAATTAGCTGACAAATGAAAATTTAAAATTGGTACAGGTAAACTGGTGTAAATTCAAAATCGTACTTAAATAAGACACTTATTAATTTGTGTCCACAAATGAAAACACGAGCGGTACAAAACAATTCCCATTTATCGACAGGGAAATTTTTTTTTATCATTCATTTTATTCTCAAATGCTTTCAGTTGTATTTTGCATGGTAGATACTTGCACGTTATTGACAGGAAATTATTTTCCATTTGGAATTGAAATTTTGTGGCAACGGATTAGATGGTTGATATTTTGTCGGGTTTTCCATTGCCTAGATCGATTTCAGGTGAGAAGATTAAAGAATACATAAGTTGAATTCGCTAAGAATTACCTTTCAACTTCTGTTATTATTAAATCTTCTTAACGTAAACCAATTTGGATTACGGAAAACAATATCACGTAGTAAATTTATTCCCTGTGTATGATAAAAATTTATATAGTTTGCAGAGGAAACCAGTACCTCTAAATCAGTTCTATTTCTTGTCCTACATCGCCGAAAAATTGTTGATTGTTACTTAATTAAACATCAAAGGCCTATACGTTGATTATAATTAAGATAGGGCATCGTAAACGGCGATTCGATTTCAATTAATTTAAATTAAACAGGCACTTTCTAATGTTAATGTACTACATACTGTAACTCAATAATATTTAATTGCACGGTCCTAATAATTTTATGAATATTTCGGTTCCAAAGTTGGGTAAGATGTAATAAAATACAGCTGTTACGGAGATAACTACTAGTCAATTTATTACAAATAAAATATTTCTTGCGTCGTCATTGTATTTTACTACACGTCACATTCGTGGTGTGTAATCCTTAAAATTATTTCAGACACGATCTTATCACCGAGAAAAGAAAAGCTAGAAAAAAGTGGCAGAGAACAAGAAGTGCAGAAGACAAAACCTCACTTAACAGACTCACTCACCAACTACACAACACATTACTGGATGCACGGAATGAGTCATTCAAAGAACATATATCAAAAGTCTCTCCGGATGACCATAGCATATGGAAAGCAACAAATAAATTCAAAAGGCCAGTTGTAGAAATACCACCAATAGCTGGTTTAGAACAGACAAACAAAAGCAGACACTTTCGCCGAACATCTTGCCAAAGTCTTCACGACACCACTACCGCAAGGAAATAGAATCCTTCCTGGACGCACCATTTTCACCGACTGAAGTCCGACAACAAATCAACCATCTTAATACCCGAAAAGCTCCTGGATATGATCTTATAGTTGGAGAAATCCTACAAAACCTCCCAAGAAATGCGATAGTACTTCTTTCCACTATATACAATAGAATCTTAAGGCTGACATATTCCCCGTACGCACAGATCATTATGATTGCCAAACCTGGAAAACCATCGGACCAACTCTCCTCTTATAGACCGATAAGTCTCCTAACATTATTGACTTCTACTGAAAAGAATCAAAGAAATGGTAGTGCTTGATGATAATACCCCGTCGTACAAATTCGGATTCCGAGAATGCCATTGTCAGTCATCGGATCGTCACCCAAATATTATAGAGCCTTGAGACAAAAAAGGTATGCGCGGCTGCATTCCTAGACATAAAGCAAGCATTCGACAAGGTCTGGCATAAAGGGCTGTTATACAGGATCAAACTACACTTTCCAAGCAAAATCTATCTAATACTAAAATCCTACCTCAACGACAGATTCTTCCAAGTCAGGAAATTCTGACATCCACCAAATTCCATCTGGAGTACCGCAAAGCAGAGTATTGGGACCACTGCGGTACCTGATATACACCTCTGATTCACCAACTACAGAAAATACTATAATGGCTACCTTTGCGGACGATACGGCCATCTTGGCAAGCAGCGAAACACCACAGATAGCAGCAGAGCATCTACAACAACACCATGATGTAGTCCAAGAATGGACAAATAAATGGAGAATAACGGCCAACAGTGAAAAATCTACACAAAAAAAAACTATCTGTATGCCCACACTCTAGATTCAATAATACCCCGATACCAATGAAGTCAGAAAAAAGAATACCTCGGGATGCACCTTGATGTAAAACTTACCTGGAGCACTCACATTGAAGCCAAGAGGAAACAACTAGACTTAAAAGTCAATTGGTTAATTGGAAGAAGATCCCAACTATCATTAACAAAATAATATTGAAGCTCATATGGACGTACGGGATCCAACTATAGGGATGTCCCAAGGCATCTCACACCCAAGATACGACGGAGATTTCAATCGAAGACTCTGCTAATGATAGAGGATGCACCGTGGTACGTCAGTAACCATACTATTCCTAGCGACTTAAAACTAAACGTTACCACCGAAATACAAAAACAGGCATGACAATACAACCTTAAATTAGAAGATCATGGCGACGACATCGTTAAAATATGGCAAACCAACCGCCAATAACAAGAAGACTCGAGTGGAATTGGCCACACGACCTCATCAATCAAAACTGAAGATTACTGGGAAAATAGCGATTGCTATATCCCATCATGACATTAACAAAGACATGTAATTTACTCATTACTTAATTGCAAAGTAGATTGTAAATAAGGAATAAATAATTTTTTTTAAAACTGTTCGTAGGTTCTTGGAAGTTGTCTGAGTCACATCTGATCAGCTTAGAACTGAAAGGATAACGAATCTGGAATTCTCACGCAATGGAAACCGGTTCTATATATTGCTAACTTAATATTTCCCGGCGTTTCTAAAGCTTTAAGTTTGAAGTTGAGTTTTGCAAATACACCAAAATATAATAGAGATAAAGAACATACAGGATATCTGAACTTCGAGAGACTGTTACGTGATTATTTTCTTCCCTACCAGTAAGGGAGTACACTTGAGTTGAGAGTCTGTAGCACTATTACGCCTTGTTGAGGGAGACTAGCTTCACTTGATTATAATTTCTCTGTGAAGCCTAGAGAACACACTGCTGCAGAGTAGCTAATTAAAAGTGACCACGGTCTACAAGCCCGGGCCCATATACATATTTAGGAACTGAATGTTAAACGCTCAGAACGTTATATCAATATCCAATTGCGAACAAATCACAGAAAACATATCAACGACCTATATGACTTTTCCGAGGGCCCTCGAGATAAATGTAAACTTTTTGAATGATGTATCTTTGGGATTTGGACAGAGTGAACTGTAGGTTTCCCCTAGACGGTTCGGCAACCATCTTTGACGTGTACCATATTACAAGATTTCTACGGAATTATATCATCTCATTCACCATTTCACATTTTGTATACTCTTATAATAATATCTATATTAGGTACAGTGCCTGTGAAATGCCTAAAGACTTGAAAATCTGTAACAAAAGACTAAATTCGATACTAAATTGGGATGAGAAATTATATATTTGTATGCCATAGTTTTTGATTTGATGAGCAGGAACGTAAATAAAAAATAATGAGGAGGAAGCTTTAAATTAAAAATGGCTAATAAATATAGATGTAAATATTATCGAAACCAGTTTATATTTTAAATTCCTATGACCTTCATATTATTCATGAAATGATATTGCGTTATATGTGAATGCGAAGAAAATTGTGATTAACAAATAAGTACATTTGAGTGTAATATAAAGGTAATTTCTGTTTTTTCCCCATTAAGTTATAATTCAGAGTATAAATTGACAGTAAACAACAATAATTTTTTTATTAATATTTTTATGTATTACATATATTTATTTGGTACTATATAATTAAAACGAGTAGAAATACACGAAAAATGGTGCACTTTTTGAACATGAAAAATGATTTAAATATTTTCCAATTTTTGAGAAAATATTTATTTTATTTTCAATACAATGTATATAACAAGATTGGTCATCATTCCAATACTTGGAGTCATCTAAGGTCGTTGTAGCAGAATTTTCCAAATTGTTTCTAGAGGTGATATTAGTTTCATGTAGAACTGCATAAAAACACACAAAAATCTATTCATACGAACACATGTATTGTAAAAGCCTTTATACTTTTCCGAGTAAAATTATTACCAAACCTATAATTTGATGTTATCTGACTTAATTATGAATACCAGATTTAGGTCCGGAAAGAATGAAGACTAGTTTCAGTACGCGGTGAGAAGAAATCAGATCTGGGACACTAATTTGTTGAGTCATCATATGCGACAAAACCACATATCAAGAGTCACAGTTCTGACATGATAATTCGTGAGGATAGTTTGGGACGTAGACAGGTCTTCGTCTAATTTTCTGGCATGGCTAGTGGATTAATTCCAGGTGGGGGTGGATAGGCAAATGACGTAGACAAATGCGGCGCAGGAGGCACGTTTTGCGGTCAAGGAACGACCACGACCATTATCGGGCCGACGCCCCCACATTCACACAAGAACGAGAGCTATGAGGATAGAATCATTGCATTCAAGACCCAAGAATACATTTTTTAAATGCAATTCAACAAATCCAGGATCTTCGTATTTTAGGGAAAGATCTGAATAAGCAACTCTCGGTGTGCTTACTGCAAAATAAATTTCGACGCTCCTGTTTAATTGAAATCGCTTATTCGTAGCGAAAATAATTGCAAAAATCGTATTGATAATATGGAGTCAGGCCAAGGTCATTTATATACACGTGTTTTCTATGTCAAAGTGAGTTACAACTCTAGATCAATACAAACGTTTCGTCCTGTTACTGCTCGATCTATATGAATAAAAAGAACATTTAGTCATAGATGTTTCAATCTTACTCTTACTGGGCTCAATAAAGAGATTATTTAGCACTATAATTGTAGTATTTCATTGTTGCGCATTAGAAGGCGTCTTCCATAATGTTGTATAAGCACAATACATAATTGTTTTTAAAACATAAATAATATATTTTATGTATCAATTTTAATAAGTGTTTTAAAGAAGGTATACATTAATATATTTTTTAACTTATAATAAATATAGGAATTAATGTAAAATAAAATGTATAGTTAAAGTATACTTTGTTAAATGTTGATACTTTGGGTAGATTTGTTTAAAGTTAATCGTACAACACACATATATTTTATATATGTTGGTAATGAAATATTGTGTTGAGATCATCTGCATCTGAATTCGTAATGAATTAATCTCAGGAAGTGAACTGGGGACCGTTGGTATGTCAAAAATTTTAATCAAATCTATATAATAAAAAAGGATGTATATTTGTATGTATGTATGTATTTACGTTGTTCTTTATACAAATTTTATCGCGTGGACAGAATGCAACAAAAATTGGTATACGTATTCTGCCAAAATCGAGAACCGGTAATGTGGGGGTGACAAACCCATAGCATAAAGGTGGAAAGAATTATAATTAAAAACCATTATCATTAAATGTTAAATTACTGCGCGCCAAGAGACAATGACGTCACGCGAGAGAAAGACGTTACTACGCAACGAACAAAGGAAATTCTCCTTTATCAGGAATGAAATAAAGCACAAATATTTTCTTTAAATAAAAAATATAATTTTATACAGCAATACTCCATCGAATGATAATAAAGAAGAATACGAATTACTTTACCATCCTTGCGGAAAATGTAAGTTAATTTTCGCGCTATATTAGTTGTGAGTCTAGCTAACAATTTCATCAATATAATATTTCGTAATGTATGAAGACTGAGTGACAATTATATCCTGAAGTACTCAAGGAATATATTTAAGTATTCAATTAAATATTCAAATATTCAAAATTCAAGTATTCAAATAAATAAGTACACAAGCAACGCCGGGCAACCAGCTAGTTGTTAATAAAAAAATAACTTGTAATAAGTTGTTAATAAACATATAAATAATTACATTTAAACACCATTCAAGTCACAAAAATTAAGCGCCCCTTCTCAATGTAACATGTAACACACATTTTATCCCTTGTATTTAGTCGGTTACGATTTGTACGTCTCTAAGCTGTGAATTTCTGAAGAGCTAACAATTTAACTTTCAACCAACGGATATTACCATAACTCCATGGTTTGAGTTAGCTCGCAGACAACTACATGATGACAGTTTCAAGTATATAACAGTTTTATTCTTTTTTTATATGAAATTTGTTAAAATAAAAACATTTTTGACTTGAAAATAAAAGTTTGATGCAACATTAACTGACAATGCGTGTACTGTATATGGGATATTATGTACTAAGGTAAAACTCAAAACGCTTCTATTCTAAGCAGAACAGAAAGAAACGAGATTATCCATCAGTTTTATGAAAATGAATCTATTATACGAAATATTAATTTAGATTACAAGGAAATACTGACAGGAGAATGTACTTTCCTTTAAATTCAACTAACTGGGTGCCCGGCGTTGCCCGGGTTGTCATACCCAGATTTGACTCCAATATCATTTGTTTTCGCCCCTCCACCCCTACCCCTAAGCGTGCTCCCTTCCGATGCCGAAAGGTGTTGAAATTGTACACAAACAAAATCGGTGGAAATACTATCAATGTCATTGACCCCGGCAAATTTTTTTCCCACTCAAATATCGACGGTTTGATACCTCGCTCGTGGGGCTGGTAGACTTGTCTCACCGCGACAGTGTTTGTTTCCTGGTCGCAAAGAAGACGTGTGCGAAATTTGTTGAAAATTTCTCCATGGGTGTTGATTTGTATAAGGAACATACACACGCTCCTCTAATTTTGTTGTAGGAGCATAAATTATTTTAAAAATTAATTAGCTGGCCCTTTTGAGAGAATGATTAAGTGTATTGTATTCAATTTGACTCAGTCTGAAAGTTGAATGTTTTAGAACTGTTGTGTAGAAGTTATACATTTCGGACGTTGTTTCACACAGTTTTGTACGCTTATATAAAGAAAGTCCGTAGCATTCTGCCGAATTACAGCGTTAAAACTAAGTTGAAGTTGATCAGTGTAAGAACTTCGCCTAGTTCCACATTCGGATGCAAAATGCCGAAATAGCTATCTCTCTCTAAGGCCAAGACTGTACCTACACAATTGTTCGGAATTACATACACAAGCTCATTTCCTTGTTCGAAGCTTTGGAGCATCTTCTTCTGCTCTTTTATTAATTGATCATTTTCTGTGTTTCGCTCTAAACGTATTTGGAATATCCTTATTATTGTTCTTATTTAGTTTTTCACTTTGCCGTTTTCACTAGTCTTCTTTGTTAATTTTTAGTTCACCTTCTTCGTTCGTCCTAAACCAGGCAATGATTAACACATCCAATAATGCCACTCGAAGTTGTCATCAACTTTCAAAACTACATTAAGGTAAAATAAAAAGGAACTGTGAATGCCTCAGAGACTGGATGTAGACTGTTAACATGTTTACTGTTCAACATTGCAACGCTAGCAGAACGTTTCTTTCTTGTCCGGATTTCTTATCACGTCGTGGCGAATTTCCTGCCCCCGAGAGCACACTGATTACGAGTGAGGCGTTTGTGAGTCTGAGGATGGAGGGAAAGGGAAATCTGACCTCGCTAATCCACGGTTCGCATGTTGACAATATCTCGTCAGATGAAGGGTAAAACGTCACGACCTGCAATTGACACAATAACCCTTAGTTAAATTGTTAGGTTGCCATTAATATTTTACAGTACTGAAATAATTATTCTCTTTCCATAACTTCCCTATTTTTTTAACAACTCTTTTGGTGCTGTTTACACTTCAAAAAAAATTGTACTGAGAAATACAACACACAACACTGAGCATAGTTTATTAGCTAATCGTTCTATAATACGCGTATACAAATACGGTTATGTCCAATGAGTACAGAATTCACAAGCGCAGATAATTAAATTTAAATTAACTATTTATAATGTGCATTACGAATCGTATGTAACATTTAATAAATTTATATTGTAACAGTCGTGGTAAATTGTAGATAAGTCTTTCAATTTCCGTGATTTAAAATCAGAATAATGGTGTTTTCAAACATTAAGAAATAAGTTTAACAAAATGAAAAATTCTTCAAATTTACTGATCTAGTAATATTTTCAGTTTAAAAGATATAATTGTGAGGCGTATAAAACTTCCAGTCACTATTATTTTGCCTATGGTTTGAAATTTAGACAACATAAGTTTCATTTTAATATATTTTTCGTGATTGAATTATTGTTAGCTGTTAACAATACGCGAGTTAAGTAATACAATAGGAATATAAATCAGTTGATTGCTTGAAAATTAAGAAATTTGGGTAAATTCGCGATGTCAGCAAAAATCCGAACTATTTTTTTTAAAAATATAGAAGTATTTTGGACTTTGCGCAGCACCACACTATAATAAAAATATCTCTCTCTCACACTCTTTTTTCTTTATTTCATTTTGTCTCCCTAACTTGTCTACATTTCTATCTAAATATTATCAATCGGCAGACGTGCACACCTATTCATTTATCGCTCAGTTTTTACAAATATTCTACTAATTTTTTTTAGGGAAACAGGCTACATGATCCACATTGGGCAACTCCCCTTTAATAGCATAGGAAGGGATTTGAAAGGGGGGATGCGGAAGGGTAGATGAAGGTAGCCAAGGGTTAACTAGGGCATCGGGCTATGGTTTAAGGATCCTACCTGGCATTCGCCTAAAGAAATGCAGGGAAAACCCTAGAAAAACCTCCATCAGGTAGGTCGGGCATTTGGTACTTGTCCCACACCCTTCCGATAGCGGGAGAGGAGTTTGCTGTGGGGACGCAGCATTCCCTTCTCCGTGCCCCGACCAGTTTAGGAGGCAGCTGGCCGACTATTCCAATGGGAATAGCGAACAACTCTTACCGTATCCCAAGGTCTGTGACCCCGGAACATACACCTCTCAGAACAGGCCGAGGTGCCTCGGCTTGTCGGAACCTTAGTTCAAAAACGGAGAGGAAAAGGCATCCCCAAAGGTAGCCCCTTCGTATATCTTGCCTTTCATCTCCAGGTTTGCAGTTTCGTCTGCCAGTCTTTCCAGTTACAAGTACTACAGTTATTTATGATAACAATAAAAATCAACGTTACATTCTATATCACCGTCGGCTTAATATTTAATGCGATAGAGCCAACAAAATACGTGACACACAAATTTACTCGTATGTTATAATTAATCATACGAAAGCCTGCACGATGAGGTTGAATTAAAATAAATTAGAACTAACAAATGCCAGAAACACACAAACACAGTATTGTAACATAATAAAACCAATAAAAAAGTTATCAGCTCATTTTAAAATTATAACCATTAATATACGTTTATAGCTATTAATGCAGCTCTATAATGTCTGTAAACGACATATTTAAGTACAGTTATTAATTCATAATTAATATTTTTGTACCTGTCACTTAAATCATTATTTTATTTCAATGCATCGTCTGCAAAATTAATTATTTAATCTAATTAAAACATTAATGGACTGTTACGTTTTGTCTTAAAACCATGTAAATATGTAATTTGATAACAGTGAAACTACAGTGTTTTCGCTTTGAAGTGATTTCATACGCTGATATGCGAAATAAGCTTCAGCCGAAACCAACTTTTGTTCTTTCTTCTGACATTCTACAAATACGTTGCTTAATGAGTGCAGAATGGTTTCGACTGTTTTTAGATCTGTTTCGATTAGAGCGATTTATAAATAGTTGCAAAATTTTGTGAAATTGGACTTATCGATTTTAATAATTTGTCTTAGCGTTTGACAATAGAAAAGAGGAACTAAATATTTTTCATTGATAATATTTTACACACTGTTGTCTTATCCGGAATTTTATATGGAATTTGAACAGAATCTGTAGCCAATACGTTTTCAATGTAACGGCAAACCAAGGACTGTGTGGAAGGCATTATAAAACATTGATTATTCCTGAATACAATCGGCTGGCTTACAGTTTACAGTCTTGGAGGCAAAGTTTCCATTTAATTGTAAAAATATTGCAACAAAATGGAAAAGATAAATCGGTCATTTCATTGTTATTACATGCGAAAGGGTACCGGGATTAAAATAAGGGTATAAGTACGAAATTTGAGGAGATTAAATTGCTGATAAGTATAGTATATAATTCAAGGTAAAATTATCAATATTTTATGACCACCATAATTATCAGTTAACCTACATTGAACAATCTTTGGAGCTCAAACAAATAAGCTACTAGCATGAGTTTCACTCTTTGATGTATTATATTTGCAAAATTATGTTAATTGCTGGATTAACATAAGTGCCAAGTTCCCAGGTTAATTATGTACAGAATTTTAATTGTATATACTCTAAACTTTATATAACAACAAATAATCTTAAGATAAAAGTTTTGTCTAATAATAATAAAAAATGTATTATAAATTTTCCTCTGTTATGATCACAGATCACTTACATATCTTATGTTTACCGACAAAAATTCTAATGAATCCTATATGACATTGTCTTTTTACAAAATAATAATCATCTTCTACCTCTAACCTAATCTCCTGATTGGAAATATAAAATATTTTCTAAATACGAAAATTTCAAATTCCAAATTAAAGAAATGTAAACAGGAGGCGGGGAAAATGCACTGCCACAAAATCAAGACGATTAATTAAAGACCTAGTAGAGCCTAGAAGGTGCGGAAATAACAAGTGAAAAGTATGGAAGACCCTAATTTCGTAATTAACCAAATTTATACACAAATACCTTTATATATTTTATAGAGTTTCATTGCAATATTTACGCAATTATTTATTAATCTACTTATTTTCCTAATTCCAGTACATTGGAATTGATAATATATAGGGGTAGTATATTCATTAACTGTATATCGCTGCTAAGGTGTTTTGGCAGAATTGTATAGAGCAGTCTTGCCCATTCCTGATCGGAAAACTTGAGAACGTATTAGGAGAAGAAAGTACTGGAAAGTATTTCATGGAGGGAAGGGTGCCTGATAAAGTATGACGTATTCTTGATCTATGGGGTTATAGCGTGCTGTATTCACGTGGTCGGTCTTGCCACTAAAAGGAGACCTACAAAGTAACTTTTCTGCGACAGGGTTCATTGAAAATAAATTTTACAAGGATGTCTCTAACAACATGAGGTCGATTCGATCGTCCAATTATGTCACCAGTAATTAGTACGGTAGTTCTTCAGTTCTTAAAATATACGTCTTTTTTATCCGTAATTTAAAATTATGCGTGAATTTATAATACACCATATACGCAATTTAATGCTTTATGTTCATGTATATTGCCTTACAGTCTTTTATTCGTACTGAAAGATAAATAAATAAAATCAATACAATCCGAAATGAAAGCAAACGATTATTCAATCGCAAACAAAAATTTGATATTTACTGTGTGAAATAATTTTTTTTTTATGAATAGCATTTAGAAATTCAATAAGTCACCGTTCGTTTAATCCTTACGGTAATTGAAAAATATGTAAAGGTTACGAGAGAAATGTTATCGTATGACATATCTGTAATGGAGACAAATTTAAATTCATTTTTGTATTATATATTAGTTTATTATTCTTGTTATTTTTGTCTGTGAAAGAATTTCTTTTTGGGGTGTAGACAGGTTATGTATAGGGTAATCCACATAGTGGCATATAGCATAGGAAGAATAGAGGAAGGTAGCCAAGGGCTAACTAGGGCCCCCGGGCTATGGTTTAAGGATCCTACCCGGCATTCGCCTAAAAGAAATGCAGGACAAACCCCAGAAAAACCTACATCAGGTAGGTCGGGCATTGGGTCCCACGCCCTTCCGATAGCGGGAGAGGAGTTTGCTGTGGGGACGCAGCATTCCCTTCTCCGTGCCTCGACCAGTTTAGGAGGCAGCTGGCCGACTATTCTAATGGGAATAGCGGACAATTCTTACCGTATGCCCAAGGTCTGTGACCCCGGAACATACACCTCTCAGAACAGGCCGAGGTGCCTCGGCTTGTGGGAACCTTAGTTCAAAAACAAAGAGGAAAAGGCATTCCCAAAGGTAGCCCCTTCGTATCTCTCCTACAAGGTTCTACCTACGAGAGAATATCTCCAGTGAAAGAAAATATATTAGGTATTCTGTTATTTTTGGTATGAAGAATCTGTAAGTGACTGTGAGGGAGTGTCTTTGGCGTTGTTATTAAATAATCACGTAATTTATTGCAAAAAAAAGTAATATTATTGGTTTCGAAATTGTGCAAATAAATAAATGTTAGTAACTGCAGTTGATTTTACGTTGATTGTCTTCATCTGTGGAATAAATGACTACATATTTATATGATATATAAATCCACAAATTTTATCGTGAGATTTAAACCGAAATACAACGATATGTTGTGTATACCACTAGAAATAATACTGCATATAAACATAAAATACTCACTATAGGTTTTCGACACAAATCACCATTTTCTGTTCATTTAGTTAACATGGAATTGGTTCGAAAAGTAAATTTTCATTTGCATATTTATAATATTTTAATAAATTTAATAAAAATATAATATGATATTCAGATAATTCGTAAAACTACGTTATAAACAAGAATATTGTATCAAGAATAGGGGCACGACAATCTTTGTATAATTTCATGTTCACCACATGGTTGGATGATAAAATTGTTAATTGAACTGAGTCATAGTTGCCCGGTGGTGAAAGATTTCGTGTCATGGAAGCCCCTGGTTTGGAAAACGGCCGCTGGGAGAGAGACAGTTAGGAAAACCCTCCATTGTTGGACAACATCATTTTACGTGGCTTCCTAATTACGACGGAAGAACAATCTCGGTGAGATGGGAACACTTTTGCTTGGCGAGCAGTTGGCAGGCCTGCAGATTCTTCATTAGTTCCTGTCTTGAGGCGGTCAGAGAAAACTCCCTCAGCCTCGACCATCAGGAAAGCTCAACGAAATCATTTCATAATTGTGTCAGCACGCGTCTCGTAAATGAATATCTGCTTCTCAACCCGCACTGTTTCTTTCCAACATCACAATTCTTTATTTCGGCCCTTCCAGCGGATGCGAAATATTAATTAGCGATTTATACAGCTGGAATTCAATTATAATAGATAGCGAAAGTTATCAAGTCTTTGGTTAATTACAAAGAAGTACGCGCTTTTTCATGTAAAATAAGAGAAGAGAACAGTGGAAGAAACCGATGTTACATATTGACCGGAAGATAATAAATACATATATCACAACATAAGTAAGATGGAATTAATAATATGATTATAAATACAAGTTATTTTGCAAATGACCAACGGCAGTTAAGACTTCAATTTTATATATTTGAAGATCATTCCACGTAGCCCACCAGGTATTAGCTACGGATGAGTAGATCAAATATTCAGCTGGTTCTTTCTCTTATCTGCATTTTGGCTAATTTATGAATATTAAATTTTTAAGAAGCATGTTTCACATTAATGTAAAAAAAATGAGTACCTGAGGAATGGCATACCGTCAATTTATTCAAAACTACAGTTATATAATGGATTTACGCGAAAGTAAAATATAATTAACAATATACAATACATAGATTTTAAAGTAATAAATACCACTCAGACTACTTAGAAAAAATGTTATTTACCAAAAAAAATGTTTAAAAAACTTTAATCAAATAGTTGTATTTATTTATTTCTTTTAAGACCGATTTTTAAAACAGTACTTTCAGCGATTTCACAATATTTGGAGACAAAGTATTTAAAGATCTAAAATAACATGAATATAATAAAGTTAATGAAATTATATATATATATATATATAAATTATATATAAATTTTATATTGTTGTAATTAAAAGTGCAATTAATAATTAAAAACATTGTGGACTTGAATTGTTATCGGCAAACACACAAATCACACACAATAATGGACAATAATAACAGATCTAAAAGCATTGTAGGACTGTTGGCGCGTTAAGAGAACATATATGGCAGTTGGCGATCAAGAACGGCAGAGAGTGGTCGTAATAAAAATAGACGAGACGTTTTCAAAAGTAAAGTTATGAAAAGGCAGAGTACAGCATTCACCAGGATAGTGCTGCAGAAAGATTTCTGAGTGTTCCAGTTTACGCCAAATAATTTTAAAAAGTCTACGTGGCGGAATGATCAGAATTACCGCAAATTGGCATAATTGCGGAATTAGTCATCTACAAGATATAGCCAACACTTGCTAATCCAACAGTGAAGTGTATATTCAGTGAAATGATGGCCTGTTTTTAGAAAATTGAGTGTGTGTAAGTGATGCTGAAAGAGTTAAATTACCCAGGTACCAGAAAAACTGTAAGTCATACCTCATTTAAATTATTATTGTGAACGTTACATTAAAGACAAAATCGGCAGATTTCGATTATTTTTTTGAATATTGTAACTATTAATTAATAATAAATTCATAAAAGTGTAATCGTCAAAGAAATTTGATTGTTTAGAAAGGAGTAATACCTTTCTTTATTTAAAGGCCCAGATCATGACCCTGAGATTAAGAACAAGAATTTTGTTTGTACGTAATAAATGTTGTAAAACGTCAGCGAATATTTATTTGTAATTTGAAATCTGTGTGCATCGAATAAATAAATTGTTTGGTCAGTTTAAATAAATTTTCTTATTTATGATCAATTCATTTAAAAATTTCCATTATTTAAATAGATTCATTAACGTGGGCATTATTGTTTCATTCTTTCATTTTTGATATTACATTTTGGCTTCATCAACGTGTGGCTAACGTTCACATTTAATATTATAATTTTTTTATTAATTTGTATGCATTACAATATATAATTTAATTAAACATCAAATATAATACATTTCGGCCACTGCAGTCAGCAATTTTTTTTTTAACTTGAACCTGATGAGGTCCCAAATTAAGCGATGAAACATTGTTAATTTAATAATTTTTTTTCTGACTTCTGTCTCATGTTTATTTATTTAAATGTTAATGTAACCGACAAAAGAATGGACACCACCATTAATGAACTTTTCCGGGATACTGTATATTGAAATGAATTTAATTTAGAAATAAAATATCCCCACTTAAATATTTGGGAGTATACAATGAACCAATTACTCCTGGAAAAATTTATGTTCTGTTAATAGACACACAAACTGGTTTCGACACACGTCATGGGTTTGTTTTTTAACTGAATGATAAAGCTTCTGCTCTCATTAGTTAAGGATCTAGGGGCTTCAGACACTGAAAAACAATAATCAGCGTTTCGTGTGCAGGTGTAGTGCACACACAACACTGGTTTAACTCTGCTACAGTAGATTTACCGTCTAACACTATCTGTTGTCACTCCGGTGAGCGTGTAAACACATTTAGCAAACGGAGCGTTCCCGTCGCAACTCTCCAAATTCTTAGTCGGATAGTGGACATCTTGGTTTGGCTATTTGGGCAGCAAATTCACAGTCACAAAGAGAAAGTAATCCCTATAAAAAGTTGCTGCTACACAAGATACCGCGGGTTATGGATCCACCAGTCTTCGTGCACTTCTATGAGTATAATAAAGTTTCTCGAGAAAACGTAAATTCAAAAAATAATTGTATTCACAACAAAATAAATTATTCATTGTCGTATCCTATTTAAAAATTTCCAAGGTATCACTAGTAAGTGTTCCCAGCAATTATAATACATAAAAGTCACTCCTGAGTCGAGAATGTGTCATGACGTCGGCAGTGGCCCTAAATGTGTTGTAGCGCTATGGAGGACATTAAAAAAAATTTAATGCACGAAAAAAATAAAAGTATTTAAATTCCCTATTATTTTTATTATATTGAGATTTTTCAGTTCTGAATATTAAATTTTATTACTTTTACTAGCTGGGTGCCCGGCGTTGCTCGTGTACATAATTATATAAACTCGAAAAAGTATTTAATTGAATACTTAAGTATATTCCCTGAGTATTTCAGGATATAATTGTCAATTGTCACTCAGTCTTCATACATTACGAAATATTACATTGATGAAATTGTTAGCTAGACTCACAACTAATATAGCGCGAAAATTAACTTACATTTTCCGCAAGGATGGTAAAGTAATTCGTATTCTTCTTTATTACCATTCGATGGAGTATTGCTGAAGAAAATATTTCTGCTTTGTTTCATTCCTAATAAAGGAAATATTTCCTTTGTTCGTTGCGTCTTTCTCCCGCGTGACGTCATTGTCTCTTGGCGCGCAGTAATTTAATATTTAATGATCACGGTTTTTAATTATAATTCTTTCCGCGTGTATGCTAGGCGTTTCTCACCCTCACAGTACCGTTTCTCGTATTTTGAAGAATATGTGTACCAATTTTTGTTGCATTCTGTCCACGCGATAAAATTTGTATAAAGAACAACGTAAATACATACATACATACATACAAATATACATCCTTTTTTATTATATAGATAATGGTTTCGTCAAATTATTATCAAGTTAAAAGTATAAAAAAAAGCTTCAACCTTCACTGCATCTGTACTTTCATTCCTGGTAATGGTGTACGCCCTTCAGTCGTTCGTTCTCAATTCATTTGACCAACCAGCCTATTGGAATATGGTGTTAATATTTTTTAAACTTATTATACAACTACTTTAACTTCTTATCAGTTCTACAACTTAATTTTTCCTCAAAATGAAAAAAATTACTTCCGATTTAAAATAATGAATAAGAAAGATAGTCGATTTAGACAAAAACATGATAATATAAATAGCACACAACGTTTCTGGGATCCTTGTCCCTTTCCTCAGGTGCGAATAAATGCCTGGAGTGACACAACTGCAATAGTCAGTTGGCAAAAACACAAGTGCAGTTGGGTCGCTCTAGGCTCCTCTTCGCACCTGACAAGATCCCAGAAACGTTTTGTGGTATTTATATTATCACTTTTCTGTCTAAATTGGCTATATTTGTTATTCATTAATTATTTATCCTTCATTATTCGCCTTCAAGGTTTCAATCTTATCTGATATAATAAAGATAAAAATTATAAATATACCTAAATTTTTTCCCACGATTGATAAATAATAGCGAAGTAATTCTTTTCATATATATTATACGCTGGTCAAATAACGTATTTTCTACCTAAGTTTTGTAATGGACCATTACTTCTTATTCACTACCGCCGCCTGCTGCCTAATTTATCTTATGTGGTAGGTCGATGTAATAATTATCCATATAGATTTTGTCGAAGTCAATTACTCGTACAAACTTGTGCTTCATAGTATTATCCGGGACAAATAAAGTTTCAATTATCTTTTAGCGTAATTTTTTTATAGTTCTCTGACGAACATAAATATTTAAAATCAGTAAACGTAAGTAGACAAGATTACACAAAATCTCTTCTGATGAAAAAAAAGAATCGAATATCTGTTAGACTCCATTTTCTTATTTATTGTTTCTCGAAACTTGTGTCTATGTTTCCATTGCATTCATCCCTCGTTTTCAAAGATATATTTGTTCGCTGCTACAGGCCAATTCGTATTCTGAAGTGTAAAAATAAAGCGATAAAAGAGAAATATTGAGTTTAATACTCCCATATCGAACATTTACTGGCCGACTACTAAGTTATAGCGAATACTTTATAATTAAAAGAGTCCGGTTCTGTAAAATATGGTTAGGATATTGAGTTTGCGAGGTTATTTAGTCTCCGGTGGCGCTCCCTACACGAGAGAAAAATAATGCATTGGCCAAATAATAACAAATCGTGATCGAGGGAATTGCTTCCTAGGGCAAACAAATCTTTCTTTCCTTACGATAATAGCTTTATTTGAAAGCAGTGCCCAAGAGAAATTTTCAGTATTTCTTTACAGATCTAAGCCTTTATGGAGTATGTCCCAGTTTCGCTCTGAAATAAATAACCATATTTTGGGTTCAACTCGTCTTCTTACAGTGCACTTAAAAAATTAACGAAAATCTTAAGCACTGCCATAAATAATCACACTAATAGAACAATATGATTCCTTAAAATTTTTCGATTCAGTATAAGCGTCGATCGTCGATATCAAAAGCAATTTTATTCGAAGTACCTTATCTTGAGCAATTTATTTCTCGATTGAGCCGTGGAAGCGTATTTCTAAGAAACGATAGAATAATTTCGCAAGTATCGTAAATAGGATATATTTCGCCTCAAATAATTGTTTTCCTTTTTAAATTAACTATTAACTCTCATTTCGTTCTAGGTTTCATCTACGACTAATACTATTGCGATGATGAGTAATTATCATATAAAATACGGTCTCCATTTAGTGGATGAAATTAGGGATGTATATATAAAAATAGATACATATGTAAATCTATGGGAAGTATATGAGAATAATAAGATATAATAAACTTCAAGTAACAGTTTAGACCTAAAAAGTAGCAAACATTAGCAAAATCTCAACCCTAACGATGTAGATTCTATTTAAATAATTAAATGTTATTTAAATAATTAATCACTCAATGAAAGTAATAGAAAAAATTACCATTTACTTAAAATTGATGTACTCTATTGTCGATTAAAATTTATTGAAAGTTTCAAGACTCCTAGAAACATCTGTAACATTCTAAGGCAGACTTCGCTGCCTAAAAATACATTTCTACTGGCGATGCTCAACTCGACGTCTCAACAGACACTGAATCAAATTCACTGAGTCAACAATCTGGTACCAAAGCTTTCGTTAGCCTCCTGACTTGTAACACAATAAAATCCTTTTCTTTGAATTGAAGGTGCGTTATAAGAAAATCCTGAGATATCGTTTGGTCATGAATAAACATTTAATATTTACTTAACAACGTTATTAATTACAATGTGAACAAGAAAGTACTCTGCTGATTTGAAATTATTTTTTCTGGGTTTGGAAAAGTTGCAGAAACGCTAGGCAAAGTGGCTCGAGTTCAAAGGAGATCTTGTCCAGAAATAAAAATTCATACAGCTGAAATAAGGTGTTTCTCTACTGCTTTGTACTTATTTGTATCCCTGAGAGATTTGGAGGGTTATAAATGACATATTTAAAATATAGCACTAAAACTAATCTTGGTCTTATCTACTAAATGAATCTAGAGATTAAAAAATTCTTGAAACCACAGTTAACGGCTGTAGAACGCTTTTGCAGGGGTTAAAAAATTGTATATACCAAAATTTTACCTTTTGTTAGCTGGGAGATGGCTGTCAAAAGATCCTCAATAACTGTGTTGTCAAGGTACGATTTCTAATCCACGCGTAGTGGTGAAAGTGATGAGGTAATAATTTATTTTACCTGAAAGAATTTCAGGTGTCAAGTCAGGAGCCAGACCATGCAATGCAAAATACGGGTCAATTATTTTTTTGGGGGAAAAGCTGCTATTATATTTGACAGAAAACTCCTCTTTGATTTTTGGGAAACGTGTTTCCATTTCGGGTCTTCCCACGCTAGTCTGTTTGGCGCAGCTTCAATCCGTGTGTGGAGCAACCGTAAATGCGAAAACCGGCCCTGGGCTTCATTCCCTTCATCAATCCCTCGCTTCGTTTAATTGACCGCTCCCTCTCATTAAATATTGAAGCGTCGAAACCATTGGTGTAGTTGGATAACTGCCATGTTATCCGATAACGTGGATCTGAGCCGCGGTCTCTTGCACGCGCAAAACGGTTTAGCGAAACACCTCGTCCACCACTTCCTGATGCGCGTCAATTAAACACCACTGGAACAGTGTTGCAGACAACAAAAATCTAAGACAACTGTTTAAAATAACGAATAAAAAAATTATTAGATGTCGCAGAGTCAGAATATTTGTTTTGTTATGATTTATACTGATCATTCAATACCAATAAAACATTTCTTTCATAATGTATGATATAGCGGGTTCAGTGAAACTTGCACAACTGTGGATGGTGACGGTTACACATAGTAAATTATTGCATATAAAACCAGTACGTGTCTCACTGGTGCAAAGATGAACATTCAAATTGAGGGCACGGAAAATAATTACTATGTAGAAAACCATGGAAATACAGTAGGCAAAATACACAAGAATTTATTTTATTTTAATAATTAAAAGTTAGTCATTTTACGATAGCACTTATTTGTAAATAATCGTACCGAATTTAATAATCCGGTATCGAAATAATCAGGAAGATATCCTTACGTACCAGTTACCATTTATTAATTAAATATTGTTATTTGGAATAATGTTGAAAAATATTTCATTTAATAACAGCCGACGTCATTCGAATGCTTGAAATTTTAATTTGTCACTATTGATCTGAGAAACTAAAATTATTTGAATAAATATCTCTTAGAAAAAATGTACTTTTGGTTTTTTTTTGTTAGAATTCTGCACTTTATTTCTAACTATGAAACTATTACACCGATTCTTTCATTATTAAATAGCTAGGTGCCCGGCGTTGCTCGTGTACTTATTTATATAAACTCGAAAAAGTATTTAATTGAATACTTAAATATATTCCTTGAGTATTTCAGGATATAATCGTCACTCAGTCTTCATACATTACGAAATATTACATTGATGAAATTGTTAGCTAGACTCAGAACTAATACAGCGCGAAAATTAGCTTACATTTTCCCCAAGGATGGTAAAGTAATTCGTATTCTTCTTTATTATCATTCGATGGAATATTGCTGTATAAAATTATACTTTTTATTTAAAAAAAATATTTCTGCTTTATTTCATTCCTAATAAAGGAGATATTTCCTTTGTTCGTTGCGTAGTAACGTCTTTCTCTGGCGTGACGTCATTGTCTCTTGGCGCGCAGTAATTTAATATTTAATGATCACGGTTTTTAATTATAATTCTTTCCACCTTTATGCTATGGGTTTGTCACCCCCACAGTACCGGTTCTCGATTTTGGCAGAATACGTATACCAATTTTTGTTGCATTCTGTCCACGCGATAAAATTTGTATAAATAACAACAAAATACATACATACATACATACATACATACAAATATACATCCTTTTTTATTATATAGATATACCATTTGCCGTTTTTTTGATTAATAAGAAGTCAGGAACATGAATAATGTCTTCCCTCAAGTTGAACTGAGATGAAAGAAAAGGGACACAGAAACTAGAGAATAGGCCGAAATACGTTATACTTAAAATGGCTGCCTGAACACTAGTTTCTCAATTTCTCCGCTTTATAACTGATATCAAGCCACATCCCGTTTAATTTATACAGCTGTTTTTATTTGAATTTTAGTATTTTAGGCTCATTTTTTAAATGGGGAACGCAGCCGCTCAATCGTGGATACGAGCGAAATGGCATCACACGACATCTGCCTGAAATAAGTTTTATTTGAAGTATGTTAGCTCACACGAGCATTTGTTTCCATGGATTATGATCAGACTCAACTACATGAAACCCGCAAGACACGAGCAGTGAGGGTGACATGTGACACTATTAATTAAATTCACACTAGGAGCGTTTTTGTTCATAAGTGTACAGACCGAATTAAGGTTAATCAGAGAAAAAAATAATAGGAGGTTTTCGAAAGGAGTGGATGTCAAGTTGTACGTGTTCCCCCACAAACGAAGGGATGTGAATGGTGCTTCTTTGTGTGTTTTTAGGACGTGCTCATGACCGCACTCACAACAGCATAACAGCATGCATTAATCAGAGCCCTTCCCCCTACACCCCCACACACTCCCGCCCCCACCCGTTGGCACGACAAGCGTGGGGTTCGTGCATCCCTTTTAATGAATCGGAGTCCCGAGTTAGAGCTGAACTGACGTCTCAGCACTGCCAAATCTATGAACTGTCGACCCCATATTTTTCCTCACTCATACAAAAATAAAAATCCAGCAATCCATTGTCTTCGGTCGGAGTTATTAAAATACTGCGAACAGTTGTGCGCCACCAAATCTTGGGACATACATCGCTACTAGCACTTTAATACTGTTGCAGTCTGTGAGCTAATTTCAATTAATGGGACGGAAGTAATTCGTAGCTTAATTAAAAGAGACGCTGACGGGGAGCTATCATTAGTGTAGCGACGTGTCCCATATTCGTTCTTGGAAAGAAAACCTGTTATAATTTTGGAGATGTTACGTATTAATCTTCCCTTACGTGCCCTAAGGGCGCCAATTGCCTAAGCATGATTCCAAAACGACTAAATTATCCACATTTCATTAAGATATATTTTCCATTATTATTATCATCATCATAAATAAACTTTCCTTATACTAAGTTTAATTACAATTATTTACCCATAAATATAATTGAAATTATATTATAAGATAATATAACGAGATCTATAACGGTATAGTTAATTCCAATCACAATTATATTAGAACTTTTATTACAACCGGGGTATTACAACCTGGGTTCGATTCTCGGCGTGGTCAAGATTTTTCCAATCCGATCCTTTAATTCTCTTAAAATCCGTCGTTTTCTCAAGTAAATTCCTTTTCAAACACAAAACTTGAAAATATTTAGTACATGTATCAGGAATATTATTGCTTGATGTGCACGAGAAATTACCTAAACCTTTCTCGAATTTTCCGTTTATGCATTTACCTTATACTGTTATAAATGTGCTTAACGTACTTAACGTCTATCTACTGATTTACTCCAATACTTCTCTTCTCTGGCTTATGTGACACAGTTCACAGATTTTATTCAACAATTTTTATTCATCTAACGCGTCAGGAGTCCGTCACTTATACCTCACTGTTCCATTATAATCTTTTTATGTTAACTTTTCGCTGTTTCTTGTTACATATGTAAGATATTGTATGGAAATCTCGTACTCTTGGAAACAAAAAATTGTTTTTTTACCCCGTAAAAAATTCGGCGATGAATTCTAAGTTTTAACTTTTTCAATTGGTGGATGACAATATCAAATAGTCTAAAAATTATTTACCTATTCAATATGGCAGATTCGGGCCGAATGTTTTCTTGTGTAAACCAAATTAAATCAAGGATTTGCAGCGTCCACCATTTTTGTCGTAAGATGGCAGATGGTATTTTGAAATTTGTGAGACGTTCCTTACGTATGTATGTAACAACAGCAAAAGTTCGTTCTAAATCCGGTCTTTCTGATAAAATCAAAGTCAACGTGAAACACAGGAATTTTGATAACATTGGTTTCGGATACGTAGTGATATATTAAAATCGCTGCATTCTATCGCTGCATGCAGGCAAAAGAATTATTTCATTTAAATAGATGTCTGTTAAAATACAATTTTGATAAGTGTGTCCAAAATTTATTTTTCTTTGTGTTGGTAAACGAGAAAATGTACAAGTTTTGTACGAGGTAACACAATAACCTTTACATGCGCAAGATAATCACAGTAAGGGACATCGGAACAATCCCGGAGACCATTAACGCTCGTCTGGAGTATTTTCGCAGAGGAGGGCTTAGGTGATCCTGAGGGAGGCTTAGCAGACCCGTGGGAACTCGGGTCACCTGCTCCAAATCCCCTAAATGTTTGAAGTGTGGTCTTCTCAGCCCCATTACCGGCCTAAATGTCCTTAGCCACATTTTCTACAACGTGGTCCATTTCAGTTCGCAGTTATGAGTGCCAAACTGGCTTGACTGTAGTAGTAGAAGTCAAGCGGCGGATCCGTAGAAATGAGTGACAGCTTTGCCGTGTTCATGTACGGAAGTACGAGGGTGAATCAAATATAAACAAGACTTATTTTTTTAAATATTTATTTTGATTTTAAACGCACAAACAATCATAGTTTATTTTTCTACATAATCTCCTGATTTATAAACACATTTTTCCCAGCGTATAGGTAATTTTTTAATTCGTTCCACGTAAAAAGAGTCGGGTCGTGTTTGTAGCCAATTGCGCACATATGCTTCAACCTCATTATCGCTGTGGAATTTTTGCCCTCCCAAAGCTTCCTTGAGAGGACCAAAGACATGGAAGTCGCAGGGAGACAGGTCTGGACTGTATGGAGGGTGTTCCAGTGTCTCCCAACCCAGTTGCTCCCATTTTTGTACGGTCAGGGCTGCTGTATGGGGGCGAGCTTGTCATGGAGGAGAATCACTTTTCTCATCGGAAGGTCTCGTCTTTTGCGGCGATATGCAAGTCTGACCTCAGTCAAAATTTGGCAGTAGTATGCCGCATTAATTGTTCTGCGCTCATACAAAAAATCAAGGTGCAGCAGGCCACGCTGGTCAAAAAAAAACGGTAGCCAAAACCTTGCCAGCCGATAATCGTGACTTGGCTTTCACTGGTCCGGTTTCTCCTTTCTTCCTCCACTCCATACTCGCTTGTTTCGAACCCACGTTTCATCACAGGTGACATTGTGAGAAAGAAATGGGTCTCCTTCTTCCCGAAATCGTGCAAGAAGACGCTCACACACTTGAAAACGATTCAGTTTCTGGTCAACTGTGAGAAGGCGAGGAACCCACCTGGCACACACCTTGCGATACCCTAGCTCCTCTGAGAGTATAGAGTAAGTGCTCCCATAACTTATTCCAACCTCAATTGCAATATCCGAAGTTGTTAGACGCCTATCACCTTCAACAAGTTGACGAACACTGTCGATGTTGCCCGCTGTAATGCTGGTGCGGGGTCTGCGGTCATGGCTCTCATTTTCAACACGTTCACGGCCCTCCACGAACTGTTTATGCCAAGCAAACACTCTAGCTCGCGACAGCGTCTCTTCCCCGAACTGTGCAGTCAATCTTCTCAAGATTTCGGCCGGTTTTACACCTTCTGCAGCTAAAAACTTGATAACAATACGTTGCGCAATAGAGGGAGGTACCTCCTGCTCGGACATCGTAACGATGGACACTGAGCGAGTCTATGATGATGAGTCACGTGCTTCCCCCACTACTGACAAACCAACCTAACAGCCAATAACAGCGGAACGTTCTTCCATCACTATTGCGCGCGCAGGTCCAAAAGTCTCGTTTATATTTGATTCACCCTCGTAGTTTATTCCACAACTGATGGAGACGCGCGTGTACTCTCCTGCAACAAACGAGGGAAAAGTTTCCCCTGCTTCCATTAATTCAGAGGCACCCCAAAACAATTAATCACACGGAAAAAGTCAAGATAACCTGTAAGTAGGTCACCGTCTCTAAACTGTTCGGACACTCACATTTTTAATTCCATAAATATTATACCGAAGATTAACAGAGATTCTTTCCGTTCGCAATGTCAGTTATTATCATTACCATTACTTCTATTCCCTACCGTCTTTCTCACTTCAATCGCAACACAATTACTGTTCACAAATAAACGTATGGCTATAACCAGCTTCAAATGCCACATATTTCATTCGTCTTTGCTCTATAGCCGATTATCACATCAATATTTTATCCCTATTTGTTCTTGGTTAATTGGAAAACCACGCTTTAATCTACGAGCTGTGGACATGTTTATAAACTCACTTGAGATTGATTTAATCACTTAGTAGAACGTAGATCAGATTTTTCCAGTAAAGAGAATATCTAATTTAGGCTAATTATCGTGATTCGTACATATAAATTTGGTTCAAAACACAATATTAAAATAATGTGAAAAACAAACGATAAATTCGGACTTCCGTTCCATTGTGTCAACGCTATAAATATTTGGTTAGCGGATTCCCCGGCAGAAAAATTGTCCTAGGAAATTACACTATCCCTTCTCCGCCTATTCACGAGTATCAGTACCGTATATTAATTGCCATATGAATTCCATAATGTTCATCAAAAAAATCACCTATATCTCTGAAAGTTTTGATAAGTCCTTTTTTCCAACAAAGTTCAAATGAGTTGTTCGGAGCTTTTCATTATTATTACAGGTTATTTTCCCCCTTTACGTAACAGCCTCTCAAAATTTAGTGATACTTTTCCAGCGTAGCACATGAAACGACATACCACTGAAACATGTTTCAGATACGATAAAAATTGTATTAATATATGAATGATGACCACTTACGTGTGGGAGCGACATCTACATTTTAGTTTCTTACCTGCAACAAAGGAAAGTAATTGTGAACATTTCAAACCAAGTAATAATTTCCTAGAACAAATGAAAACATTCACTATTGGTCCCTTATTCTAAAATAAAATAAACATTTTTAAAATTCTAAATTTATATTAGAAAAGTTTCGATGAATTCGCGAAAATATTATGTTATGCAATGTTTGTAGTTTTTTTTTAATTTCGGCATATTGAATATATTGAAAATCTTTCCTGCCACACCAAACACGAATATCAACAGACGGTATTATTTACTGGAAACTGAAATCACTTTAACAGGCGAACCGAATGTTATGAGCATGTTTAATTAATTTCAATAAAATAAAATTTATCATATATTTGGGAACACCAGTGGAATTATAGAAATAAATAATTACTCATATTCCTTGCTTTAAAAATATAACTTTTCTATCGCCAAATCTTATTTTACTTTTATCATTCTAACGTACATATATTTTGTGGAACCAGTTAACATAATTAAGGCGGAAATTCGTACTTTGTCGTGCCTAATCTTTCAACGTTTCATAATTTCACTAAATGTTCCTTTCCAGCTTCTTTACCAGTCCCTCAAAATAAAATCATATATTAAAATAATTTCCTATGCGTATTGTATATATTTATATATATTAAGAAATTCAATTTGAGGTTACAGGGACGTAAAAACAAGTATAAAAATGCAGCAGAGGCAAAATTTTATGTATAATTGTTCACAGAGAATAATATTGTAAACATTAATTCTATTAATGGAACGTGATATTTCAAATTTAAATAATCAAACTGTTCAGTAAAATTCGGTAAGAGCAGGTTCGGATGTATGATGAATTATAATTTTAAGGACCATAATCTACATTTGGTTTCCACGTGCAGCGAAGTCGAAACGTATAATTCTGAACACATACAGAAGTCTGTTATTCGTACTCGTTATATCTGGACTGCTGCAAGATTTCAGTGCTTAATAACCGCCATTGCAATTAATCACAGCTCTGATTCTGGAGTGGCTGCCGTGCCACGTGGGCGGGTAATGGCCGCCATGAGACAACCTTCCTTCATTAAAATGAATAAGGGGAGAAGTGATAACCACCCTGAATAAAGCTATTATCGGAAACTGAGATTGCGAAGTTGGTGACGAAAGTTCGAATCATTTGCTGTTCCCCCTTGTATGTTTTATAATTTTAAACTGGTTAGTTGTGCATCGTAACGCAACACCATTAAATGGGAATTATTACAAATATACTAAATTACTCTATTCTCTTTTAGCTCCCGTTTCTAAATAATATAAATATTTCTAAAATGATCTAAAAGTAATCGTGATAACTGCTGAGATGTTTTACTGCTTTGGAAGTGTAATTGTAATGCTTATTTAATATAAAATTATTCTATGTAATTTATTTGCTATATAGACCATTTATTTCGTTTTGAAAAATTGTAACTAAAAATTTCAATGTTACACTTATTCTTAATCGTGTAGCAATTTTGCTTTTATGGCCATATTAATAAAACAGAAGAGAATTCTCCCTAATAATTTCGGGTGCTATACCGTAGGACCAGTCTCGACCGGTCGAAACTGTCTCTGAGAAGTGAGGAGGAGAGGTAACTTGTTACTAAAGCGTGCTGCAAACACCCTGCGACGAATACCAGATGGGTGAAAGCAGATGTCCAGCCTATCGGAAGCCATTCCCAGTGATACTCAGGGAAACGACATAAGCCAAACCTCAAGGGAGCTGAACGCAGACGAAGCGATTCTGAGTGGCCAGTACAAGAGCCTGGGTGACAAGTTTCGCGTCCAGCCATGATTTCAAAGCAGGAAGAAAAATACGTAAGATCTACAGATGGAATAAATTGAATTACGATTATGTAATTTCAGGGTGTAGCCTTCATTACTCTGTAAATATATTACCAACCCCTATTTCTCTCGATCGACGAATTCAAGTTAATACACTGCCATTTGGATTGAGGCTAAGAACTAAAACGCTGCTCATCATCACTGACAATTTCAAAGCGTTGACGACATGTGGATACAGAAACGAAACATCACGTCTTTTGAAACTATTTCTCAGGAAAACCATGACATTGGTGGTTTTCGTAGTCAGATTAGTCGCGAATCCCTGTGTGAACATTCCATTACTTTATTGTGTTTTTTTTTATTAATTACTAGCTGGGTGCCCGGCGTTGCCCGAGATGTCATTTATCTATAACCATCCATAAGACTCCAATTTTGGTTACTTTTGCGCTATTTTTATGTAAAGCTCCTCGAACCCCCGAGTCCGAAAGGGGTTAAAATTATACACAGAGAACATGTAGGGAAATTTTATTAATCTAATTCATCCCGAAATATATTTAATTGACGAAAAAACAGCCGGTCAACTCATCCCAACCCAGCCGATACCCGCGCGTTGTCCAGATTGTCATAAATAAATTCAGCAACATCCATTACCTTCGATTTGACTCGAATCTCGGTTGTTTTCCCGTTATTTTCAAGGAAATTAATTAAACTCAGTGACAATTAAAAATATTTATCCGAAGTAAACTCACTGACATCCATAACCTTCGATTTGACTCCAAACTCGGTTGTATTCGCGTTATTTTTCTGTAAAGCAACTCCACCCCAAACCCTAAGGGTGCCCTTTTCCCAGGGCGTAGGAGATGAATATTATATTCAGATAACATCGGTAGAAACACAATCAATATCTTTGACCCCGAAAATATTTATCCAAATCTTTTACCTGCTGTTTTAGCATGTTTAAGTATTTCAAACCCCGTTTACCCCCGCTTCTGGGGTTGGTAGACGCGTCTCACCCCGACAGTGTTGTTTTCCTGGTCGCAAAGAACACGTGTACGAAATTTAGTGAAATTTGATCCACCGGTATAGATTTGTATTCTCCACCCCAAACCCTAAGGGTGCCTTTTTCCCAGGGTGTAGGGGATGAAAATTATATTCAGAAAACATCGGTAGAAACACCATCAATATCTTGGACCCCTAAAAATTATTATCCGACTAAAATATCGGCTGTTTTAGCATGTTTAAATATTTCAACCCCCGTGCACCCCCGCTTCTGGGGGTGGTAGACATGTCTCACCCCGACAGTGTTCGTTTCCTGGTCGTAAAGAACACGTGTACGAAATTTGGTGAAATTTGCTCTACCGGTGTAGATTTGTATAACGAACATACAAACAAACATACAAACATACATAGACTCTTTTTTATTTATAAGATTACAACCTTTAGTCAAAGGACTTAACAGTTTTGATAATTGTCCTGGAATATTTACCTTGTAAATAATTAACATGTATACATGGGGTGTTGAGAATTTCCAGCGACATTCGAAGTTAAAAACTGGAGAAAAAGAGGGTATTGGATGCGAGTTTTATAAATTTATTCTTATCCCTGTTAAACAAATTTAAATTTTGAATTAGCTAGTGCTTGGGAAGGATAAGTGTAGTGGAATAATGCGGAAGAGTAAGATGAAGGTTTTATCAAACAAGTATGAGCAACTGAGATTCCAGCTAGTAAGGGGGATGCTATGGTTCTGGAGCTTCAGTCATCCATCTTGGAGACGGTGGTCTCAAATGTAGGAGGATCAACTATATGTAACTGGAATAGACAAATAACTTTGTATAAAAGTAAATCGTCTCTTGATGCGGAGAACAGAATCGTCGAGATTGCCAGTCGCTGGAAATAAGCTGGAAGAGATGGGAAAAGAAATACAGCGTCGTCGTGAAAATAGGCATCATTATCGTCAAACTCTTACTATAATTGTTCTAAATTTTCTTGTTAATAGTTCAAAACTCCCACACCATATATCACGTGCTCATATATTCAACGTACTTGTTTGGTTACCTATGAACTCAGAAATTGCAAAGCATTTCATACCAAACTATCGTTCACAACTTTACTGGCACAATGATAATTAGAAGTTTGTTTTCATATTCCATTACTCAAACTCGAACGGAAGAGGTGAAAGCCTTTCTAATCCCCGTAACCCACCCTCTCTTTCTTCCGTTTCCAAGTCCGTTACAGCAACACAGGCACCTCCATATTACCTGCTGGTAACTTAACTAAGAAAGTAGCACAGGGCTCCATTCAAAGTTGGAAGCCATGCGCGACGAGCTTCCGTAGTCACGCAGCGAGCTAATCTTTTGTTTACGTTTTGAAAGTTCTCTCCGTCGCTAGGCAGTGACACCAGTAACTTCTGACGACTTTCAAACACGCTGATCGGGATGTGTCTTCTGCAACAAATTAAGTGCTGATCTGAACGAGGCTGAGATATCTTTAGTCTCTCTAAGTACTGTACCCTGAAACGTAGAGATAAACCTGGTAGTGAAACAATTTACAACTATTCATGTGATCGTCATATCACGTTGCATCTTCCGAGTACGTAACCCTTACAAGTGTTAGATATTAAATTTTATATTTCACGTCAGATTTAACCCTAGAAATATCAAAACTGAACTAAGCCTTGGTTTAGTGATGTTTCATTTAAATTTTACTATGTTCAAAATTTTTATTACCAATAATACACGGTTGAAATCGCTTGTTTCATTAACTAGAAAGTAAAAAATAAAAAAATCGTAATCATTCTAATAATATTTAACACGTTTCAAATAGAAAACTCATGAGTTGATTATCTTCCTCATGCCAACGTTGTTATCAGAATCTGCTATTGAAAGTTCTTGCGTCTAAGGGCAAATTGGAGATACGATTATTTTTTTCTTTTAATTTTTTCTCACAGAAAATTGGTTATCAGAATCTTCTATTGAAAGTTCTTGCGTCTAAGGGTAAATTGGAGGCATGATTATTTTTTCTTTTAATTTTTCTCACAGAAAGTTGTTTATCAGAATCTTTTATTGAAAGTTCTTGCGTCTAAGGGTAAATTGCTGGTATGATTAATTTTTCTTTTCAATTTTTCTCACAGAAAGTCGGTTATCAGAATCTTCTATTGAAAGTTCTTGCGTCTAAGGGTAATTTGGAGGTATGATTATTTTTTTCTTTTCAATTTTTCTCACAGAAAGTTGGTTATCAGAATCTTCTATTGAAAGTTCTTGCGTCTAAGGGTAAAATGGAGGTAAGATTATTTTTTTCTTTTCAATTTTTCTCACAGAAAGTTGGTTATCAGAATCTTCTATTGAAAGTTCTTGCGTCTAAGGGTAAATTGGAGGTATGATTATTTTTTTTCTTTTCAATTTTTCTCACAGAAAGTTGGTTATCAGAATCTTCTATTGAAAGTTCTTGCGTCTAAGGGTAAATTGGAGGCATGATTATTTTTCTTTTAATTTTTCTCACAGAAAGTTGGTTATCAGAATCTTCTATTGAAAGTTCTTGCGTCTAAGGGTAAATTGGAGGTAAGATTATTTTTTTCTTTTCAATTTTTCTCACAGAAAATTGGTTATCAGAATCTTCTATTGAAAGTTCTTGCGTCTAAGGGTAAATTGGAGGTAAGATTATTTTTTTCTTTTCAATTTTTCTCACAGAAAGTTGCTTATCAGAATCTTCTATTTAAGGTTCTTGCGTCTAAGGGTAAATTGGAGGTATGATTATTATTTTCTTTTCAATTTTTCTCACCGAAAGGCTTTCTGTTTGTATTTCTACATACAAATTCACGACAAAGAAAAGGTCAAATTGTATATTTAACGTATTTAAGAATTTTGTCTTTGTGACTAAACTAAGCTGACTTATTCGTAGGTTAAGATAGTATGTATTCATATTGCGTGTGTGAATTTTGGTAGCGCTGTGCTTGAGATGGCGAACGTGGGGCTCTGGCGCTAGCTCTGGACACATGAATTATACATCTTATCGTTCTCTAGGGACAAATGAGTAGATGCTATAATTGCCCACGACATAAAGGTTCCATCTTAACGCAGTTACGGCTAACTTTAGTTTAGGCGAAGGGCAGGAGAAGGAAGTTTGAAACTGCCCTGTGGAAAGGTCCTCGCCACAGCGGGAGGGAGAAATAGGGGAGGCGTATGCAAAACTGCTACCTGACAGATAAAATTGTCTTACCAGGCTCCGGCGGGAAGATAATTAAGACCTGATTTAAGTAGGTCACGATTCGGAGGGTGGGACGAGAGGGTGATGCAAATTAACATGGGAATAGGCTTGTTGGTCCGGTAATAAAGCTGGAAATCTGCGGAAATGAGGGCACGTTACCAGCGATACGCTTGTCGTAAAGAAACGCCACTGGAGTTTGTGTATTATATGGCCGGAGATCCAACATACATATGCATAAGGGAACTTCACCCTAAAACTGCAAAGGGACAAGAATACATTTGCATCGCCAGTTATGTTCACAATATCGCGACCGAAGAGCATAAAAGCACATTTCATAGCTTCCACAATCTCTCCTAATTACATGCGAGCGTCCTATTTTTACGGTTGACATCGGGGGCTGATAAACGCAGTGGAAGAAGAGAGACAGCGCAAAATGTGCATACATTTAAGATGTACATCATGACAGGAGCAATCTCACGTGGAGGTAATTGCTGTCCTCGGGGCAGATTCTAGTAATATCATTATGCGGCATCGTTGCGGAAACTTACAATGAAGTTATAAGCGCAAAACTTGGCTCGCCCCAAAATTCACGCAATGTTCGTGGAATATTTAACAATTATTATCAATAGCAGGTACGTACAACCCATGTTAAACAGGACTTAATACGACTACGAAGCACCGACGACAATGCGTGATAACAAACTACGACTATAATAATCATTAAATACGTAGCATATTCAATAAGTTTACACGTTTTTTTTAAAAAGTGAAAAGTTAATAAGAACATTGCAACAGGCCAGCCACGTGCCTTATGGATTAACAAGAATCCAATAGAGATGTGGAAATAAGGATATTTATCTTGGACCTGTTTCAAAGTCAGTTGCTCTCATATTGCCCGGTCTTCGTCAATATAAACGAGCTCGTTCTTCATAATACTGAACGCTAAGTAAACTTTTTCGCGCTTATAATAGTAGTAGACATTTCAGATAATAATAGAGTAACTCACAGTCACGATAATATACGGCCTGATATCAGAAAGTTTTTTAGTAACGAAACATTAACTAATCGACGTTTCGTCCTCTTTTAGGAACTCTTCAGGTTTAATAATTTTCTATATCAATTTTGTAAAGCAATATGGAGGTAAGGTTTAGCTAGACATTTCAGATAATTCAGCTGTGGTACTCAATTGCACTTAACATCCAGAATTCTTAATTAATAATATGTTCAAAATTCAGAACATCGAATGAAAATTGCAATAATGGAAAATGCAATATGAATACAAAAAAGAGAGTTGGATAATATCATACAAATTTAAAATACGAAAGAGCTACGTATTTTTTTTACCTAAAAAAATTACAATGAACCTAATTTCACCATAAACAATAGCTAAACGTGAAAATACAATCGCCACAACTAAAACAACACCATTTACGAACGGACGAGGAACAGGATTAGTTGTAACCAGGAATAAAAATTGTTGTTTTGGGATGCGATTATCTGAGGTACTAAAATAGGTAAGTCCATTAACAAATTTAAACAAAATTGTTGGTGTTGTTGCATAAAAATGTGTTATATAGCATCTATTACTAATGTTCTCATTAATAAAGATATTGGAATTCAACTATTTTTAAACTAAATAAATGCCAATAATATATTTTATTATTTCGATATCATTATATTAAACCTCTTGCAGTAAGTAAACTTTATGACGTATGTCTTATATCTTACGACAGAAACGTAGAAACATTTACTTCCCATACCTTCCAATATATTTTTAATATAAATATTACAACTCCCTTGTCCTAAACCTTTAAGAGTGTGAAGAGAAATCGTTGGTTTTCCCATGTATACGTGGACAGAATAATTTTCCAAGGCTTGAGTTATGCAACCAGCTCAGCAAAGCAATGTCCACACATTCTCAGTCACTTGCAACGATTATATACCACGTCCATTTGGATTGGTTCTATAGAAAAACGTATGTTAGATAAATGATGCGTTACATTTAAAGAAAGCTTCGCTATAAAGACCGTATCAATGAAGTCACTGAATAAAACGACAACACATGCATTCACAATAGTGTATTTCATAATAATTAAAAAATATCTAACAATTTATAAAATTATAAATAAATATTCGGCATTGAGCCAGAAAATTATGTTTATTAAGTAAGTAAATAAACGAAGTTTCCTTCTCTTTTAGAACCTCTAAATTTCAATCTACAATTTCCAAAATTAATACCATAATTAGTTACAAAGTTTTTGTATTTCATTAGATTAGTTCAAAAAAATCTAATATATATTTAGTCAGCTGATCGTAGTTAAGGATTACATTTCTATAATGAGATATTTGAAGTTCGTTGTTCAATCATGATTTGGTACAGTGAGGATTCCATAAAGAAAAGAGTTATCACAGAAACGAATAAAGGAAAGCCAGAATCCGTAAACGAGAAACTTTCAATATGAGTTTGATCAATTTAATCTGCACAGAAATTCTTTACATTTGAGCAACGGCCAAACATTTAAATGGAACTACTGTACCTGTCGTACTTTTGCAATTTATATAATAATTTCACAAAACATACATAGTATAATAGCACACCGTCTGTAAGCATTTATAGAAAACTTAATTAATGTTAATAAACAATAACACAGGCTAAAACAAGAAGAACAAAATGTTTTATTAACCCACTATTATTAATATTGCCTATCAAAACATTTAAAAAGCTTCTAGACTTAACTTTGTGGACTTTCTAACGACTCTCTTTCTCGTCCTGTATTTTATGTTATTCTTTAGATATGAAATGAAAATCAGCAGCTAAATGATACCAGTCTATGAACTCAATGCCACATACAGTAAAACGAAGGCATGGAAACAAAATTGTACTGTGAGACATCATTTTATACAAAGTCTAAAGGCTGACTTTAGCAAAAATAACGTGTTCTTTTTTTTTTTTGGCGGGAATAAAAACTTCTACTCTGTCTGGTCGACTGCAGCACACGGTCAAATGAAATTGAATATACAAGCGCGGTATAAGAAGCTTGGGGAAGAGAAATAAAACAGAACAAGCAATAAAATTCGGCTGAAGGCCTTTGCCGACAAAAATTCACACACGCCATCGTGAATTTCATCGGTAAGAAACAACAAAAGCCTTCGGTATTGAGTCACAAAGCACTGTAAGCTGAGATAGAATTTTCGTCTTGCTTCCCGAACATTGTCGGTTTAGCTGTCGAGTTCGAAGTTTGTTTGCCGATATCGGCATAAAACATTTACAATTACACTGAAGTTCTGACCGAGGAACTATTTTACAGCAAAGATATAGTGCCTGTTCTGCAATAAAAATAACTTAGATTCACAGTAATAATAATAATAATAATAAACGACAAAGGAAATTCAAGAAACTATTGGATCTTAATAATAAACATTTATTTGATTAATTTTCGACCCATAATGCTTCATTATGTGGCTAAATACTTCCGACCATAGAATTATATATTTAAACTTATTTAATGCGCTTTGCAGGATAAACTTTAAATCCTTTTGAAAGACAAACGATTAATTAATATTTGGAAAATGTAATTCATATTTATATTTTGTTTCCTTATTTTTATACATAACTGTAGATAATTTTAATAACTTATTTTTTAAATACATATGCTAATTGAAGTACGCTTCAAAAGACTTTGAATATTATTTTAATATATTTCATTATTGAAGCGACACATATATTAGTTTATTAAAAAAATTATTTTAGCTATACCTATGTTTTATTCTAACATATATAATTTTTAAATATAAGTTTGTAAGATGGAAATTCTAAATTTATTTTAAAATGCTTTGTCGTAGATAAAGTTTTATCCACGACGATTTTTTATTTTTTTTGAGTGATAGGCTACAAAAGGATTATCCGCTTTGATGACTCTCACCTGTAAGAGCATAGGAAGGGAGAGAAAGGGGAGACGTGGGATGCAGGCCAAGGTAGCTAAGGGCTGTAGTTTAAAGGTCCTACCCGGTTTTCGCCTAAATATGATGCAGGAGAAACCAAAGAGAACGCTGCATCAGGTCGGACTCTTGGTACTTGTCCCACGCCCGTCCAGTAACAGATCAGGGTTCTTTGTGAAAACGCAACTTACACGACTCCATGCCTCGACCACATTTCGTCGACTGGTCCAATGATAACAGCGAACAACTCTTACCGTGTTCTCAACATCTGCGACCCCAGATCATACACCTCAGAAGGCCACCCTAAGTGTCACAGCTTATGGAAAACTTTATTAAAATTAATTGGTTTACAACCAATAGGAAAATCAAAAAGCATTAAGTTTCCTTATTGGTGTTTTCAGAATATATAATCACGAGAAATTAATTGCTCTTGTCATTTTCTGGAACTATAATACCTTATATTTGGGAATTCTTTTACATCTCTGATAATTATTTTGCAGCAATGATTATCTGTAGACGAGGTCCTTCATAAACTTTTTACAGTGATTACAAAATGTTAGAACAGAACCAGGAAAGAAATACGTAGACTACTTAATAAGGAGGAGATAACGCTTATCGTTCTCACTGTACGAAACTGGTCAGTTCTCAATAAAATTTAAAAGAAAACAATGTGAAAAATCGTGATACGAAAGTTATTTTACAAATCTCATATTTAATAAAAATAGTACTTTTCATACTTCTAAAATTTAACTAATAAAATGTATTAAAACTATATAATTGATTTTAATAATTAAATTATGTAATTTCAAGTGATAAAAATATTTTCCACAATTAAAATAATCTGTAGTTGGATTTTTTACTAATTTGTAACATAAATTTCAACGTAGAAAAAGAGTTCTTGCGAATATTTGCATGTAAATTTATGCAGATATTTCTCCTCAAGTGAATCTTCTAAAATGAAATTGTTTTTCGTGAAAGCTATCAACACGAAAACTGTATTAAACTATCAAACAGTACATAACAATTGCCAATAATCGGAAATTGCTGGAGATCGTAGAACTTCTGTAAGAGAAAAAAAATTGTATTCCAAAATGGATGGATCATAGTGTCCGATGTTACTTTGTTTTTGGTATAATTGATGGATTTTTATATAGTTCTTCAAACTCTGCAGAAATTATAACTTCATATAGTCGACAGCATTGGAAATATTGGTTTCTGAAATATCAGTCCTGAATATGCATTTTATTAACATCATGCTCTCGGAAGACGATGCAAAACATGTATCTTGGAAAGCTTCATATTTAATACTGGTAATACTAACAGTATGGGAAAATTAAACCACGATAAAAAAACTCTCAAAGTGAATGGAGTCAAATAAAATAGGGTTCTGATATAGTTTCCTTTAATTTATATATTGTAGTATATAAGAATGAAAGTACAATTAAATAAACCAAATCAAAATATGCCACACGGTTAGGACGCCAATTTGTGGTATACCACTTTGAAAAACAAGTTAAATAATAGTTAGCCCACGTTAATTCATCATTTAACTAATTTCAACTTTTTAAATGAGAGGATGTTAATAAATAAGGTTTTTAGTTAATTATACAAACACATTAATTTATTATATGCACAAATAATTCAAGTTACAAAATAGATATTTTTTGAATTTTACAATATTTATTACGTACAATCCAAAATGTTTACTCTCTCTCCATCTCTCGTACCAGTAAAATCAATTACCTCGTTCAGACACTTTCACACACTTTACTTTTAATATCAGGCCTTGGTTTTCACTGATTCTACACTTCACTTTAAAATTTGGCAAGATTGGCTGTATTTTGGCGACTGCTTCGCTCCACAATAATTTACCAACGTTATTCTGGAACACGAAGATTTTGTAAAGTTCTATTCTGACTAAACTGCTATTACTTTCCAATATTTACGATGCAATACTTCCGAGAATGTTTTACTTTGTATTAATTCACAACTTTATTTGATAATACATTAACGACGTCTAGTCTGCTCAAGTTTTATTTGTTCCGTCCCCTGCAATGTTTCGCCGCCAACTACTCTATACATTCCTCTCAGCACGCCAGGGTCTACAATACCTTAGGCCTCTTCCATTATTGTCCATTCTTGTGTGTGATTTGTGTCTCCTTGCCGATAACAATCCAAATCCAAAATTTCTTTTAATTAATTATTATTAATTGCCTTTTAATTACTACAATATATATATATATATATATATATATATGGCCTGTTTTAGAGTATTATTTCATTCAATAAAAGCACTTCAGGAATTAGTCACATTGAAAAAGTATCAGAACTTCCAATGGCTTGTTGAAATAGCACATGCCATTAAAAACTATAAAAACGTGCAATTAATTAATTAAATTGATATTTATTAACTATATTAAAAACTGATGATTTGTTTTCAATGCATACGTGCGATCTGAGAACTGTCTAAAAATTAGTTAAAAATTTCTAAATGATACTTAGAACCTAGGAACGAATCGTCCATTAAAGTAAACCTTAATATTTATTTATTTTCCAATACAAACTGTATTGTCTTAAAAATACCAGCAGAAGTCGTTCCCATCATACAAATATACTGGTGAAAGTTCATTTCTTTTAGTTTATTTTGAACGTAATACGAATTATATATAGTGAGAGAGAGAAAAAAAATATCGTCCTATGAATGAATTAAGTAATTTATTAAACGACAGTTGAACCTTGATTCGGAGACACTCATAACTGAAATTCAATACGTTTAGAATAATTAGGCTTAATTCGCGCCTACTTTACAAATTACAGTAAATAAACATTCCTTTCCCTGTCTAATATATTCGTTACTTCATGACTACTCTATCATTATACGAAATGAAAAATTCTTCTCTTTTATTTAGAAAATAGAAAAAGTTCATGTAATCAGAGGAGAGGAAAATTGCTATTGTCAACTGGGACACAGCTCTATGGCGAATTTACCCCGAGCAGAAAATTTGTTTACCTCAAAAGTTGCTTCCACAAAGGTGGTATATAAAAAAGGATGCAAGAGTCGAGGAAGGGAAAATAAGTATGAATTTCTTGTGACGCAGCCAGCGTTACTCATATAAATGCAGGTTCGTAACAATTATAAGTTTTCAATGTAAACATTCTGATTATCGTTGTTAGTAAACTATAATGATTTACGTACGAACATGTATTTTTAAAATAAATTGTCAGTCGCAAACTGTATAAATGTTTCTGTAAGCTATATTCTATTCCGATTCGAATGATACACTAATTTTTATTGAACGAATGTACTGCAGCAGTCTTGAAAAAAAAAATATATCATCCCGTTAATTGAGCTAATCAGTTACATTCGCCCACTTAATTTAAATCACACTTCAAGGAATAGTATTCTTAACAATCTCATTTACTATGGGCGTTAACGTCTAGTAGTGACCAGAAATTTAAAAAAAGGTTAGTATTGTTAATTAAATTCGACATTCAGACTATTGGTATGTAGAGTAAATTATTTAATTCGTTTAAAGTATTTGAAATTATGATTTCAAGAGCAAACGTGTAAGACATGATTGAAATGTAGAACGCGCATCCCGCCTTGTCTTGTAGCGCTGTCTCGTTCACTTTCATCACTATCATACCATTAACATTTCCTCGTTTGTTAATGAGGAAACTTGGCCAGGTGCGTCTATATCACGTTTGTTGGACATCTCTTGAGACTTCTTTTGAATAGGAATTGTAATGTGCGTTCCTGTGTTAAGGATCTCTCCAGTGTCCTCTGTAGACCATCAGACTATTCCAGGGGTAAGTACCTCACATTTAGCTTTACGCCTCTGGAGGAAAACTTATAAGGCAGATCCGTGCTGCTTGTCCAGTGGCTGTTTCACGAATACCAAAGGTGAGTTTCTTAGGAGAAATGATTTTGTCATTTTTCGAAACAAGGCATTACGACCGTCAAATACATTAAGGAATTCAAAATGAATTAAACTCAACAATTCTTGTAATACATTTTTTTATAATTATTCTCGTTTTCTTCGCCGTTATAATGTCTGCAACCTCAAACTTTTAAATGTAATCAAATCCATTACACACAAACAACAGAAATAGAAAATGAAATGTATGCATTTAATAATAACTATTTGATTTCCTGGTGTTGTCCGAGTATTTTTACACCAAAATCTTATATGATGAAGAAAACATTCTATAGACAAAATTGTTCAAAAATTATTATTTTTAACAATATTTTTGGATTTAAATCAATAGTGTAATGTTGTCCATGGATGAAATATGGCGAACTCAAAACAACTTCACATTACTTGAAAGACTTCTAGTGTAAATGTTTCATTGAGATCGATAATGACAGTTTCACCGATAATTGAAATTCCTTAAGGTAAAAGGGAGATCCGTCGCAATGAGCTGTATCCAAGGGATAAAAGTGGGAAAGTTTCACATAATTTTCTCTTGTACCTTACCATCTCCGTCCTAGTGGTTCTACGAGATCGTACTCCAACAGGTGTACTACGGTGACTTGAAATTGCTCCATGTGTTTAAGTTATAATGCAAACTCATAAAAACATATTTGCATGACAAAGCATATTATTATTAATCTGTAATTGGTCCCGATGAAAGTTACAACGATCAACCGTGAAAATAATATTTCCAACGCAGTCACATTCAGCGAAGCAAAGAAATAGTATTTTACGAGGGACTACAATGTCTATATACAATGGATTCACTCTCGTATAAGCCAACTCCAGTATTATTGACAAAGTAGTGAAAATTTTGATCATTGGAACATTTATCTGACTAACTGGCTTAGTTTAAAATTTTAAAATGCTTATTTTTCAGAGATAATTACAGATAAATATTTTGAATTCTATCTTATATATAATATATAAATACGTAGGTATATAAGGATGCGTTGTTTCTCCCACGCACTTCATTGTCTTAATAACATGAATCACCTAGGCAACACGCTTTATGCGGTAGGGAGTAGCTAATTGTTCCGCCAGAACAACTGCAATACACTCACGTGAAACAAAAGCATTGCTTCAGAACAATTGAATACCATCTATTCCATCCAGGTCAGCACTTCCTGAGAGGCATAATGCTCCACAAGCTATTGTCATCTTCTTGTACGTATTACAATCCCACACTATCAAAAGAAACGATTCCAGAATCTTCGTAATTGGAAATTCCCAACTTTTCACTGCACCGAATATTGAAAGCAAGGAAAAGAGTCGCAAATACCGAAAACAATAGACTATACGATTTCTGGATATTTTGTTAAAGAATTTTTTAATGGCGAGAAAAATATTTTCCGCTTTATAGTGTTGCCTTGGAAACTACCACCAACACTAAGAATAAGGAAATAAATTCTCTGGTGCTTGAAACTTTTTCTTCTATAATACTACATGTTCAGAAAGATTTCATTGCTTCGTACTTAGCGGGTAACAGTTAATCAACATAATGCCACGATTATAACGAGCCCAACAATGTGTTCCTGTCATTTCAATACTAAGAGAGAAACGTACACTCTTAAAAGTAGCATAAACAATTGGAAATGTCGAAAAAATAAACCGCATACGTCATCATTTAGATCTATGGTAGCAAAACGTTGTTTTAAATAATCTGGTTCAGATGAACCTGTTGGACAAGAAATAGTGCAATATTTTATAGCGAACTGTATATCACCGACTGATTTATTAATTTGAACGTTAGATGGTAATAACAATTACGAGAAAGCTGTATTGTTTGAAAAAGAGCTGAAATTGAGCAATGCGTGGAAGGGAAGAGGCCTTTGATAGGAGACCGCAGTAAAAACAAGGAGAGGAGAAGTGGCTTGTGCCAGGCTTGAGAGATGCATTAAGGCTTTTAAGTGTCTGCTTCCTCCGTAATGACAAACGAAAGTGCAACTAAAGGAGGCCGAAAGGGAAATGGCATTGACTTTGACGAACGTTAAGGAAGCTGCCTTTTGCATTTCGGCGCACAGGGAATCTTTCCCCCTACAAACATTTTCTTTGAGTGAAAATATTCTCTTCTGGTCAATGTCGCCAAGATTTTTCCCAATTAATAGTCGGAAATGAAAAACAAAGGCAATCTCCTGCGGTATTTTTACAATAGAGTTTTTTCATAATTGTATGTTGATATTGCACTTTTCCACATACTCCATAATATCTGAATGGAGATGGAAATAAATTTAAATATTATTCCTGTATATCGTGCTTCCTTTCTTTTCCTTGGACCAGGAAGGCGAAAGGTGTTTTTTGTGGAGACCGTGATTCAAAGTTCCTGGTACCATATTTGAGCAAGTGTGTAATTAGGCAGCAGTGACATATTATATAAAAGTCCCGGGTTATCAGTATTTATGTTTTTATGGAATTATGAGTCGACAGTCTGAAGTATTTCATCTAGTGGCATATTCATCCAATTATAAAGTTTTAAAAAACAACATTATCAACAGGAAGTGCTTTGTGTTTGAAAACTACAACATCCATTAAATTCAGTGAAATGAGGCCTTTCCCTGATGTGTTTAACAAAAATCGAGTGAGATCGAGCCCAGACGAACAGCTAAGGGTAAAGTAAACTAAAAAGAAATTTTATTAATTATAAACCTAATGTGTAAATATTAATTATCGCCAGATTTCGTATTTCAATAATTATTTAAGTAGGGAAATTTTTGATTGTAAGTTTTTAATTGTCATTTTGTAACAATCTTTATTGGAGGCCCGATAGGCGGCCCTGAGAATTTAGCCGTAGCACATTACCAACTTGTAAAATTTTAATTGAGATAAGATTTTGTTTTTATTAAATTAATTTTGTTATATTTTGAATTCTTTGTTTTTTATTTAAAATCTTTTAATTTTAACTTTTAATTTGTTATAACGTAAGGCTTATATTCAGTTTAAAATCTAATTAAATAATTTTGATTATTAAATTTTGTGTTACAACGTTGGGTTTATCTTAATTTAGAATTAATCATTTAATTGTGATTATTACAATATATATAGTATATTTCAAACATTTAAATGACCTATAAAGATCTATGTTTCTTCTAAGAATTTTTAAAAAATCAATAAGGTCACGGAATTTGCAGTTTTATTCTATTTAAAATAATATCTCAAACTATCAATATAGCGTAGCGGTTAATGCTACGTACTTTAGAGCTTTTGAACCAAGCCGTACACAATGCTACTCCAATTTTAGAAACTACTATAATAATTAACTTATTAAATGCAATTAAACAAGTTAATCAGTTTAGAACTAACACATATCCACGAGAGGAAACAGTCTATTTCTGTGTATATTAGTATGCAAGTGTTGAAATGTAAATAATGCATAATTTTGTAGAAAAATGAATAAAAACTAGAGTTCCAACTGTTCAAATAATTACAATGTCAGAGTGCTTCAGATCGACTCATTTATGCAGATGGGGTGGATTCACATCATTTTCTTACTTCGTTTTTCACCCTCTATTTTATTGGGGAGATGGCCGTGTGTAATGTTTTTATAAAGTATTTTTTGTAAAATTAATTATATTATTATCAAAGTTTCTACTTGTTATGATTTAGGTAGTAAGTAATACTTTCAAATTCTACAAATTTTACAAAATAAAATTCAAAAACATTGTTGTATAATAAATTTGAAACCGAAACTATACACGACAGATTTTGTATGAAAAAAGAGACCACTACGTATTTCTTTACTTAATTACAAACAAATGGAATACTTCACATTCCATAATAATAAGACAATGTAATCAACATGCATTGCTTACGACGTTCTCGGATGCGAAAAATTAGATAATTCTATATTTACCGAATTATCCCACTTTCTGTCACGCCCTTTTCTTACAATTACTGGAAGAGATGTTGATAACATCATTGTGTAAAGTTACACTATTTATTTTCACTTATTACAGTCATATCAACATTATATTACATTTGGTGTGTGTCCGTCAGATTAAAATAGAGCACGTCTATTCCCTTTCACAAGTACGAGTGGACATAAAACATTTGGGAAGTTTCGAAACAATTAATTGCTGCAGAAAGAACGTGGCAGTCCCCACCAAGATTGCTTCTTGGGGTTGTCAGTTTTTTTGAGGATGAGGCCGTCTACGTGCGGCGACGCTAATGAAGCAACCTTCATTTATCTTTTGGACCTCACAACCGTCATTTCCTACTCAACTTCGGCTTACAAGTCTGTATGAAATATGTCGATTAAGCGTCTGACAAATTCAAATTACTTATATTTACACTGAAGAAAACCTTGAACTATAAAATTAATTCAAATTAATTTTTGACAGTATTGTAAAGTATATTAAGTCTCATTTGATCCGACAAAATATGATGAATGGCAAGGAATGTGTTACATTTTCTTGTTACAAACTTTTAAGAGAAATGTATTTATAAAAATCTACAACTATCACTATTTTAATAAATATACTCTTAAGAAAACAATTCCAAATAGCTTACGCAGATTGAAACTGACTATACTGAACTCATTTGATATGATGCTTTTTTTAAGTATTATAAATTAAATATATTCCATGTTTTCATTCTAAGTGATTAATATATGAGAATATATTTTTTCTCTTTGAGTGTTGTTTATTATTGTGTACAAGTATTAAGATTTATATAACAATCCGCCGCGCAATTGATTCCAAATAAGTTTGAAATTTTGTGAGTCAGGTGATTCCTATTATGTTTTACCTAGTTTGTATTACCTTTTTCGTTGTATTTATTTTCTCATAAGAAATACATATTCTCGTGTGTTATTTTTATGTTACATATTTTTGTTATATGTTTAGTAACTCTGTGGTGTGACGGGCCCGATTTTGAGTAGGTTCCGGAGATCAAGGGACATTTCTAATCAGCTTAGGGTCATCGTCGTAGTCATGCACTTTGTACTTGTTAAGTAGTCGTAATTAGCAGGACGCGGTTCGACTTAGCCAGGAGTTAGGAAGCGTTGGCGGCTTCTCCCGAGGGTAGCGTCTAATTACTGATAGACATCACGTTAGTATTCTGTGCCGGTGTTTCTATAAGCCTGGAAATCGTATGAAACATTTCATACTTTCTTGTAGAGTTAACAAACTACCTGTATATTCATTTTGAACTTTCACCGGTCATTTTTTAACATTATGTTTCAAAGATAATAATACCAAGAAATTTATTTAGAAAAAAAATGCTATTCAGTTCTCCATTATTAACGTATTTACAAGTTTACATTTCGTAAACTTAGGTGTTTAAAAAAACTGTTCTTGAATTTATTAATGGAATCTGGAATCACATTGCCTAATTTGTATTGTATTCTCTTTATGTCCATATGAACAACATTTAAAACATCTCAATATATTCATGTTTTCAATATCCTAACACCTAAAATCAATTTTACATAGGCAATTCAACAATGGCTACTTTCTACTTTCTTTTAAATACTTTCTTAACTTAAACCTCCGCATTCTCCACAATTGAACAATTTTTTTTTAATTACAGTTTAATGTCGCATTAACCTTTTTGTCATTAGCGACTTACATCTGTTAAGTTCTACATTTGTATAACAATTAAATTACTTTATACAACTCGGTTTTCATCGTAAAGTCTATGAGGTTGTTTATGGCTGCTGATGAGTTGGAAAACTCCATCATTGAATGGGCGGCTATGGTTGATCTTCTTATCTCGCTATATTTGGGGCAGTCAAAGAGGACATGAGGAATTGTTGTGGGCTCCTCGAACGAGCTGCAGACCGGCTGCGGAGATCTGGAAATCCAGAATGAGTGAGTAAAACTGGAGTGCAATGTTCTTATTCTGGTTAAAACAACCTGTTGCCTTCTAGATAGTTTTTTTCGGGTGCGATATTTCTCTGATGCTGCTGACATTTCTGAGGATGACTCCGCATTCCTCTGGTTTCACTGGTCTACTCCACTTTTCCTCCAGTTCCTTGTAGAGCCCTACTCTGCAGTCTCTGATGGTGGAGGTTGCTGGATCTTCCTTGATGATCAGCTTCCATCTTCGCCCTGTCGTGTCCTACTATGTCCTTATGCGCTGGTAGCCAGGCTATAGTGATCCGGTTTCCGTTTTCTTGTATTTTCAATAAATTCCCTCTAATTCGATTTATGCAACCATTTCTGTGCACTGTACTGGTTATTCTGTGTATTGCGTCCTTGGAGTCTGTTAAGATGATATTGTTGGCCTCTGGTGTTTCCAGACACCGTTTCGTGGCCATGAAGATGACGTATGATTCTGCTGAAATTTTCGATGCATTATAGTTTATAGCGATAAATTTTTCTTTGCCTGTCGTAACTATTGCGCACCCAACTCCATTTGAATTTTTGGACCCATCGGTATAAATGACTCTGGGAGAATTATATCTTTGTAGGTTTCAGCGTTCCAGTTTGTGTTGTGTGGGTTGCTTATGTAGCGATATATCGATTGGCAGTTCGTTAAGCTTCCATGGGGGTGTGCTTGCCGAGGTGTTGTGGTCCATCTCTGGAAAAGTCATTCCTTCCTTTTGTAATATATCTTTTAGTGTAGTGCAGTACGGGATTAGGTTTCCAGGTGGTTCTTTCTCTGCATATCGAGGAGTGATGGTTTGTAAAAAATTTTGTTTTACACTACACTGTTTAATCGATTCATCTTTCATATCTAGATCAGGTCCTATAACTCTTACCGAGGCTAGAATTACGTAGGCGTTATTGAGCATTTTTATATCATAGTGTCGTACAACTTCCTACTCTCTATCATGTAGAATATATAAACCATCTGGTGTTAGTATTGTTTTACAACTCGTAGGGGAAAGATGTAGCATATCTTTTAATATACTCTCGAAATCTTTGAAGTTTTTATGTTCACAATTTCGTCGCTTAGGATTAGACTCTTTTAGTCCTCGCCAAAAAAATTGTCCATCTGTTGCCGACCGAATACGCGCCAGTTTAATTTTAGGTAAGAAATTTAATATTTCCTTACCTTGTCTTGTTTTGCACAACACAGATTAAATTTCACTGGTACTCGAAATCTTTGTGCTAAGCGAGTTTTCACGAGTGTTACATCTTATGTGAAAATTGGTTCAAAACTACGTAGATACAAACATTGTAGCTTTCAGATATTTCATAAATAAAACAATCTAACCTGACATTATTCAGAAATTATTTTCGTGACGTTGAGACGTTATTCACGTGTTGTGTTAAGCAAACGACCATCATATTGCAGACACTTGAAGAAAACATCCAGATTAATAGTCTCGTTGAATTTGTTCTTTGTGTCGTGAACGAAGCTCTAATTTAATGATTCAACATCTCATGAGCCAACGAATGCGGAGAAATTTATACTAGAAAAATGAAGTAAACGTGTGTACAGGGACAATGGTTATTCAACGCAACTATTCGAGTCCTAAATTCCTGTCTTTTGTCACGCTTAAAATAACACAGAGAAACCCAGGCGTATCGCTTAATTGTTAAGTACATACGTATTCAAATTATCTGTTACTGCAAATGAGTGGCTCAGCTTGTGTCCCATGAAGATCAAATATGCACTGCTATAAAACTGTCACGAAAGGGAAAGTACGAAGAAAGAAATTTTAACAGTTCTGGGTGGTTGCGGGCAGAAATATAAACATAAACTTTATAAACAACACATTTTCATTAGCTTTTTTGTTGGAAAATACAACTTTCTTAGTTTTGCTGTCCCCATGTTTCTATTAATTTGTTAGTCATGTTTAATTTACGTAGATGCTTTAAATTATTGCAAACAGCATAAAAATATTTTTGTTTTTAAGACAGTGTAGTGGTAGGTTTTTTAAATGATGAAGTAAAGGGATATTTTACAGAATTTAATAATCATTTAACTGAACACGAGAAAAATTAAATTAAATAAATACAAATTATGCGTGTTCAGTTAGCAAAACAATCGGATCCCTTAATCCCAAGTTAAACCATGGTTTACGGTAATTCTCCCAGGCGCGTCAAGGATTGAGACACTTGACAGTTACCTTGCGTTGATCTCTGGCAGTGATCATGTGGCACCCTCGATCTCTCAGAATCCTCTGGAAAACTGCAAGGGGCTGTACGTCCGTCCCTGGCGACGGTTCGTCGAGGAGTCTTTCTACACTTGCTTTACAGCCCCTTCGCTGGATGTGAAATATCGATGTTCTCGACCAATTTTGGATCGATATTTCCTGAACCAAGAAATGTGATAGGTTCAGGCAGTCACGTGTTAATTCAATTTCTGGGATTTTTGGAGAGATGTTTCCCACGGTGTGACAGTCTAGGTAACCTCCGAGGGTCAACACCTACGTGTCTAAGTCCAAACCGAAGGGATTATCTATCCGTCACGGCTGCGCCTGGTCAAATTCCAACTTGGCAAGCTCTCAACCCTTGCTAATATCTAATTATATTAAAATGATATATATATATATATATATTATATAATATATCTATCGAAAATAAATTCTTCAGAACTATGTAAGATAATTTACTGCTGAAATGCTTCTGATTATCTAGTTAATTAAGAAACATAAAAGCACGACTTATATATATATCAATAATAAAACTATCGCGCTACAACAGTAAGTAGAAAAACATCATTATTAAGAGGGATGGGTGAGGTGAAATAAAGGATATAATAGCTATAATTGGTTTAAGTTGTTACTTTTATCATTTCATTTAGCTCTCACTCGACGAAAGCTCTTATCTCGTGTGAATAATAAAAGCACAATAATTAAATACAATTAAGAAGGATACATAATATGATGAGACTTCGTTATCATTTTGCGCATTTAATGTGAAATAGAAGTCAGGGAATACAAAGTTAATAATTATGTTGAAAGTTTTTAATTGAATCCATTTCGGACAGGATCATAGTATGAATAAGTCATTTATCTAAAACTATAAAGTACCCGTATCGTTCGATAGATTTAAATGGACTTATATGATAATTAGATTAAAATAATAGGACGTAATTATTCTGGTCATAAATTTTTTAAAAAAAAAATCTCATAACGTCAACCGGAAGACATTTTACCCCAACACTTTAGACAACCATGCTTTGCAAAGAATTGAATTTGTATTGTAAAATTTAAAATTCTTCAACTTTAAGGGATTAACAGTCTGAACGGACTGCTTATTTCAGTGTGTCTAAAATTATATGTAATCAAAGTATTTCATTTAAAATTACTGAAATCAAATAATTATTTGAACCACACTGAATGCCCAACTAGCACGAGTAACTAATATAAGAGATCACGCAGAAAATAATCACGTCTCTCGAAAATAAATTCTTCTGAACTATGTAAGAATATATAAATTTACTGCTGTAATGCTTCTGATTATCTACTTAATTAAGAAACATAAAAGCACGACGATCAGAAAAATAAATATGTTTTGTTCGTGTCCTGCGATCATTCAGATCATCAGTTGAAAGCCTAAAAGTGAATAATATTAGCTTTTAAAATTATTCAAATTGGTGAATTTATTGTTATTTCGATTCTTTTATACGTTAGTTTCACGAGTCAACGTTTTCATGTATTCAAAATTCTGTTTTTCGCGACATAAACCTCATGGCTCTAGTCTAAGTTCCGCTTTTACCTTTCAGATAATTTAAATATCTTAAGAAATTTACAAGACCATTCTTGTGGAACTTCCAGTCTCTTATGAGACTCAAATAATCTGATATTTACGAGGAGTAAGGCCTCACATGATCAATTACAAAGAATTTACGTTCCCGTGTTTAGATTGTTCGGGATAATTTGATGAGGTCAGTTGAATCTCGCGTAGTGAGAGAAGTAAATAATTTAATTAACCACAGATGGGATTTATACATTTTTGTGTGCCATCGCTCATCCCGTTTATGGTCTGTATCTGTTGGCGAACGAATTACTGCGCTTGGCACTTGACTAAATTCGAAGAGTGAAGAATTAATCACGAAATTCACCATTCAATCTTGATTTCGTGTTGGGTCCTTCCAGCACGATGTGGATATAAATTCCATTAATAATCCCGCCAATGTTGTGTGTCACCGGAAATAAAAATAAAAAGGGCAACCTGAAGAGGTTTTGTCATTCGGCGTAGACTGACCACAGTAATTATTCTTGTTCTGTTTTGGACGATGCATTGCCGGAAACTGCAGAGGACATAAATACGGGTTACATTCATTGCGGAGAGACGGGCAACGTGGGGTGTGCGTGGCTGGATCAGATTTACAGGCTAACAACTGCTGGGACACGTGTCCTGCCTGCACAAGGCCCGCGTCGCTCCATACACAGATATTATTTAAATTGAAATCACAAATTTTTGCCACAATGCTCAAAAATACAAGCGTCGTGTTCGTTCGAACTCACTTAAAATCCGTTACTAGAAAATAGGAATTTATCCCTTTAATAGGTCTTGGTAGCCGTAAAAGATAATTTTATATTACTTCTACCTTATATATTATAGTAATTTAACTATTAACAATAGTTTTAATTTAATTTGCCTCACGTTAAGGCGTCAAATCTATATAATAAAAAAGGGAGTATATTTGTATGTATGTATGTTTGTATTTACGTTGTTCTTTATACAAATTTTATCGCGTGGACAGAATGCAACAAAAATTGGTATACGTATTCTGCCAAAATCGAGAACCGGTACTGTGGGGGTGAGAAACCCCTAGAATAAACGTGGAAATAATTATAATTGAAATAAGTTACGAATTAGTGTTAAATTACTGCGCGAGACGATGACGTCATAAGTTTTCAAGACATTGACGCATCCTAAATATAGTTCTGTATTTCGTAATGAAATAAAGCAGAAATATTTTTATTTAATATAAAGTATACATGTGGAAAGAATTATAATTAAAAACCGTGATCATTAAATATTAATTTACTGCGCGCCAAGAGACAATGACGTCACGCGAGAGAAAGACGTTACTACGCAACGAACGAAGGAGATTATTAGGAATTAAATAAAGCAGAAATATTTTCTTTAAATAAAAAGTATAATTTTATGCAGCAATATTCCATCGAATGATAATAAAGAAGAATACGAATTACTTTACCATCCTTGGGGAAAATGTAAGTTAATTTTCGCGCTGTATTAGTTGTGAGTCTAGCTAACAATTTCATCAATGTAATATTTCGTAATGTATGAAGACTGAGTGACGATTATATCCTGAAATACTCAAGGAATATATTTAAGTAATCAATTAAATACTTTTTCGAGTTGATATAAATAAGTACACGAGCAACGCCGGGCACCTAGCTAGTTTGTAATAAGTTGTTGAAAGTTAATTAAATTGCCACGTTGAGGCACCAATTTGTAGTAATTTTAAATAAATGACATTTAGGCCTCCGATATTTAAATGCAAAATGGCAATCAATTAACATTTATACAAGTTATTAAGGCAAATAAATTTCAATTTACATTATCAATTAATTTTACTATAAAAATGACTATTTCTCAGGGTCTATTACTTGGTTTTTAAACAATTAAATTTTATCAAGCTATCATGGAATTAATTCATCAATGGATTATTACAATGCAAAACATAAAATATGAACTTTAAATTTTGAACGAAATCGGAAATCTGACGATAAGATCTTTACTTACCAGTTTACAGATACTAATTTTGTGAACTTTTACCTTAATATTTCTGGTACTCAAGAAAATTGACTCGTTCACACACACTTGTTAAACTTTATAGACAGGCCATTTTTACACACTGACTCTAATCAAAATTTTTAGTTCGGCATAACTATTTGCAATGGTTGGTTCACTGTTCCTTTAACAAATCTTATTAGCTCGTTCCGAAGTTTGTTAACTGCTGGACGCAGTTACCTGGGTTCCCAAAATTGAAGAAAGTGGTCTAACTTGAGAATATAATAATTTAGACTCAGCAGTCTACATATTTAGCTTTGACTTTACGTAGCTGCTCACACCCACTGCAACATGTAAAATGTTCTAAATGTTTTAGCTGTTGTGTTACATGTATCCAGACACTTTCTGGATTTTATCCTTCTCATCTGTCCACTATTATATTCCCGATAATACTGGTTACACTCCTCGTCTAGCGAACCAACATCTACAATACCAGCAAGCATTGTATCCTTGCCACATTCTTGAGTACGACTTGTGTATTTTTATGCTGCCGACAATGCGAGTCAAAATTCTGTTCATTAACAAATTATTTTCCTTTTAATTACCGCTATATTTATATATATATATATATATATATATATATATATATATATATTACAATCATATAACATTATTTAAATTGGTATGTGCCGGTTTCTAGACGATTAATTCGACTCACCCTTCTAAACAACAAATAATTTCTTATATGGATACGATATATATTCCAATATAATAAATATTTACACTTTATTTTTAATTTTTTAATTTTTCCCCCATTAAACGAATAAGTAAAACAAAAATATTTTAATAACAACAACGTGCTATATATTTCTGACCACTAATAAAAATATGAATAATAATATTAGATAAATAGTGAGTTTTTCTATTAAAAATGTGCCATTAGATGATTCAAAATTTCCAATTTTTTTATGTGAACACATAATTTTCCAAATATTTAGTTTAAATTATATATATATATATATATATATATATATATATATGGCGTTGGTCGGAAAACTACACCATTTCATGCGAAAGCGTTACGATTTTGACGTGAGAATCAAGGAAAATTTCTATGGGACCGAAGTGAGTCATATGGGAGAGGATGTAAACTTCTTCAACGATAATCTTGATATATAATATTATATAGGTGTGTTTAAAAGCTGTGTACAACTTCGTTACTCAAGTTTTTATTATTGATTTTATTCTAACAAATTTGAATTTAATAAACTATTTCAATTTAAACTGTACAATATTGAGTTGAAATCTTGTATATTAAAATACTGTTTTCAAAACTGGGCAGTTTTATTCGAAACTAATCCATCATATAGTTTTTATGTAAGAAATTTACATACACTACTGGATGAAACCGATGGGCTCAGTATTTGAATACGACGAATAAATTATAAAGGAATAAATATATGGACAGGTGACTACGGCAATTGCAGGAAACTCCTACGCAATTTAAAATATTTTTGAAGAAATTTATTAATAAGTGTTTTTATACGTTGACGACATAAAAATCCATTGGGGTATAATATAAACAGAATCAGAAATATATATGGTTAAATTATGAAAAACAAAATTTATAAGTCATAAAATATGCTTTCTATCAGTTTCATAAGGGGTGTTTCAGAGAAGGTTTGTTTGTTTTTCAAATAACTTCACCCAAGAACTACTTACGTGCTGAATATCAAATTTATCATGTCTATCGCAAAATATTTATGTATGTAAGTAAATTTAAGTTTAATTGTTTTGGTCATTCTATAGAATTTTCTCGAAGTGTTTTAAGTAAGTAAATAATAAAAAGAATACAATTTTGTATTTGAGATTTTTATTTACCATAAAATCCCATTTGTGTGCATACCTTAGTTGTTGCAGGTATACGTTTATTTTGAAATGAAATATAACTTGAAAACATAGTAAAAAATGTAACGGAGCATTGTGGTATGCGCTAATATATTAATGATAAGAGCATCTCCTTAATCAAAAATTTATGTAATGTTTAACATAGTTCAACAGTCGACAGTTATCCTCAATTATAAGGTAAGGTTAATGAGAACAATTTTTGTCATAGGTCAGGAATTTTATTCAACCTCATGTTAAACAACATGAAGTTATGGCAATTGTGAGTATCAGAAAATAGAATGAGTTACCATATTTAAAATAAACTTTTCGATAATTACTCGTTCACTTGAAAATAATTAGTAATACGATTGTAATAATGCGAGAATATTTCATTTACCGCGACTTTGTGTACTAAACAGACTAGATTCCAATTATACGGTTACTTGAATGTTGCCGTTAAACAAGCGTGTAACAATTTGAAACTGAGTGAAACAACAGATTTTTTCTATTAAATGAGCAATTTTAATTTTCTCCTCTCTGCGCCGTTTATTATACATTTGCAAATTCATTGAGGTATGGGATGAAGTTAACAACACGTGCAATAACTGTGCCTTAGTTCCACTGCAAATTGAAAAGCTATTAAATGAGCGCAACAGATTATAGCCGCCTCAAACAAAACTACGGACAGTAATGGCTTTTCCTGTGAACAATAAACACTTTTTTACAAATTATTAAAGACGCATATCGTGGTTTTGTCTTCAATATTCTCCGTTTGACTTGAGTGCAAAACTGGACGCATTCGCAGTTCGTTATTCTTCAAATACCTTATGGTAGATGGTTTTGATATCATTACTATTATTTGTAAGAATAACGTTTACTCAAATATCAAAAATATATATTTTTTCAACTGTAGATTTTTACCTTCTCAATGTACAGCTTTACTTTTATATGTTACTAGCTGGTTGCCCGAGGTTGCCCGGGTTGTCATTATTAAACTCGGCAACATTCATAACCCCGGATTTGACTCCAATCTCGGTTGTTTTTGCGTTTTTGTATGTAACGCCCCTCATATGTAAAAAGGGGTTGAAATTATACACAGATAACATCGGTATAAATACTATTAATCATATTGACCCCGAAAAAAAATTAACTGACGCAAATATCGGCCGTTTGAACATGTTTGGAAATGTCCACCGCCGTCCCTGGGGGTGTTAGTTGTGTCTTACCCCTATAGTGTTTATTTCCCGTTCGGAAGAAACCGGTGTACGAAATTTGGTCAAATTTGCTCCACCGGTGTAGATTTGTATGTGGAACATACACACAAACATACGTACTGTCTATTTTATTTATTAGAAGATGAAAAAGGTTCGATAACTTTTATGTCTTTTTCTTCTTCTCAATTGGAAAAGTTATGTTGTAGTGTATGCAATAAATATAGATATACTCGCCGTTATAAATTCCCGACCTTGCCCTAAGTCGGATAATGATCTAGCAGAATGACTCGCAAGCTGGTAATCAGATTTTGAGTTTAATACTTCATCGAAATCAGGAAAGTGACGTTAATGTTGGCTGAGTACCGGAGTCTAGCGCATATGCGTTCTAAAGCTGCTTGTAAAACCACCGGTGCCATTGTAATCGTATTACGATAATTTTAAGCGAATTAGTGGTTAGCTGACTAAATAACGGACTTCCATTGAAAGTGTATAGTTTTCTTCTTTTTGCAACTAGGTGAACGTCAATTTCAAATTAATTTCAGAAATCAAATGCGTGAGTATATTAGCGATGCGTCTGGAAATCTCTTTTGTTTTAAAAATGCGTTTTATATGTAAAAATAATAAGAGTTCCTTTTTATATATATTCCTTTATATATATATATATATTATATTATATATATTCCTTTACTTTCATGTATTATATATATTTTTTAATTTTTGGGCTTTGTTAACAAACTTGCTTAATATTTTTCATATTTTAATAGGGAGTACAGATGATTTGTTGGAAATTACAACTGAATTATAAATTATTTGTTCTTTGTAGCAATTATGTAGTAAAATAAAACGAGTGTAAGAGGTAAGTTATACTTAATTTCCCAAATTATACGACAATTTCGGAATACAAGAAAGTACCAAAATACTTTTTTATGCTAAAATGTAAAATTCACCCAAAAAAACCATTCTAACCACACAGAATGACTCAGGTGAAGAAAAGAGCCTTTGAGAATTTTTCTCTGGCTTCTTATACTTCGTTCTTACACCTGAGAGTCAACGACAGCTCCTTTGCACACGAGGTCCAGAGGTGGTTTTGACCAACTGTCACTGTCGTCGATCCGGCTTCGGTTACTAAAAGAAATACTTCTTATGAAATGTCTGGAGGAGCTTTTTGAATTTGCTTTTGTGGCAAATTTGTCAAAAAAAAATCAGTAAATCCCCAAATGAGGTATTTCACTTATTACAAAATCAACAACTTTCGTATTATCTGTATCTAATGTTCTCATCCTGTCGATATCAATATGATGTGTTCATATAAAGTAGCTTAAAGATTATGCCTGACAATACAAAACGTATACTTTATTTCCTTCCACAAATCCATAATCGTATTTCTAAACAAGAAATGTTCGGTTAATTAAAAATTTTAGGTTAATTTTAATCGTATACTGAATTCCTTTGAGACAATTAGGCCAGCCAATTAGGTTCGGGACGGGTGGGTGAGCATTGTCCTGGATACTGTATGAACGTTCCTATTGTGTAAACCATTCAATAGGCACTATAGCGGCTCAATGCACACAAAAGAACCGAATCCTACTTACATACCCGTCGTAGTTTCACTCTGAAATTTCGTGCGACGTGTTGACTGGGTTCAGGTGCAATACTTTCCTTATCGGTGAATTGGAAAGAGAATTTCAAAATAATCAATGAAATAATCTATGTTGGACATCCACACCAACTCGATTGGGTTTCCATTAGTTGCCCAAAATTCAGTATTAGTATGTTACCGAAAATTAAAATCATAGTACCAAGCTCCAGTGACAGTAGAGAACGTATTTTGTTTAGTGACAAGCTACATGAGGGTCATTCACGTTGGGCTGGGATGGAAAGGGGGATGTGGAAGGTAGAGAAAGGTAGTAAAGAGGTAATTAGGGCTTCCGAGCTATATTTTAAGGATTTTACCCGGCATTCGCCTAAATGTGATACATGGAAGCTCCTTGAGAAACCAGCACTAGATAGTTCGGACTCTTGGGACTTGTCTCACGTCCTTCCGATGAACGGAGATCAGGGTTTGTGGTGAGACGCAACTTTCCAGACTTCATGCCTCGACCAAATTTGGGGGACAGCTGGTCGATAAGTCCAATGAGAACAGTGAACAACTCTTGCCGTGTGCCCAACGTCAGCGATTCCGGAACATTCACCTCTCAAAGCCAGTCTAGAGTATGCATTAGCTTTCTCGAGGAATTGATTAATTGTAGCGCGGCTACAAATAAGCGACGAACCATCAACATTACTTAACACAACAAAGTTTCATTTTATTATCAGGAAACAAAATAACTGATTAAATAGGAATTTAGTTTTTGATTTTGTATACGTTTCCAGTTTCGTCCTAATGAAATTTGTTTTAGAGCATAAAATTAAGTTCAATTAATAGCATTAATTGTCTTACATTTGAATGAAAATAGGAATATATATACTCGGCTATAAATATAGTGCAGGAAGACAGTTTTATGTAAACTCCTCGTTACAAAATTAGGTGTTATTAGTGTCAAGTTGTTACATTTATTGATCATTAAGCTTCAATGAAAAGCGAAAGCTATTTGCATTAATATATTCTATACATCGTCCTTAACAGATGGCAAATTATGTAATATGTCGTTTTAAAGATAAAATGAATATAGGAATTCACGCAAAATGAACTGTGTTGCTGATAGCACTATTAATTAGATGATTTTTTTTAAACTTGCGACTCACGCTTGTTTGATAATTTGGGACGTTTTGTTGATAGATAATCTTGGCTCTATAACTCACCCATATCTGCTTATAGACAGGGATTTATGTGGCTTATGAAAGATTAATTTGTTTGTCGTGTTGATATCGTATATTGGTAATAAATTTATTATTGTGGATCACAAATCTCATCAAGTGAACTTGGAAGCGTTCGTAGGACTAAACGTTTAAAGCAATTGTTAACAATACAAGCACTGCATATAAATATATGATTACATTTCAAAATGATGTACATTTGTCAGAAAAATAGCTGATCTATACCTCACTAATATCTGGCAATACTCTTGTAACATCTGGGTCGCAGCGGCTAAATACCACATTAATAAAATCCAAACAGTTCAAAACAAAGTTCTAAGATGCATCATCAACTTTCCTTGGTATTTATGTAGACATAAATATTCCCACAATAGGACAAGTAAAAAAAAGCATTCAATAGTCAACTTTGCAGACTCATTTTTCATCTTAACTGATTAATAGCACAAGCAACCAACAACCTCTCCCCATCAAGACTGATAAGAAGATTTGATTTGCAGGACTAATTGCAGGACTAATTACATTCTATGTTTACCACAATGATTAAAACGATTCATGTAAATATCACTGTTTAAATAACCATTTAAGTCACAACGATATAATCATTTAGATTATCAGTTAACTAATAAAAAAATACCTTCCTGCATGCAATACGCAACACACATTTTGTTCCTTGTGTTTACTGAACTATTTTTCTCTACAGAAAAAAAAACAGCTCTGACTTTTCGCATAGTGTCTCAATTAGAATATTCACTTTGCTCCCGTGTTTTAACTTCAAGGATATGTATTATAATTTCTTGGAAAATGCTAAATTTATCTTTGAAATATAATGAATGTCTATAGGAAAACAGCGAATGGCACGTCGATCCCGGAAAATTTTAAATACTAACAATTTAATTCTCAACCATCGAACTGATACTGTAGCTGTATGGTTTAAAGTAACTATAAGGCAAACAAATGTATGTGGGTTCAATTCCTGTCGCGGAATTACATTTCTTTATACTACAATATACTTTGACACTAATTTGTTGTTCTCTTTGAAAGGCAAGTGTCTTGTGTCATTAAAGGGAAGCACATAGGACAATATTAGATTTTGTCAAACCGTGAAGGCTTTCAGTATGTATCGTAGTTATCAATAATTTTAATGAATCGCATTAAGCGTACTGAGGCAAAGTAACTAAATAATATTATACATTATACGTCATACAAAAATTGATCAAATTTGGAATGAAACATCTGACATTTAGTGTTCATTCCAATGCTGATAACTTCGATTCTTAATTTAATAGTTTTCTTTCTGTAATGTGCCACGATAAAACGCCCAAAAATAAACGAAAACAACAATTTAAGGAATCGAATTTCATTGTAATTTGATGAAATGAATAAGTTTTGTCGATTTCACGGTAGGGACTTGTACGAAGCTTGTAACAGGTTTTTAAACGATTATTTATGCAGGTGAATTGAAAGCTGACAAATTTTGCTGTGTCTGTACTCAATGCGTTATAGCGTCTAAGCTGTCATGACAGTAATCTGTGTGTGTGGTGAGAAGTGAAGGAATTGAGGCAGAGTTCCACGACAACAGTTTGGAGACGATCGCCGGGAACAGGAATTTCAGAGACACAGGGATGAAGACACGAAGGAGAGCAACAAACTATATTTCCCGACATCTGTAGACAAAAGGTTTATTATATTCTCTATCAAAATCTGGTTTACAACTATTTTTCGGAAAAAAAATTCTTCAATTAATCCTTTTCAGAAAAGACAGGTTTTTCGTGTATTGAAAGATATTACAAATTAAAATATTTGTTCAATCATAATTATTAGTTCAATGAAAATATTTTAGTTTCTCTTTAACATCTTTCGCAATCACCTGATGCTGCATCTTCAGTAAGGACGCAATGGGACGACTTAGATAATTAATAAAAGTCTCAATGTTGCACATATTAATCCATCGTTGCCCGATGATGTATTTCAGAAATAAACTATTCTTTTTACACAATATTCGAAACTATCATACATAACCTTAATTTACAAAATTTCATTCGATGACTAATTTAGGTATATTTTTATTACAAATACATGCAAAACAATACAGTAATTATAAAACAAAATAAAAGTTCAACCAACTCAAAATTATGAAGAATTGAAGTACTTGGTAGTAATTTTCAATTATTAAATCTCATGAAAAAACAAACCACAAAATGTTAACTAAGAACGCAATCGTCGAATATTTTTCGTACAGTATATTTAATTCTGGGAATTAAAAATATTTCTTTTGAACTCCGAGTGTGTTTTAGATTTCACATTTAATAAATACAAATGGCATGTTTTTGATAATATAAAGTAAAACACACTCTTTCGTTTCCTCTATTTCCAATTAATCAAAGTGCTAAAAATCACTCCAGTTCCATCGAAATTACTTTCCGCGACGTAAATCAAAGTACAGCTCATTCCAAGTCTCATTGAGTAATTAAATTCACGTTTTAAAATATACATAAAAATTAAGCTGACCCATTTTAGAACTTTTTCAGATGAGCTCAGGTAAAAGAGGCGTTAATTTTTAAAATTAAATTAACTTTGATACGGTGAGCAGTTTTAAAACTTTTGTCTTCCTAAACATATGTGTATATTTATATATATTACGCAAGTAATATACATTAAAAAAATGATTGTATTATTTAAAAAAGAATATTCAAGTGACTGACAAATATTTTTTAGAGAACCTAAAATATTATATACTACATTTTAGTGTTCTTTAAAAATGTTTAAGTAGATTCATCGGCAGCTATGGTTTCATTATACTAATCACAAAGAATTTGTTGTAATTGAATATGGATCATTTTAAAGTAAAATAATTTATGATTCAGCATTTTACTGGCATCCTACAGAGAACCACTAATTAAAACATTTTACGTTGAACAAACTTCCAGTCTAAAGTAAGCTATATATATATATATATATAATATAACCGATAACTATTATGGTATGGCAAAAGATCCAAATTTTTTACTTGTTTTTGTATATAATTTTAATGCTAACATATTAATATTATATGTCCTTGCGTTTCTCATTATTTTGCTAAGATGTTTTTGTCATGTCAGAAACAATTGTAAATTGTGATTCTATAAATGTTTATAATTATTCTACGCAGGACCGAGGATAACTTTTGTCTTTTTTTTTCTAGTATTCTGAGGATTTTGATTATTGTTTAATATTTTTTTTTAACATATTTGTGAGTATAGGCCTTATGCACCAATCAGAAAGAGCTAATTCTTCTGTGGATTCAGAAATTATTATGTAGAATATAATATAACAGGTAGCTTAACAGATTTTACAGAGGATTCGAAACACATCAATAGGGTTTCAATAATGAATGTATAAATAATTAAAAATCAGTGAAATAATTAATAAAAATTTCCATACATTCGCGCATTTTATTTTATTGATGATCAATAAGACCGTAGGATAAATGTAATTGTTTATACCCACTTTTGATTTAATCATTTGTTTTTATTTTTTAATTTAATAACGTCAAGGTATTCACATAATAGTATTCTTACGTATACAAAAAATGAAGATGTCCTCAGGTATGCAACCCGCTTAACTAAAGAAATTTTGGGGTTTAACAAATAGTTGGGCGATACTTGGTGATATAACAGGTTTTCGTACATGTCTCATTTCCCATATTCAATTTAACCTGGCGGTTACAACCACTTAAAGTAACGGATCAGTGAAATTTCTGGTTTTTAGAAGTTTTAGGGGCTGTGGAAAGAAAACTTAAGTAATAAAAGTTTAATTTTATGGAAATCACCAACTATAAAGTTATAAATAATTTTTGTTACATGTAAATACAAATTTATAAATTTTTTAACTGGTTCAATAGTTCAATATTTGATTAAATAGTTTTGTTGCAATAAATTCATCACACTCTTTCAGCAATCTCTTCATATGTTTAACGACTTCTCTCATAAGAGGCAGCATCATTTAACAAAGAAACCAGCATTTCAGAAACTAAAGGGCTTAACACATAACGTCAATATTTTCTTACGTTAATGAAAATCCTGGAAAGCAAGTGTATCTGTCGTGTGACAATGTATTGAATGGGCGGATTGGGCTTTGGCTTGTGGTCATACGCCTTTATTACTTAAAATGTTGTAAATGTAACTAAAAGCAAGTCCACAGCTGAATTTTCTTTTCTTCTCCAATATCTTTATCCACAAATTTGTTTAATTTCCACAGTCTTTTCAAAAGCCAATTTTGTCTAAATTTCCGGTTATTGGATAATAATAACTGTATAAATTAATAACCTAAAAACAGGTTAAACGAAACAAAAAAACGTACTCATACTCGAAACCAGGTTTTTTTTCAATTCCCAGTGATTGATATTTTAAAGCTACATAATGTGCCCCTTCAAACAAGTCTTTACATTGAAAACTATAAATGTACATAATGTGTAGCAAGGCAACTTACTGTCAAAGTGCTGGGTATTTTATTTTATATTGGGTAAATGAAAGGAAACAGTACCATTACGTGAAATTTTGAGTTCCATTTTTTAACGATTCCAGAGCTACAAGACCATTACAGTGCGTTGCTGGTTGCATATACAAGACTGACAGTTTTTTCCGATGAAAAGTGTAAGTAAAGTAGTTACACGCAGTCAAAATTGTGGAACGTGATAAGTTTTGATAATCAATAAAAACGACGGGTCTATTATTTTATTTTTCCTAAAATTAGAGAAATGATGAACAAATTCAATAAAATGGGATCTAGTTTCACAAGGACCAGGAAAATGAAAATTATTCTACAAATATGTATTTTCTTTCTCCCCATCATGTGATACTTATATTACAAATTTAGTTTAAAACTTAATTACATTTTTCACAGTTATATTGCAGACTGCGAAGTGAATCTAGGGCGAACTAATTGAGTCTAGTTCGCGTATGTCGTTCAAATTGCAAGAGATTCAATTACTTTGCCACACGCTTTGTTAAATCTAATCAATTTAAACTGCGACTGCATAATCTCATAGATTACAATTTAGAACGATTTGACCGACAGGAATGGGAATATAATATATTAATAATCTAGCGAAGTTTCACGGTCGAGTGAATTATCCCTTCATATTTTAAACAATTTTTCTTATTAACCTTGTCAGACTATGATATTGATATTATTTTCACCGATATTGATTTGTACAACGGTCACAGACTTTCCGGGAAGTAATAGCCCGATATATATAGAAACTTTTTAGGAATCTGCCCTAACGCAAAGCGGTTGTATTGTCCTGAAAATATAAAAATCATATTTGCAACATATTTTCCTTAATATTTCCCTATAGATCCAATCCTATAATGTAGCACTCACCCATTAACTTTCATTTCAGTGCATTCGATTCTTTAGAGATATTCTTTACTAAATAGGGAAGGCGAATCGGTGAAAAATAATTCCCCATGACTTTAACAGCAATTAATTTAAACAGTTAATAATACACAGATTGAAAATTTATTGTAGATCAGCATTAGTCAAAGTATCATTTATAATTTCATTCTTAATTTACTAAATATTTCAGTAGCCTTGCTCACTTTAAATAATATACACACTAAATTTCCCACTAACAGAAACACGCATCTAATAAGTTCGTTTCATTTTGTGGATTCAAATGGCAGCGTAATTATTGACACGGACATTTGGCAAGGCACTGATGCCAATGAATCACAGGAACTGATTGTTTCGATACCGCAGAATGGAAAAGGGACCTAATAGAATTTACGGATAGATTCCACAAAACAGATATTCCCGCGTGGCAATTCCAGCGAAATCTCTTCTAGAGTTTGTAATGCAGACGTTTAAATTCACAAACGACCCTGTTAAGTACTCACAAGGAGATTTAGGATGAGTCACGGGGGTCTCGGAAGAATAAAATGAAAATGTCTTCCGTACCTTGAGCAAGCACGGCATAATGTGCGAATTATCGCAGAAACTGTATATTTCCCTGCACATTTACAATTTAATTGTCAATCTTGTTCACTCAGCACTCAATTATCAATACGCTAATCAGTATAATTAGCAGTGCGTGCTACAAATCTGACCGCACCAAATGCATTTCCGTGCACGTAATAATTTTCATCGTTTCAATTCTCCCATTTAAACTGTAGATTTTATACCAATAGTGGTTAAGTCCAGTATTTGGCTGATATGGGTGAAATCAACTGTAAATGTTAAACGAAATTATGTGTACTTGATAAGTCTCGCAAACTTCGCAAAGAAGCGCATTCTTCTTGTGAATTTAAGAAAGTAACTAGACATTGCTACTTACTTACTTACTCCATGGCTCTACGGTCGATTAAGGACCTTGGCCTCCAAAATTATATTTCTCCAATCGTCCTTGTCCTCAGCCCGTCTACGCCACCTCCTGACTCAGACCGTCCTTAAATCTTCCTCCACATCTTCCAGCCATCTCATCCGGGGCCGTTCTCTCCATCTCCTGCCCCCAGAGTGTCCTGTTCGTGCCTTTTTTGGCAATCTTTCATCCTCCATTGTACGTGCCCTAGCCATCCAAATCTTCTCATTTTGACTGAGGCTACTAAATCCGGTTCCTTATACAAAAATCTTATTTCTTTATCAAAGATTGAAGTCTTCCCGGTGAAGTTGTTCAATAAATAGTTCTCGGAATTCACACGGGTTTTGCATATTTATATTAAGACGCAACGTTTCGACGACTGAAAGCACTGTCGTCATCTTCTAGAAGATTCACAGTGGTTTTGCATATTTATATTAAGACGCAACGTTTCGACGACTGAAAACACTGTCGTCATATTCTAGAAGAAACCCGTGTGAATTCCGAGAACTATTTATTGATCTTATTTCTTTATTTGTCCTGATCCTCCATAAATTTCCTTCCTTCACCGGCCCATATATTTTTCTCAATACTTTCCTTTCCCACACGTTTAATCTCCTCTCTATGGACTCAGTCAATAGCCATGGCTCACTCCCATACATAATTACTGGTTTGATCATATAGCATCACTCTCAGTTTCCTGCTTAAATTTTTGCTTCCCATTGGCATTCTTAATCCGATTTGTAAAATCTATCTCAAATTTATTTTCTGATGTTACGACTATGTGAAGCTATCTACTGTTTCAAATGTGTATTCATCCTCTTGGAGATTTCCTGTATCCTTTCCTCTTCTCTCAGTTACCATATATTTAGATTTAGCCTCATTTATCTCCAATCCCAAATACTCATCTGTATCCTTTAATTCCTTTTTCGGGTAAAAGTGCAGGGGTGCAAGTCAAGATCGTTCAGAACTGAAGAAGGTTCAAGGCAAGGATACCCATGGTCACCATTGCTATTCAACCTGTGTTGGAAAAGGCGGGTGGTAATATCTACAATAGGTTGGTCCAAGTATTGGCCTACGCAGATGACGTAGTGATAACCGATAGAAGTGAGGAGGCACCACCGCCTTCAAGGAATTAAAGGATACAAACATTGCCAAGAAGTTGATATTTCTACATTCAATGAATTAGTTTTCAGTATCTTTTTTGAGAAAATAATAATTATATGAAGTTTAATAAATTTGAGAATAAGAGTCGTTCATTTGTAGCAGCTTTATGATTAATTAAAGTAATTCATTTGGTTGGTCGTCAAAATACAGCCAAAAGGCCATATTAAATAAATACTTACATTAAAAAGTGTGTGCCGAGTTTGAGAATAAGTCACTTTGTCCACTTGTCGGAAATAATCACGTGTCCGATATTGTGCCTGAAATGGTGTGTCTGGGATGTGCATGGATGTGTGTCTTACCCTTGTGGATTCACTTAGCGGGCGCAGGTGGACATGATAATCTCGCTATTTACAGAAATATTTGTGCTGTTATAAAAGCCAGCCTGGGGCATGAGAAGAGCAGCTTTGCGCTGTCGGGTAATGGAGCCTTCCCGTGTGTCACGCACTCACCTGCGAACAAACAAACAAAACAAGTGTCAACAACAAGCCTCGCAATTCAAGTAGAGTGCGCAAATACCGCGCGTATTATTTGTTTGTGCCAGTCTGCGCTCAGCACTAAATACAAGCCACATCAATACCAACGATTAGAGCAGAAAGATATCAAAAACAGCTCGAGTTCTAATATGCTCCACTAGCTAAATAAAGTAAATTCAAGAAGATAGCATTGAAAAAGATGGACTAATTACATTTAGGATACAAAATAAATTTGGAAGTGTGATTATTTATTAGTAGTTATTGTAATAATAAACACGTATTGGTTAGTATTAAATAAGATTTAGTTACGGGATATTCCCAATAGAAAATTCATATGTATGTATGTAAATATTGTCATGAATGCCGAAACGTACTCCAGAAACGATAAAAGTTTCAGCGAATTTTATCATCCCGTCAGAGGATCAGGAACTGTGGATACTTGAAGCAGAACTGAGGGGAAAATTCAAAATAGAACTAGTATTGTATTCAGATCCTTCTTCCCTTGGACAATGACATAAGGTCTTAAGAAAATCAATATCGAACTCTCTTTTCTTTGCAGGTTCTTCGAATTTTCGCGTCATATATCTGCACGTCATCCACTTACATATATTTTAAGCAAACAAAATTGTACTAAAAAACCAAGAGTTCTCTCATACAACTTTTGTTCCCGTGTTCATCGTTCGAAATCAATCTAAAAAAGTTAGCAATACCATTTTTCTCCTTGCACCAGGTTGAAACTAATTATAATGTTCCTGGGCCAGTATTTTTTTTAATACTACTAGACTTAGATCATGCTTTATTTCCGAGAGAAAAGTCCCTTTGGATTATTTTCCATTCATTTGAAAGTTTTTCCAAATTTTACTCCTCTTCCAAAACGATAATATAATATTAAAAATATTAGCTTTAATATTTCTTACATTTTTTTACCAGAATTACATAATAACACACAAATTGGGACATTATAAATGCAGTTACATAGACACCACGTTCATTTTAGTCTGTACGCCAGTATATAAGAAAAGAGAATACCGTAATCATGGCAATATAAAATGAAGTTTAATTGAAAGATAAAACAACTATTTTGTTTCCAGATTTTTCAGACTTCAGTTCTGATGAATATTGTGTTATAGTATGTCATATTACTATAATAACTATACGGCAAATAAATAACGGAACCATATCTGAGTAGTACCGCCTTATATTTCACAAAAATTAAATATAAAATTAAGTTTTTATTATTCAGCATATTAAAAGCCTTACAATTCATTAATAGTTTTCACGTCTAATAAAATAGAATTAAAGTAATGAATAAAAGGTTTCAGTTAAAATTACTCGTTATTAAGGACGCATAAAGGTATCCTGCGTACTGAAAGTTTCGTCAGTTTTCTCCCTGTGAGCCATGTTACCTTAAAATCTCTTTACGACGTGATCGCTGCGTCCCTTGTAAACGTTAACTTGGAAATATCACCTTTGTCACTTATTGCGATTCTCGGCAAGGTGACATTTGCAATGCATTTTTAATGTACTTATTTCTTTGTTAGAGTATGTCTGTATTCGCAGCACGCTTCCCAGGCCCCCCAGCCAATATACTGCAGACTTTATATTGGCAATACTGATGGCTTCTTCCTTTCCACAAAAGACGGTTGAATCCTATGCAGACCCTGCAAGATTCTAAAATCAAATACCGGCCAAATCTACTCTACTTTCGTACACATTCAATTGCATAATTACAAGAACAAAAATGCTCACATCTGCACATATGACCATTTAATTAGATATTTTTTATAATTTAGAGTAAATAATTATTAACCATTGAAATAATTTATTTCTTTGCTAAAAGAAGACAGAACTAGAATGTGCTCCATACTACGTAAACCTTGTAGAAAAGTAACACATAAATTGTTTAAATACTAATGTTCATTCCATCAAAACACGAACGCACTTAAAATGTTAAGCAGAGGGGGATGGTTAATTTGATAATAATTAAATCAAATAATTAGATTAGTTGTTTATTAAAACTTACATGAAAGAACTGACTCCATCGAAATATCAGAAAAATTCCAAAATAATTTATAATATAATATAATATAATATCAATATATCAATTAAATAACAGTTATTATTCATTTTACCGTATTTATTCCGAGAATCTGATTAACAAAACCATGTGATATTTCTATAAGCATGACTCGTACGTGCATATAATAAAGTTGCTTGGTCAATAGTTCGCAAAACTCTGGCAATTTGATTAAGCCTCAATATTAAATTTATTAGGAAAAATGCAACAAAAGATACGTCATAAAAGAAGCATTCCATATTTGGTATTAATGAAGATTTAATGCAGAAACGCCACCTAAATATTCACAATTACGTATTTCTCATAGTTGTTACAAATATATATGGATGAAATATGTGATTTACGTTGACTGCATTGATTCAATTTGTATAAAGAATTTTATAAGAATTCTGCTTACAATCTAAGAGATTGTTAACTGTCACGAAGTTGTCAAATGTAAGTTAATTAATGTCTACAGTTTAAATAAATTTCTGGTGATTGTGCTGAGGAAGATTCGTGATCATTAAAACTTTCCCGTTAGTTGTGAAAGTTTGTATTGCCATCAACAGAATTAACTGAAGGAATACCCAGAACTCGCATAGAAGTCTGTCAGACGAGCAGTTTAACGAACACGTTATGCAATTTGATGAATGGAAAATTCGTGGCTTCATTGTAATTAATATATCTAAACAATTAAATTATTAATAAATATTGTTCCACTTTGGCAGCCAATATAATGATCAAATATATTTTTTAAATAATTAAAGATATTCCATTTATTAGTAAGTTACAATACAAACAAACACGAGCTTCTCTTAAATCAGGGAATATGTGCAACAGAGGCAACCAAAATGATTTTCCAAAACGATTATCGCAATTACCCCAGGTCTGATTTCGCAATATTTTCGAAGCTTCTGCTGGTGAAATCGTCCTGATGGTACGGGACCGCTATATTTCGATGTCGCATTTGACGTCGTTTATCCCCACGTAACCCTTCGAGAACTCTTTGTAATCAGCTCTCCCTCCACTGACTTTCTTTATGACTGGAATTTCACTTCCTCACTGCTCCTTCATCACTAGTACTCAACTTCCTCACTGCTCCTTCAACACTAGTACTCAACAGAAAGGTTGCCGCTTCACATTTCCGTGTACGTCCATTATCTTTTATTCTCATGTACCCATTAGCATAGATAAATTTGGCGATTTTTGTTGTTTCTGACGCCGTTTCTAAGCCTTTGGGCCGGTTCAATGCTCTTATAACATGTCACTACCCCAAGTAGCGCCAAGAATCCTGGATTGTTTTGAATTTTTTCTGCATCGACAGACGTACATGCACTTTAGGCGTCACAAAACGAGACTCTAATGGATTTCCTCAACAGTATATTTAGCCGATTTAAAATTAAATGAATTTCTTGAGTAAACATCAGAATAACAAAATATAATTAATAATTCTCTACAGCTCAGTATAGACATACTCTAAAGAAGGATTTAAGAAAATTAAAAACGCTTTCAGTGTATCGCTTCATTGTTTTGTTAATATATAAAGAATTTACTTCTATATTAATTCTTATTCTTTACGAATTTAATACTTAAATATACTCCTTGACTATTGCAGGATATAATTGTCCCTCAGTCTTCAGACATTACGAAAGATGAAATTGATTAAATTCTTAGCTATATTCATAATATAAACAAGTAGTCTCCATATTGGAGTCACTAATGTGGCAGAAAAATTAACTTACATTTTTCTCAAGGTTCGTAAAGTATTTCGTATTGTTTTTATTATTATTCGATGGAGTATTGCTGGATAAAATTATACTTTTTATTCAATGAAATTATTTCTGCTTTATTTTATTACGGATAAAGAAATTATTTCCTTTGTTCGTCGCGTAGTAACGTCTCTTTCTCACGTGACGTCATGGTCTCTTGACGCGCAGTAATTTAACACAAAATTATCAGGTTTTTTAGTTATATTTCTTTCCATATTTACGCTAGGGGTTTCTCAATTTTGAAGAATGTGTGTACCAATTTTTGTGTCAATCTTTCTACGCGTTTAAATTTAAATAGAAATTAACCTAAATACATACATCCATCCTTTTTTATCATATAGAAATGATAATTTTGAGAAATTTGTGAAAATGAAAAGTTAAATGTATACGTACGAAATTAATTTAATCTTTTAGTTTTCTAATCCAAGCTTCAACGAAAGATATGCGAAATTAAAAATTATGTTTCATTTATTATAGATAGTTATTTTATATATATAATAATTATACCTCATATCTCAAAATTATTTCTGATTAATTTACATTCATGTTAATTAGTGTTATAAATTTTTTTAACCCTGATTGACACTTAATGAAGGCTTTCTTTTTTTAATAACCATGTTCTATTCAAATGTTTCAGCATTTAAAATTCTTGTTTAGCTCTTTACCCAAACACAGATTAATAGGCGATAAGCAGATAATCCTCACGTGTTTATAGGAACTTAATACATTTGATAAACAGTCTACGAGATCTCGTTAAACCCTACCCACCCTCAGCCAGTTTGCAAGTCCGAATTTAATGGACAGATTAAAGTACCATGGCTTCGCCCCCAGCCCGCCACACACACATACTCAATGAGTAATTCACCATAATGTTGCTCAGCAATGCAGGCTTTTACGCAGTTTTGTTTGGTGTTTCAAAGATTTATCCTACCCTCATGGCGTGAGAGAGATGCTTTGAATGCAATCCCAAACCACCGAATCGATAAAAATGTGGACGATTACTTTCCTAATCGGAAATAATGAGGGAAAATTATGTTTTCACTATCCGAATACCCACTCTTTACGGAACCTATTACTTTCCCTCGACAGCTTATAATAGTTAGAGTTAAACAGTTTCCTGTTGTCTTGGTAAATATAATACTCAGAAGCCGTTAGTAAGAAATAGACTTGTTATAAACTGAATTTATTTCTATGACAAACATTAAAAGAATTTACGGATTTATAAGAGAGTATGTAAAAAATAAATACTTCTACTAAATTATAACTAGTCACTTTTGTTTACCGGAAATATCTAAATATTATAGGTGATACTCAGAAATAAATTGTTTACACTAAACAGCGAAGCAAAACCGTCTGAATCTGATGCCCTTCAAAAATCGGCATTTTTGTAATAACCTGTAAACGATAGAATATTATAATAGCTAAGTTTTGATTTTTGGGTTCTCCAATATATGACTGGAAGACTGTGGAAAAATACTAATGAAGGAAATAAGGGAACGGAAAAAAAAGCAGTTATCGGATATGCTCAAATGAGAGATTAAAATAAAACGAACATCTCGAAAAGACCCAAGGTTTAAAACACTAAAAGAGAGTTCTGTTCATCTTCAGAGTTCAGTATTCAGAGAATTTGAAAAGAGAATGTACATTAATGCAAACGTAATGTTAACTGTACAAAGTCTGAAACAACTAGTTATGGAAGTTAAAGTTTGTATAAACAGCAATATATTCAGATAATGACATAGTGAGGAAATTAGTTGGGATTCAACATTTCTTTCTTCCAAAGCCATCACAATCCTCCGACATTTTCAATTACTCGGCAACCATAATACAAAAAAAAAACCTTCTTGTTGAATATTTTCTTCTCTGAACTTTGTTAATACGTTTAAGATTATTTGGTTATCCCAACGTTTGTAGTTTACTCTGGGATCTTGTCTGGAGGATTTATTTTCATGGCTTGCCTTATAAAACGTCTTACGATGACGTACTTGCTCCAGCGAACTCGAGCCTTCCCCGAAGGGATTTTTCAGATATGCGCGTAATAATTAACGTAGGACCTAGCACAGTTTCCCCAGCAATTCGGGCTTTTCCACAATCTTACCATCGGTTTGAACAAAGAAAATGAAGGAAAAGAAAGGCATTCAGAATATTAGATAACAGACGGGGATCATCACACTGCCTGAATATAAAATCATCTACGTATGCAACTAGTATTCATTAATTAAACTTGATACTACCACTGGAATACATTTTAGAAAATGAATCCTTGAAGAAACAAGAGAATAGTACGAGTGCTGAAAAGTACTGGTTTTAAGACGAAATAAATAAAATTATCACAAAGAATTTAAAATGACATGTATACATTTATGTTGCATAATTTAGTTAAAAATAATTTCCTTATGATACACAATTGTGATAGCTATGAATGTATTGTATTTAAACAGTTGATATGTTCCAGAAACCCTAACATCACTTTTGGATGAATCAATTAAGGGGGGGGGGGCAATAAACGGATGAGCGCAGCAAGATGCAGAGAGTTTTTTTAGCAAGGGTCGGGAGTAAGACTATGGTTGTCACGATATATTAAAAAATCGTGAAAAAGACATTTTAAGTGAATTTGTCGACCTGCATAGACTTTGCATATTACCACGAGACAACAGCGATGAACACAGAATATAATGAGAAATGATTCGTGAAGACGATGTGTTTCGAAGCCCAAGAAGGCTGAGGTTTCTACATTTGCTTCGTCTCAGAGTTAGGCCTCAAGTGCTAAAAGGACATGCACTAGTAGACGAGACATTTATTCAGCTCTACTATCGATTATCCGTTACCATCTGAACTTTGAATGAGTTCAGAACTGTCACAAACCTCAGTCCGTTTCTTAGATGACCGGACGTGCGACATCCTGGTCGTACTAATTCTCGTAATATAAAATAAGGTTTTTGGAGACTATCCAATGGTTGTATGATACAAAGAATTGGCAGTCTTTTATGGGTAAGCTGTAAATCAAGAATAAAATGCTACAAACCAGTTTCAAATAAACCCAATAATATTTTATTTACTTCTGTGTAGGAATCCTTGAAAATTAATAAATACCCGTTTTCTTTCAATTGTTTACATCTGATTATTCAAATAAGTTCTTTATCTCATGAAGTCAGGCCTTTTCTCATGCCCTTTGAGAGTCTTTGTGCGAGTGTATATTCGGTTGGATGACCACGAGTCTGCTGAGTTACGAATATCAACCTAACTATAAAAACCAATCAGTTCCCGCTAATAAACGCAAATGGCAGCGGAAATATAGCAAAACGGTGAAACCGACGAAGGAAGAAAACAGTTAATACTGATCGAGATTCAGTATTTCTGAATCCATGAAAGTTACTTTCTGTTATTTTTTTGCAGTTACGCGTTGAAGATGATTACAAGTGCCGATTAAGCTGATAACGATCTGCGCGACGTTGCTTGCATATAACTCTGGGGACGAGAGTCAGGCAATTTCGTGATTAGCTTCCCCAATATTGCAAATAACTCGAAATTCTTTCAGAGTAAATACACTTTACCTGTAAACACCATTCAATTTTATCACCAAACCTCCCACCCATCAAGAAAACAAAAAGACGAAGATTTAACAAACTAAGGACTAATTAATTACATTCTATTTTTATCAAAATGATAAAACCATTCGTGTCAATATCGCTGTTTAAATAACCATCATATATGTCATAAAGATAAAATCAGATAATTACTCGACTAATTAAATTTGTTAAAAAAAATGGAATCGGAACAAGATAAATTAGCTTACTTTTAAATAATTTCTCAAATCTCTTCTGTGTGAATATCTATAATACCGAAACAAATAAATTGGGTTTAAATAGCTCTTATGTAGAAAAAAAATATTATTTTTACTTCCGAAACAGGCTACAGACGAACGAGAAAGCAGACGCCTGTCAAGAGATGAAATTATGCGTAAAATTGATTGCAATAATTTTCTTCAACACTCTTGAGTTTTTACTGCTCTTATTAAAATCTGAAAATGTATTTAACTCATAATTGTGACGTGTCTGTGCTCCACTTTCTCTCTATATAACAGTCGAAATAACTTTCTGGCTATTGGTTTACTTTTCACACAGTTTTTCGACATCAGTTTTATTGCAACTGCGTAAATGGTCACAATCCTAACAGGTACCTGAAAATGAATAAACAATTAAATACGTGTCAGAAAAGGAAGCTCATTCTGAACATAGCTGTGTAGCTAGCAATTATTTTGCTTTAGATATGGGGGCGAGAAAAGGTAAGAACAGAGAAGATATCTTACTTCTAAATCAACATGTATGGGAAAAATTGTATAATGACTCGCCATATTAGAAATAGTCTTTTGTGATGTATGAAAACTTTTGTTTTGATAGAGTGATTATCCAACATATTACGTTATTTCATATCGACGTTAATTAAAACATACTTTAATTATTTTTTCTTTTAATATCATTTTCGATAAAAATGTCTAATATTCTCGCGGAATAAATACTCAAGTTAAAGAATAACTGAATGGGATATAGACAATAAGTCGCACTCAGTAAGTCAATATATCCCATAACAAGTGGCACATTACCTTCCAATTTTCTACAAGAACGCGTTTACAGATTATGAGCTTACGCAGTTATGAAATATGTTGCCACTTAATAAAAAAGGCTCTTCCTAAAAGAAGTAGACTCCACCTCGGCAAAAATCCCGTAGCATTCCTGCTGACGTTACAAAATTAGACTCACGGTATTATTCCAATGCCTCCAGAAATTGCTACATTAAGGTGTTTCTCGGAGAAAGTTGAATACTTGCTTGCTTTCTCGCGAATGCTGCTGAAGAGTAAAAACTGCCGCAGCAAATTTTCTAGAAGCTTTCGTAATTTGCTTTGGTGGCCGTACACACAGAAGAAAAATATATTTTAACTCCGTAATTTCTGTACCTGGAGTGTTTTTTTAAATGTTGCGAAGAGTAAGTACTCTTGTGATAAGCAATTCACACACAGGGCTACTCTTAGAGTGCGTGTTAGCACGTTGCTTGAGGCAAGTGGAAGTATTTCACATTTCGGACTTAACTGCATTTTCAGTAAGCTAAGGACTGACTCAAAGCCGTAACAAACTAAGATTCTTTCATTTCAAGGAAATCTCTAAAGAGATCTCTCCCATACTTTTAAATTATTCATGTTGAAATGCTGAGGACCATCACTTTTCATTACATCATTTACAACACTATTAAAATTCTGTTTTATTTATGCGAATCTCTACCTTGTTTTCGCTTTTACACATACAGCAATTGTAATTATGAGAGCACTATCTTTGGTTACTGTTTCTATACTCGGCCGCAGTAGCAGCTTCACAAACTGATTTCTTCATCCGGTTACTTACCACTCCACAGACCTCCATAGATTCCTAACTGTCATGGCTCCAAACATATATTTTCATATTCTGCATTTATTGATTCTACCGGATATACAAAATTATCGGTCTTGATGTCCTGTTAACAGTCTTTATATTATTAATTTAATCTCTTCTTAGGTAGTAGTAAAATATACATACCAACTTAATTTTGAAAACAAATCCTCTTAGTTGTCCTCCTTTTACTTCGAAATGAAGAATATTCTATTCATTTTCGCAATGAAACATTTTTTCAAAGTTAACCACATTTATGAATCTGTTTCTAGTGCAGGCAAGCGCTTTGATACGTCGACGGAGCGACGCGTACGGGCACGAGAATTTATAGCCAGTGGTAAAATGTGGATAACTGTCTCTTGCCTGATAACTGAAAAGTTTGATATCATTATATTACATCTACAGCACTATTTCAACAAAAGTTCTACAGTGTAAATATAACTTATTTTACAAATTTGTGAGACTCAACCAATACCGAGTTTATTGCCCATGTATGAAAGTTGTATGGTTTAAAAATCACCATAAAAGTGAGAATATCATCATATATTTTCCTTTAAAGATTTCTCAAAGGAGCTCCAATTTATTAGACCAGTTTTTGGTTACGATTTCATAGAAGGGAGCTGGAGATATGATAAAAAATGTTTTTGAATAGTAAATTCGTCTCTCTATTGCGGTTAGTAATTACTAAATTAATATTTGACCAATAAATTTTTCGTTTCAAACTAATAAGACTTTTTCGTTCAACAAATGTTTCTTGTATATAGTCAAAATATTGGCAAATTTTTGTGTGTTGTTTTATCAAATAATTCATCGCCCTATGGATCCAAACATCGTGGTTTTATTCTTTGAATAAATTTTGTAAGTGATTAAGACGCCTCTGAGATGCCTCAGAATATAGAAAAACAAAATATGGATACCATATAACAGACTCCAAGGACGCAATACATAGAATAACCAGTACAGTGTACAGAAATTGTTGCATAAATCGAATTAGAGAGAATATATTGAAAATCCAAGGAAACGGAAACCGGATCACTATAGCCTGGCTACCGGCGCATAAGGACATACTATGACAGGACAGGGCAGATCTCGTAGAGAAGATGGAAGCTGATCATCAAGGAAGATCCAGCAACCTGCCAATCTGCACCAGCAGGGACTCAGAGTAGGGATCTACGAGGAACTGGAGGAAAAGTGGAGCAGACCTGTAAAACCAGAGGAATACGGAGTCATCCTAAAAAATGTCATCAGCATCAGAGAAATATCGCACAGGAAAGAACTATCTCGAAGGCAACAGGTTTTTGTAACCAGAATAAGAACATTGCACTCCAGTTTCACTCACTCATTCTTGATTTCCAGATCTCCGCAGCCGGTCTGCAGCTCATGCAAGGAGCCCACAACAATTCCTCATGTCCTCTTAGACTGCCCCAAATATAGCGAGATAAGATCAACCATAGTCACCCATTCAATGATGGAGATTTGCAACTCATCAACAGCAATAAACAACCTCATTGATTTCACTATGAAAACTGAGGTGTATAAAGTAATTTAAATGTTGTATAAAGTAATTTAAAGGTTATACAAATGTAGAACTTAACAGATGTAAGTCGCTAATGACCAACAGGTTAATGCGACTATAAACTGTAAATAAAAAAATGGATACCGTAGAATGAATATAGTCTGTGGAATGTTACTTTACATATAATTTCAAAACATTTATTATACTTCAGTATACAGAAAATATTATTGATGAGTTAGTCATGGTACGACCATTGCCTAAATTTACATTAAAGAAGGATAAATAAAGCAACTACAGTTATTACACGATTTTATAATATCCCTAATGATATATACATGAAAATTTACGCACAATTTCCTATATAACGTATTTATGAATGTTATTATTAATTTTGTGAAAAGCCTCCTATGTATTGGACGGAATAAATAAATAATTTCAAATGAAGTATAATAGTATTAAGGTAATCACAAATGAATTGTATGGCAAAAATTGTCTAGATAATGTTATTAGAAGAAGATGCTATGGGGGAAAAAAATATATAATTGGATTGCGCCGAGGGGAATTGCGAGGAGGAACACTTTTGGCACCTCGCAGTGACCTCACAGCTCCGAGACCTGGTGCTATTTGATATAATTACGCCGACAGATGGAACTACGCGTCGCTAAAATTGAATTAATACTCTAGAAAGGGGTGGGGACACAATGAATGCTCATAATACGAGCGCGAGTCCCTCTAGAGGGCAAACTTCCCGGCATCACTGGACTTTCCAGAAGAGAGAGCGCAGGTGCACAGAGCGAAGCAAAAAAAAAACATCGAACAAAGGGGAAAATATCTGGGTGCTGTTAGAAGGAGAGCTATAAATAACATACAGTTCTCCAAAGCTAATCATAAATCTTACACTCTGTTTAATAACAACTAATTATGTAAAAATTAAAGACATTTATAAATTCTGGAGATACGTGTACACGTATGTGTGTTTTGATTTTTAATTACAAAAGTTGTAAAACGTATTAAAGTATTCCCGCCGTGATGCTTAAATATATTCGGAAAGCAAAGACGATGCAAGGTAATCAAGAAAGAATGAAGTCACAAAAAAGAAAAAACGTTACCATAGCGACATATAGGAGACAGTTAAGAATTTGTTGTTATTCAATGCTGTCTTGAATTCCAAATATTGGTGTAAGAGACTGAAAATATTGTCAGAATGATTCTGGAACGAGAGGCTGTGCAGGCAATCATAACGCAATCTTGGTACAAGACATGACAGTATCAGGCATTTATTGGAAAACACACTTCGTAAGTAGAAAAATTAAAAAGTTTCTTTAATATGTTGTATTACTGGAATAAATACATCAAAGAAATTACTTCCAAATATCATTTGTCTGGAAGAGCGAGATATTCGGGAAGCACGCGGACAAAAAGCTCTCATTCGACGGCTCAGTAATTTTTCAATGCCAGAGTAATTACGACTTTTAACGATCTAGATTACGAAAACTACTGCTCCAACACTAAATTGTGAGGAAATAATATGGGAGCCTATCAAAATGACCGTACAGCGGTTTGCTTTGGCTGGAAACAGTTGCACCGCCAAATGGCGGTGGTCTGTTAAGATTTTAGAATTTCATCTGACTGGATCCCCAAAAACGGTGCATCGTCAATTGAGAGGGGTGGGGGGACAGAAATTACAAAAGCTACGTTTGCTCCACCGACAGCAGAGAGCGGGAAGAAAGAGAGAGAAAGTGAAGAAACAGAGTACTTTTAAAAATATATCCCCACTTTCAGTATACAGAGTGCTTGAGAGTCGAAAATTCATGGTGGATCTCAAGAATGTATGGTTGGTTGAGTTAAAACATCTCATAATAAAGGCGGTACGTAATAAGTTTACGTGGCAGAAGTGAAAAATGCATCGATCTGGAAAATGACTCATCAAACAAAATTGCTACCTGTTGGTAAAACTGGTCACAAATAAATAAATAAATAAATATATATATATATATATTGTAGTAATTGGTAATTAAGACATTGTTCTAATTGGAAAGTTGGATTGTAGAGGACTCATTATTAGTGGATATAGAGCGGACGCCGCAACAATCCGGCGAGGCAAAGAAAACATTGTCGATCAGTTGAGAGAGTTTACGCGCTCAAAATCTACGAGACGAAGATATCAGTCGGGCAGTAGGCAGCGAGGAGAAAAGACTAAAATTCCAAGTCACGAAAATTTGAACAGTACAGTCGGTCAGCAGACAGCGAATAGAACGGACGAAAAGAACTCATTGAAAGTTTTACAGTCGGCAGTCAGAACGAAAGATTGTGGCCCAGTCACAAACATGCTTTCAATTATTAAAAAATAAAGCAATATTCAGACAAACCAATGAAGTCCATTGTTAACTAAAGTCACGAGATCTACAAATCCAGGTTGCAGTAAAGCATTGAGAACCAACCAATTTGGGTTAAACCAACTAACAAACAACGCCAATTAGAGTCTGTGAGAACTTAGAATCAGTGATGTCCCCAAAATTGTGCACGAAAAACTAAAAATGAGACCTGGGCGGCCGTAAGTAGAGAAAACTTTAAAATAATTTGTAAACCGTGTTTAAAAGATAAAAGTCAGATCGTTCTTTAATTTTAATTATTTAATTATCGATAGAATGAGATTGTTAATTCTTGATAAAATTGAAATTGTTAAATTCAATCTTTAGTATTATTTCTTCCGCAACAAATTTCGTCTACGTTCAGACGCATTGATTTCCATAAAAAGTAAATGTAATTTTGATTATTTAAATTCTGCCATTTATCAAACCCAGATCAAGACCCTGAGATCCCAAATAATTTGTGTATTTATAATTGTTTTTAAATTTGGCCCAGTAAATTTTGTTTGTTGTATAAAGTTAATAGTTTTTCATTTTAAAAGCGCATATATTTTTAATTATTACAATATATATTTGTGTGCGTGTGTATGTCTTCATAAGGTAGTTGCCGCTTACTTTCAATATGAAACTCATTAGTCGCCCACAAATACTAAAAGGAAATAATTCTCAAATGATATTGTAGGCCTAAGACATTGTTAACACGTAATTACTTTAATAAATAATGCTGCCTGTATAATAATTTGTGTTTATTTCACTGTGTTACTTTGCTATTAATTGTATTGTTCAAAAGTTGATTATATATATTGTTCGATAAACTCCCAAAATTACGGATTGAAGAGTGAATTAAATTTGAAAAAAAAACTTACATTTCATACTGGTTTTGTTGAATACATAAATTGTAATTGAGATTTAGACTTGAGAGTGACTAATAATAAAAAATGTATTATATGATATCTGTAGAATAAAAAATAATAGCAAAAATAATCATCTTATTATATGTCGTATGATAACAGCGAGTCGGTGAAGGCTAAGGATGTTTCTTTCAGTATGAAATAGTGAAATTTTCAACTCGTGTTTCTAAAAAATTAAATGCCAAACATTCAAAGAAGCGACTTGTTACACATTGAACATTATAAAATATTTTTGTGAAGTATTCAAAACTGAAATGACGAGTAAAACATCCTAATATCAGTTCTAGCAATTTTATCATAAATCATTCAAACTTCCTCTCATGGTAAAATGTTTGGAAATCAATATATATTGGACTTATTTACCCAAGTTGAATTGTCATGTACTGAATCAGACTGTTCTCAAAACTGAAACTATTTTTATCTATGAGCTCAAGACTTTTATTTGAATACATATAGGTTTTGAATATTACAACGAGGGAAAAGTTCCTAATTGTCGGCTTGGCGCCTTTTGAATGGAATATGTGTCATATCAAACCTTTACGTTACTATTTTTTATTAGGGAATATATTTCAGAGAGAATTGCTGCCAGAAGCAAAACGCATTTAAGGAATATTTGATTTTTCGTTGCGAAGACTGCAACCTCAACATGCAGAAAATAGTATTTACAATATTGGGAACGTTGACCCCGAGATACTTTGACATTTAACGTGAACTTCGGCCTAAAGGCTAAAGACGTGATTCTGACAAATGTTTAAAAAAATAGATTGTAACAGTCAGGATAACCGGTGCCATTTGGATTTTACGAAATTAGGCGGAAATCAGTCAACATTTTATAAGTCTTATTAAAATTTATAAGGCTACAGATATTGTTTTTCTTATAGGGTGATTTAGGGTTATAACTACTTAATTTCGCTTTCGTTGGCAAGGGGCAGTGGGCTCTTGGTTCCGTTATGGATCAGTTGTTTGTCTAGGTTCCAGTCTATGGTTGTTGGTATTGAGTGGGGGTAGAATTGGAAATTGTGATGGACAGTGATGAGAAATGGTTTTGGTATTTGACAAGGTAAGGCCGGTTTGTATGGATGGGAGGTTAAAGTAGGATGTGGATAGGTGAGGTTTTAATTTGAAGAGGAGTGAGGGATGGTGAACCTTGTCGAATGCTTTTTTAGAATCCAAGAATGTTTCGGAATCCAAATTGTTGGTTATGGATTAAGTGCGAGATTGGTTTTTTTAGTTGTGAAAAACGTAGTTTTTCGTAGACTTTTCCAAGTATTGGTAGGAGACTGATGGGTCTATAATTGATGGGGCTGGATTTTAGTTTCTTTGGTTTGTTAATTAGTATTATCGATGTAATTTTCCAGTTTTTTGGGATTTTGAAGGTTTTTAGTATGGCGTTATAAATTTCTGTTAGTAGAATTAGGGCTTTTTTGGGTAGAGCTTTTAAGTGATTGGTGTTTATTTGGTCAATGCCTGGAGACGTTTAATTTTTTAATTTGGATATGGCTGTCACAATGTTTCTGTAGGTAAAGAAAGTTTCTAATTTAGTAATATTGTTCGTTGGAGAAAGAGCTGATTGAATGTGAGAGTCGAGAGCAGGTTTGGTGCGTGGATAGGGTGTAAATTGATTCTTGGGGGACGAGTTCCATTCAGAGTTATGTAAAAGTCGAGGGTTATCTGATTTTTCTTTAAGTATTGCTCTGGTTCTTCTCCAAATGGAATTATCAGTGGTGTTGAGGAGGGAGAGTTTTTAGTGGTGGACCTAGTTGTTGATTTCCCTAATTTTGCGATGTATTTTTTTTAGAGATTTGATTGAATTGAGCTTTTACGTTTTTGCACTTTGTTTGTATCCATGTTTTCCGTAGTTGTTTTTTGCATTCAAGTAGATTTACAATTTCTTCATTTCTTCCTGCAGGCTTCCATGGTTTCGATTGGTAGTCTGATGGTTGCTTCTATGATTGCTGTTCTGATTATAAAAGTTAGGATGTTTTTATAGGTTCCAGTCTATGGTTGTTGATATGGAGTGGGGGTAGAATTGGAAATTGTGATGGACTGTGATGTTAGCACAGAGGGGTAAGTGGTCTGAGGATAATTCTTTTTTTACATGAATATTCGAGAAGCAATGATTTGACTTTTTAACAAATCAAGGACATCGGGAGTGACGTTGCTATTTGGGTAGAAAGTGGGTTCATTTGGGAATATTGCGGTGAGATTTTTTTTGTTTATTTAATTATTTAGGATGATTCCTCTGGGAGAGGTCCTCCTACTCCTTGAAGTACATATATATATATATATATATATATGGTTGATTTGTAGATATTAAACGTTGGTTTAGTGTTTCGTAGTCCGGATGATGCGTGAAGGTCTTGTTGGTGCTTCCGCCGTTTCTTGGCTTGCAGTACGGTAACGCATATTGTAAACAATAGTTGCTTCATTCTTCGCTGCCGTAGGCACAAATGAGTAAATGTGTGGATAGCATTCGAAATTTGGTTCCATTAAATTATTTTAATTATTTATTTCGAATGTGTTTTCCTCCCGAACTTGTTGAATACTGACACGCTTTGAAGGGTAATAGTGAACAGGTGTTAAGGCCTTGATGGTTATAATGTGTTTATGCTTAGAAATTCAGACGAATATAAAAAAAGGACAGAAATATGAGCAAATATGAGAGAGTTGAGGAGAGATGATCGTAAGGATGACTCAACAACTCAGAAAGGAAGAAATTATGTTTAAAGCAATATTACGAATTTTAATTTCATTAATTGAAAACTCAAAGGAAAGAATATGTAATAAGAAATCGCAGTTTATTGTGGGAATTTAGAATGGTTTAATAAAATAGATGTCGTGCATCTATTCCTAAAATTTTATTTGCAGTTTCCCACAAATTATCTTCTTTTAGCGCAGTAAAGACAAATGAAAGTTGCTTATATTTATCATTTTCCAATTTATCTCCAGTTCTAGAATCAATGATTTGTACGTTTTCTTAATATAATTAGTCGAATACCAGAACTCTTTTCTACGCTTTCCGAATATCGCCATAACGTGAATCTAAGCAAGGAACGATATAGTTTACTGTTTAACGTGATCCGTTTGTATAGGGATTGTATGCTCTGTGCAGTGACAGGGAAGTGACTCTGATTGTGAACCTATTTGCCTTCAATCAAAGCGGCGCTCCTCTGCTCTGCAATTCCACCCTCGCAATGAATCTTCCAATTAAGGATAAACGCGCGACCCGATTGAAGTATCTGCCGCAGAAACTCCCGATGTATTGCATGCCGGTGGTCAGTACAAACTATTTGAAATTATGAAGACACAGCCAAATTTCTGCGAAACTGTTGTTCGTGAACTAAGATATGCATTTATAATAAAACGTTTCCACCAATTTATTATATACTTAAACCTTTCTCCTGTTCTTTTCACAACCGCTTCCCACTTTCCTATGCGCTTTCATTAGAAATCTGTTCAGGACATAGACACACTGCATATTCTCCTTCGTATCTGCTCATCATAATAGTGATAAGAATGGGACTTTCGTCTTATTCAAGGATTCACTGGACTTATAGCGCCTTGAACGAGGGAACTTTCAGTGTTTCGTCACAACGGCGTACATATATATGGGCTACATATTCTATCTATTACTCTTAGTTCTCCTATTTCTTCTCTATATCAAACAACAGATCACCAGAATAATATATATCTTCCAATTATCATTTAATTTAAAATCAGAAGCGTAACAGTTCCAATTATACCCCCACTCCATATCAACAACCATAGACTGGAACCTAGGCAACAAAATGATCCATAACGGAACCAAGATCCCACTCCCCCTTACCAACGAAAGCGAAGTTAACACAGCAACATCAGTCCTAACTTTTATAATCAGAACAGCAATCATAGAAGCAACCATCAGACTACCATCGAAACCATGGAAGCCTGCAGGAAGAAATGAAGAAATTGTAAATCTACCTGAATACAAAAAACAACTACGGACAACATGGATACAAACAAAGTGCAAAAACGTAAAAACTCAATTCAATCAAATCTCTAAAAAAAATACATCGCAAAATTAGGGAAATCAACAACTAGGTCCACCACTAAAAACTCTCCCTCCTCAACACCACTGATAATTCCATTTGGAGAAGAACCAGAGCAATACTTAAAGAAAAATCAGATAACCCTCGACTTTTACATAACTCTGAATGGAACTCGTCCCCCAAGAATCAATTTACACCCTATCCACGCACCAAACCTGCTCTCGACTCTCATATTCAATTAGCTCTTTCTCCAACGAACAATATTACGAAATTAGAAACTTTCTTTACCTGCAAAAACATTGTGACAACCATATCCAAATTAAAAAATTAAACGTCTCCAGACATTGACCAAATAAACACCAATCACTTAAAAGCTCTACTCAGGGGCCCACTCCTACATTCCATATATTCCCATGATATCCCCCAAACAACCGCAACTAAAACTGCCATATTTGCCGACGATCTGCCAATCCCATGACTACGAATCGGCTACTATACAACTGCAAACTAAAATTAACCATGTAGCCATTGACGTTAATAATTGGAGAATAACCATAAATCCAAACAAATCCATCACAGTTCCTTTTTCCCTACATAATATACCATTCACTTACAATATCTATGTTAACAACACACACATTCCAAACAAACAAAAACTATAAATACCTTGGATTAATACTCGATTCAAAGCTAACAATGTCCCAACACACCAGTCATATTGTAAATATCTTCAATCACCGCTTTAAAGTAATGAAACTATTAACTAATCCTAATTCTACTTTATCGCTTTCAATGAAAAAAGTAGGTTATATATCCCTTATTTGTCCATTATGGAAGTACGGCTGGAACATTTGGGGTTCCGCTGCCAAAACACGCGTCAACAAGATCCAAACATCCCAAATTAAAATCCTTCGTTTTACGAGACAAACTGTCCCTGGTACTTCTCCAATTCCCGCATCCATAGTGACCTCAATATTCCACATATCCACCAAATAATAACCAAATCCATACTTCTTCAATATGAAAAATGCATAATTCATCCCAGCCCGTTAATATCCGATACAGCATCCTCTCTTCCACCTCACACACAACAGCGCCGATTAAAAAGGAAGAGACAGAGACCAAATTATTAACCAATAAAAAATATAAAAACAGGAGGTGAAACAAAATGCTCCACATGATATATATATATATATATATATATATATATATATAATATAACATGTACAAATATCACAACTGTAGAATCTTTAGATTTTAAAGTTTCCTGAATAATGATAATAATAAAAAAACATTTACTCAGCTGTAAGTCAACTAATGTTCTCTAGATTGAATTCATATAATATTAATAAACTTCGTACTTAAGTTTCTCGCTTCTTTTTTAATTACGAACACCGAGTGTTACCCAATGTTGATATCCTCATCTGTGACGTAACCTTCACTCGAGTGTGCAGAACAGAAAATTTTCTGCTAATATTCTCTCAGGGTCGCGACATCACAATAAATAAGTAATAGAATGACGTCGCAATCACTTTCAAATTATGTGACCATATTTTTTCACTGATCACTAGACGTAAGATACTGTTGTACTTTATTAATATTGGAGTCGAAAATCCGGTTTATTTTGTGATAGTACATGAGTGAATTATTACAGTCGAAATATTACGTTCCGAGAGTAACGTTTTGCAATATCGCCCTGAAGATTTGCTACGTGAATTCAATAATGTCAAACCTCTCAAATTATCCACTATTCATTTTCTTATCTATTATGTATCTAGCTTCCGTAATAATCATGCCTCAAAGTCCGTGATAAAATGACACGTCTGCCCAATATAGAATAAATATATTATTTGTGAACACGAGCTAAGTTCCTGTATTTATCATTCCTGTTCGCATTTCGTTATATCGTACGTATTTGTGCAAGCTTTTACGTTGTCCTGTTATGAGTCTAAGGTTGGGAAGCCTTTAAACCATTAATCACGTAGCCAAATGCAAGGGAATTTACATAATTTACAATGCATTATTGATCCAGAAAGCTCTATAACAAGCAAACTTGTATCAATGGCCGTGAATGATTAAGTATTTAACTTTCGTGACAGCGCTCCTTGTTCTAAATGCATTACGTGGCTCGTGGTCTGCAACAGGAGTGCAACTACCTTGAGGTTCTTTGACAAATGCATGCACATCTCCACTTACTCGTTCACAGATTCTGAAAATTGTGTCAGATTGTGATTTGCATCTGTCATCTTCCTAGTTTTATCAACTGTATTATACATTTCGTATTTTTCCGATTATGTGATTCAATTTTATCGAGGTTATGTGAGGCCGTAAAACGTAAATAGAAGTTAAGTAACTTGCCTCACAACCAAATTAGTAAACGTCTTTGTTCATCCAGTGATCTTATAACGGTTTCAGTAGCAATGACGTACCAAAAAATGGGAAGAAGTATTAGTGATAATCGGTATTATTGCATTAAACAAAACCAGATGTACATTTTTAATTTTTTTACTCAGCTATTCTGAAAAACAGAGTCAGATTGTCATTTTCATCTGTCATCTTCCGAGTTTTATCAACTGTATTATACATTTCGTATTTTTCCGATTATGTGATTCAATTTTATCGAGGTTATGTGAGGCTGTGAAACGTAAATAGAAGTTAAGTAACTTGCCTCACAACAAAATTAGTAAACGTCTTTGTTCATCCAGTGATCTTATAACGGTTTCAGTAGCAATGACGTACCAAAAAATGGGAAGAAGTATTAGTGATAATCGGTATTATTGCATTAAACAAAACCAGATGTACATTTTTAATTTTTTTACTCAGCTAAAAGTTTAGAAAGCCAAAAAATAAAAAAATATTTAAAATATGTTTAAACGCAAAGGGACTTAGAATTCCATTATAATTCAATAATGCGTGAAATAAAATCCTTTAATAGAATATTTAGAACAGATATTATTCACTTTCCTTGACACGAATAGTTTTAAACGAAGACAAGCAAATTATTTTCGAAATCATGCTTTTAGTTTATTTTAAAAAAGTCTTTCCTTACGACGAAATAAGTCTGTGGTAACTTACCAGGTGATGACACCATAGCGTTTGAATAAGTGTTCTTCCATCGAACTCAGGGGAAAGATTGGAATTATTGTGAGGAAAATATACATATCTAAAATACAGATATATTTACATCATTTAACCGTTCTTAAATTTGTTGACAACTATATGGAAACAATTGATGGTAGTTTTTGTTGTTTTTATGGGGAGGGTGTCAAGGTAAAAGAGAAAATGTGTAGTAGGAAATTGGGAGCAGAAACAAACAAACAAAAATTGCTTTGTGACGTAATTATTTGTAGCCTTTAATAAATATTTTAGGTACATAGTTTTATCCCTGTTCCGGAGTGACAAGAAGAGGAGAGGAAAATTGTCCTATGTGAGCCACATACGTACACTTTCATATGGGGATGGCTTGATAGGGACAATGGTTATTCAGCACAACAATGCTGGCTGCTATCCATCACAGCAGACACTTGTCCGCCAAGGAACGCCTCTGCCTCAGGAACAATGCCAGGTAATTATGGCTGCTGTGGGCTTGTCTCCAAGAGGGAAAGCGGTCAAATCCGAGAAGGTGACATAGCAGTCCGAGACTTGCGCTGGTATTGCAATCTGAAGTTATTAAGTTTCGCTAGATTTATTCCCGCAGTAACTCTGGATGCTAAGCCGGCCACGTGCTCTCGGACACAAAGTCAAGATTGAAGGATCCAAACCACATCATGTTTTGTGATTGTCACGAGTAGGAATGGCAAGGGTTAGTCCGGCGGTCTCAAGAAAAGTGAAATACTTAGTGGGTATCAAATTTTCGCTCTTCGTCATTGCGTACAACTTGGATACAATTTTGAATCACTTAGAGAGAAAAACTTAACTGTACGATTCTTTCTACGTTTGTTATTGTTTCGGGTAACTAGATGTTTCCCATCGTGGGCGCACGCCCCACAGGTGGGCAATTCCAAAATGAGCTCGTCCAGAATTAGTTAAAAAAACGAGGAAGAGAGAGAGAGAGTGATTCTCAATAATAATGCAGAAGTTAAATATAACATAGAAATTGACGACCGTTAAAAATATTTATACTGAAAACGACATTCGTACAAACAAACTTCAACATCCCTCAAGAAAACTTTATTATTTGCTGATGACATCACCATCCTATACCAAACCTCTTCGCTCGCCACAGGACTCCAACCCCTCAATTCCCTAGACGTATGGTCCAAACAATGGAGAGTCAACATTAACCCCTCCAAATCCATTATCCTACCTTTCACCCTAAAAAGAAACCCACCCACTCAAATCCCTCTCACCGTCAACTGAACCTTTATTCCCACAAAAAGAAAAGTAACATACCTAGGCCTCACTCTAGACCAAAAACTATCCCCTGGCAAGCTCATATTAATACCATTATCCCCAAAATTAAATTCAAAACCCTATACCTACTACTAAACAAAAACTCCACAGTCTCAACCAGCACTAAACGACTGGTCCTACGCCTGCCCTATCAGGGGCTCCACCGCCAAAACTCGCACACAAAAGCTCCAAATTACCCAAAACCAAATCATTCGCTCCATCACCAACAATCCACAATGACATCCAAATCCCTACTCAACACAATAATCAACAAATCCATATCTTCCCTAATTAAAAGCACCATAAATAACCTTAATCCGACCATACAATACATTCATAGCCATCGCCCCCCCCCCCCCAAACCGTCCTCAAACCGTCGTCTGAATCGCAAACTCCCAATAGACCTCATACTTCCCCGTCAACACTCGGGCACATCGTGACAAATCTGTTTCCCATCAACCCCAATACAACCTCCCTGACCGATAACCCATCTATTCCACTCTCTACTCAACACTCCAAACTTTCGCAGTAATAACAAGACACCGATCTCATCCTCCACCTCAAACCTCTCAGAACTACAAACGATGATGAACTCAAGGGCTGGAAAGTCAGTGGACTCTCCACCTACACAAGTTAACATGTAAATTATTTACAATAATTGTTGTAAATACTTGTAAATATATAAACTTAGCTGTATAATCGAAAGATAAAAGTTTTTAAGAATAATAAATAATTTAAAAAACTTAAAATGGGAAACAAAACCTAAGAAAATTAAAATTTATTGTTAAATTTTTGATAAATTTATTATGTTGAGTGTTGTCAACTGACCACTGGCAGTTGTGTTTCTCTCGGCTCTTCTTAGCACCTGACGAAAAGGACAAGGATCCCAGAAACGTTGTGTGGTATTCATATAACCCTTTTCTGTCTGTATTGGCTATCTTTCTTATAGATTATTTTCAATCAGACGTAAATTTTTTCATTTTAAAATTCAAATTTTAAAGTGCCGAACATTTCAACGCGGATTGACGTCTTTTTCTAACGGCGAAAAATTGAAGTCTTAATTCAATGGCATTTATAATAATTATCTGAAAACTTAAGTTAGAAAAATCCGCGTCGAAACGTCCGACACTTTTAAAATTGAATTTTCTTACTTGACGCTATCTATTTGAAGTTTGTCTGTACGAAGGTTTTCATTATTATAATAACGCAGTTGTGGGACACACAGAGACATGAATCGCATAGTGTCACATCACTTAACATAATGGCAATATTCACAAAATGCAACAGAATCAATGTTCAATTAGCGCTAATTAAAATTAACTGCTTAACGAAGTAGCTTTAGATAACGTGATTGTGTTTACATACCTGTCTACTAGCACAATTATGTTCGCTTTTCACGGTTTATGAAACGTTTTTGGTTCAAATATAGGATTCATATTTTAATGATAGCCTTTTTTTTGCATTTGAAACATGCAACTTAACAACCATTTACAGTGAAAAAATACGTAAAGAATTTTCATAAACTATATTTTTAGAACATTATAACTATAATCATTTTCTGTACCGTCGTAACAACTTGCGTAAGCCACTTTTATGAGTCCTGAAATTGTTTATTGTATAATTATTCACATAATTTAAAATACCTTTATTATGTTTTATTTGTTAAATATTTACAAATTTTAAATACTTTTATTATGTAAACTTGTCTCCGGACTAAGAGTTAATTTTAATAAAAAATAATAGTTATACATATAATTGACGTCATTTCTTTGAATGGATGTGTAATATAACACTGAAAGTAGTTCATTTGACACGATATTAGTTTCACAACACGTAAAGGGCATAATTATTCGCGTGAATATATATTTTTTAAATTCAGAATTCGTGACCTTATTGTTGCGATAAAAAGTAAATACAACACGATATGTTTTACTAAATCTAATCTAAGAAATTGTTTACGAATCAACGACGATGTTACGTCCTTTGTACGTTAATTGCATCAAGACAAAGAAAATTATAGCGGAACAAAATTCTTTACAAATGGCAAAGTGTAAAACCTGAATTTATGGGCATTGAATTATTAAACGCCGAGAGGCAGAGGGAATATGATATTGCAATAATGAATTAAATATGAAACATTAAAATTTCTGAATCGGGTTAAAATTACGTATATTTCCTAACTACCATTATTAATTGTTGACCTTAAATTATGTGTGCGGAACAAGTGAAAAAAGTTATAAAATGCTGAAAGTCCTTAACTGCGTATTGACTGGGCCCCTTTTAACAATATTTGTATATACTGGGCCTATAAACAGCCTCATCAAGTTTTAATTGCAATGATTTGATTATTTACAGAAATATACTGCACATTTGTATAACATGTGTTGGATAAAACATGAAATCACTGATGAGTGGAAGATTGCCAGGGTTATTTTGATGTTTAAAAAGGGAGAGAGGAATAAACCAGAGGACTACAGAGGCATAAGTCTCCTTAATACTGCATACAAAATTTATAGCAGAATAATTAATCCCAGGCTACAGGCTATCTCTGATTGTGTTTTATTAGAAGAACAGGCTGGCTTCAGGAGAGGAAGATGTTTTTATATTAAAACAAATAATACAGAAACGAATATAATTTAACCTGGAAACACATGTAGCGTTTGTGGACTATGAAAAATGACTCGATCGTGTTAATAGAGATATGTTCTGGTCAATTATGGAAAGAAGAGGATTTCCCAAACATTTAATAGAAGTTACTCAGAGCTTATAGAGGAACACCAGGATTGTGATAAATACTGGAAAACAGATGACCCAAGGAATTACCATTAATCAAGGTGTAAGGCAGGGTTGCAGTAACCAACTCTGTTTAACTTATACATAGATGATCTGGTAAGGAAATGGAAGGAAGATAATGTAGCACCAGGCATAAAACTGCGACACTCTGAATATCTAAACACATTACTATTCGCCGATGACCAGGTTATTATCCAAGATAATGAAGATAAACTACAAATGGCCGTTTATAAGTTACATCAACGGAGTAAAATATATAACCTGAAAATTTCAATCAGTAAAACAAAAACCATGGCGTTCTTAGGAAACAATCCAATAATAACGAAAATTGTCATATAAGGGAAAACACTCGAACAAGTATCCCATTTCCAATATTTAGTATGTGAAATACCATTTGAAGAGGATCAAGATAGCACAAATAAAATATAAAATTTTCAGAGAATATGTGGGACAATAAGAAGAATGTTAAAAGGTAAAACCAGAAAAGAAACAGAAATTAAATTTTATAAGGTGATGGCAGTTTCTACAATGTCAGAATGCTGGATAACAAAACATAAAGAGCTGAAATGAAATTTCTTATAGCAGTGAAGGGGCGTACAACGATGGATAAAATAAGAAGTACTTCCATAAGGGAGGAACTAAGTGTTCAGGCGATCACAGATAAGTTAACAGGGTGTAAAGAAAGGTGAAGAGTCATGTATTGCGAATGCCCAGAGACAGATTTCCGAAACAAGTGCTGGAATATAAACCATTAGGCAAAAGAAGTGTTGGAAGACCAAGGTTGAGATGGTGAGGTGAAGCCGGAACAGGCTAAAAGCCTAATCCAGGAAAGCAGAAGAAGATGAACAAGTGTTTAACATTATGTTGACTTCGTGTCCGTAAATATTTCTACTAGCGTGAAATTAATATTTTACGTGCCCCTAAAAGTTTGATAACTACTATCCATACCTCGAATTATCAATCTGCAAAATCTGTTGTTAGGATATGGTCTTTATAAAATAAATATAAAGGTTGAAAACTTATATTTTACAAATTATACACTGCTTATATATGTACATATAAATTACGTATAAAAGGTTACGTTTGCAGAAAGCACGCGCATCGGTTTCAATGCAGTGGCAAAGTTGAGAGGACGGAAATTACAGAAATGAGAGAGTACGATGGCAGCTAAAGAAAGCGGAGATTTCCGTCTCTCTGGAGGTGAAGTGAGCTAAGTAACTCAAAGTCTGTATCGACTTTCTGGCTCTTACGTTTATGTTCCGAAGTGATACCCTCAGTCGTTGAAGAAGAACAGAGTTTCTTACTGTTCCAAACATTGGTCTTTCGTTCGCCCTTTTTTAACTTATACCTCTAAACCACACTTTCACATTCTCTATCTCGAGTCGGTTCTCTGTAAAACGACTTAAGCTATGTTGATTTTTATTCGCTAATAGAGAAAGTGGAACAAGTAATGCTCCCGATATAAACAGAATTTTTCATTAAACATGAATGAATTCATAAATACTTGAAATAATCTTCTGTTTCAAAAATTTCAAACCGCTTTGAATGACATGACAGTATCTATTTCATTTTATTCTTTGCGTTCTTCCTTGTCATAACAGAATTAAATTCTTTCATCACTTATTTATTCGTTATATTATTTTTCGATTAATGTATTCCTTTTCATCAACTGAGCACGGCTGTAAGTAATAAGTAGATGAATGAAGGGTTTAAGTGATGCTGACTGAAGTTTCCAGATATCGATCTAGATAAATGCAGGAGGAGTGTAGCAGAAGCAGCGTACCTGAAGCGCTAAGAGCAAGGCGAGGCGAGGCGAAGCGAAGCAAGGCAAGGATTCCTCCACAATTACAGGGATCTGGCAGACCACAGCGAGGGTCGAAGTAATCTTCGGAGACAGAATATCGCACTCTGGTGGTCGTGGGAGTCTCGCCATACGCCATACGCCAGGCTCTCGCCACAAGACAGTCGCATACATGGATATTTAGACGCTTCTGTGCGAGTGCTTTCAAGGATCCAGCAAATAAAAGTTCACGAAGTGAAAAAACATTCAAATACCCGGGTCACAAATAATGTAGACTAGTTAATTCTGTATTTAATCTATGTTTTCTTATTTAGAAATTACTTTTATTGATTACAACTTATAATTTCGTTAATACCAATAAATATCAATAACGACTAAATACGTCACTCTGTACATCATTATATGAGTTTTTGAATGTGGGAAGGAAGAAATATAAAATTAATACATATATTTATGAAAGGGCAATGTTGATTAATATACGACTTTAAAGAACTTAAATTTTTATTATTTTAAATGTCGTACTACTGTCATAATTTATTTTAGACTAACCCAAAGAAACAGTCTGTTCGTATTAAATATCAAGTTAACCATGGACCTGCATCCTGACGTTTGTGAACAAGCATAAACTCTCCAGGCTGGAACCCCTTCGTAATATTCAATAATAAAATAAAAAGTTATCAAAACCATAATTAACGGAATTATATCGCGCAATACAATTTAATAAGATTTCTAATATACGGTTAATTTTTCTTTTTATTCGTCGAGTCTTAGCATATTTTATACAAGTTAAACTGGCCCAATTCTTTTTTTTTTGCAATATAGTGAAATCTATTTTGTTTCTTTTACATCAATCAGCACGTATATGTAAAGTTGAGCATGTTCCATTTTTTTTTATTTTTAAAATTAACTTTTAGTGCGGAGACTTTACAGTTGTGATAATAATATAATAAAAGTATTTACAATTGTAAAAATTAAACTTAAGGTATTTACAATGTGTAAATATTTCGCATGTAAACTTGTGGTCTTGTCATTCCAAGTTAGAGATGAGAGAAACCGACTAACTTGTTTACGACATATTAACATATCAGCCGGCATTATGTTAGCGATCGATCTGGTCATCGGGAAACTTCATGTTTGAAGAGCGTTAAGGAGGTTATGGGGGAAGGTGGGAAGTGCGGATATTTAGGGAGTATGTAGTGCCAGTTGGTAGGAGGGGGCTAGAGTAATTTCGGAGTGATGTCAATTGGGAGTTTACGTTTTAGTCTGCGATTTTGTGAAGGAGATTTTATAGAAGAGCTCAATGGTGGGATTTGGATGGTTGATGGAGCTATTTATTAGGGACTTGGTACATTTATGAATTATAGCAGGAATTAGGGGAATTTCAAGGTATTTGTGGATATCTGAGTTGCGAAGGTACCAGGGGAAATTTGATATTAAACGGAGAATTTTGTTTTGTTTGGTTTGTATTTTGTTAAAGTGGGAATAGGCAGTGGATCCCCATATGGCACACGAGTACGACCACATGGGGAGTATTAAGGATAGATAGAGGATTCTTTTTGTGCTAAGGGATATGGGAGATTTTCTGTTGACAAGAAGGAACAGTTGTTTTATTTTGTTGTTGATTCTGGAGGTAATGTGAGGTTTCCATGATAATTTTGAATCAAGGATAAGGACTGGGTATGGTGTAGTTTGGTGGAGAGGTATTTTGGTGTCGCTCAGAAAGGAGTGGTTGAGGGAGTGTTTGATTTTAATGGTGAAGGGAATGATTGTGGATTTGGTAGGGTTTAAGCTGATTCTCCATTTTTTTAGCCCAGCTTTCAATATCATTGAGGGGGATTTGCATATTTCTGAGAACACGTTCCATAAATAATAATACAATACTGATAAATAACGGATTTAAATAAATTATTCAGAAATATGTTTCCGCTCACAGTGTAAACGGTTTGTCGTCGAGTTTAGTTGTTTATTCTGCTCACATGACGGAATCAGATGGCTATGTTTGATATATACATATTTTTCTATGTGAAATAGGAGATAGTTATGATAAGGACACATGTGCCTGTAAATTTCTGATCTGGATCTCTTAAGAGTACGGATAGATTTGTGTTGTCTTAATTTAATCACCCATTATAATGATACCGATTAGTACATTGTGAATCTTTAATAACGGAAGGTTGCTTCATTTTCGTAGGAAAGCTATCCCGTGAATCTTCAGGATTATGCAGCTGCAACACAGAACTTAATTATCCAAACAGTCTCCAGATTTCTTAAGGGACGGTACATAAAGTATCACTTCAGATTCAGCGAATTCTGTCATGGCTGATAAATATAAATTATTCCACTTACGAAATCATTGTGTGTTCAAACTTCTGTTTCTCCGCCTGGGTTTTATGACGTGTTTTACTCGTTAGACATTGCTGAGAAATGCAGTTCACGAAGTGTACAATTGCTCCGGAACAAGTTATCCCGTTGTAATCCACAGCTGGAGATTGCTAAGCCTTGTAAGACTCTTTCAGGTGAAGTACAAAGCTGGCAATTCCGGACGCGAGCACAAGCTGCAGAAGTGCTCTCCCAAGTTTGCATAGGATTTGGCGCGTTGATTTCCTACAGGACACGTTCGGAGGTCAAGTTACTGAACACACAGAACCTACACCACAAAGCACGCAGAAAATCCCCACTCGGTCCATTCACAAGAGGCTGCGATATATGAGGCCGCTGAGGTTTGCCTCTTCTAAAACCAGGTAGCCCCAGCAGCATTTATGAATGAAAATCATCGTTGCTGCAGTACTTATTCGTTCCCGTCTACAATCTAAATCTCTACACGAACTTAGCCATATAATTGGTTTAACGTGAATCTTCAAGTTCAATCCTGTCAGTCTTACTTAATACATATAATGAGTTAAAAAGAAACGACAGCTTAGAGTACAACGGCTTCCATGTTTTAAACAGAGTAATGATAAAGAATAAAGCGCAATTAAATGCCGTGGAAGGTTGAAAAGATGACGATATTTAAGTAATTTAAGGAATATGAGGTCCGTTGCTACATTCTTCAGACATAAAACCGATAGCAATAAAAATCATCGAAACGTTGCTGTTTCACATTACCCTAGCGGCAACCCGACAAACTACTTGCGACAAATTAAGCAAAGAATTACCCAAAATTTCAAAGCGAAAAATGGAACAATGAAATTATTTAAGCTGGGTGCAAAATTTACGTTAAGTTCTATTTATTTAAAAGAAGTAAACAGCAAATAATTGGGTAAAAATTCTTTCAATAAGTCTAACGTTGCATATTATAAATTGTAAAAAGAATGAAGTGGAGAAATATTTAAAAGCAGGCTGGAAAATAGTAGTTTCGATTCAACAGATGCCACGTTTCATGCCAAGCTTTGTTGGTATTCAGTCAGTAACAGGACAACGAATAAAGATGGATTTCTTTAGATCCTTAGCAAGTTCGTATTTGTAAAAATTCTCGTATATTGTAAAATCGAATTAAAACCTTTCGCTTTTGGAATAACAGAGATTAAATAATGTTCTATAATTACAGTGAGTTCGTTTCAATAACAAACTATTACTTTTCAATTAGGAAGTATTCGCACAAATTCAGCCATTTGATTCCTGTACTCCTAACTTTCTAACGAGTGAAGATCAGGTTCAATGGCATATTGAACACCCCTCCCCCCCAATTCCCCGGTCCAAACGACATAAGTTGAATTTTTTTTTTAAATATACAGAAAAAAATTTAATCCGAAGATTTTACAATTGCGATGCAACGATGACGTTAACATGTTTAAATTAACTTGAAGAATTTTAGTTGCTCCTTAAGTGTGTAGTTGAAGAGGAAGTTATGAATTATTGGGTTGAATGAGAAGGTTTTATTCTAAATGAATCACTACTAGTTCGTAACTTCACTAGAGGACATACGGGACACAGCATCCATTCGGTTCTCTATTTGATATTCCAGTGACTAATCGTCCTAAAAGTTATCATGCCGGTGTGATCACACACGCAAACTCGCGTCGATAATTTCTGTAGATTCTCATAAAATTACTGAAAAGAAGTATTATTTTGTAGAATACATAGCAGGACTGGTGATTTAAAAATTAAAAGCACTAGTTGCAAAGAACTACCTAGATAAAATTATAATACTGCCTAGAATACATGTATCATCTTAAATATAACAGTTGGCATTGGGTATTTTATACTCTAAGCTCTATTCTTTAAATATTTTTACAATCAACTGCTGAGATTCTGACATATTAAAAGGAAACAAAAAATACAAATACAACTAATTGTAGTCACAGAAAAAACTCGGCAATGTTTTTTTTAATTATTATTATTATTAAAGTTAACTTTTAGTCCTGAGACTTTACAGTTGCGATAATAATAATAATAATAATAATAACAGTATTTACAATTGTAAAAATTAATAAATAACAAGGTATTTAGAATTTATAAATATTTCACATGTAAACTTGTGGTCTTGGATGTGACCCTTGTCATTCCAAGTTAGAGACGAGAGAAGCAGATTAACTTTTTTACCGCATATTAACATATAACCGGCATGATGTTAGCGATCAATCTGGTCATTGGGGAAACTACATGTTTGAAGCGTTAAGGATGTTATGGGGCAGATGGGAAGAGCGGATATTATAGGGAGTAAGGTGTTGCCAGTTGGTGGGAGGGCTAGAGTTAGGTAATTCCAGAGTGATTTAGGGGGAGGATGATGCCAATTGGGAGTTTACGTTTTAGTCTGCGATTTTGTGAAGGAGGGGGTGGGTTACTGTAGAATAGCTCAATGGTGGGATTTGGGCGAGACAATGTTGTAAAAATTACAAAATTAGCATTGGCTATAAAAAAAATTTTAATCTCTATTAATTTTAAACGGTATTTAAAAGGGGAGGTGAATGGTATGTAGGTCATAGGAAATTTAGTTACAGTGGACCGTTTCACGAGCAGTTTACGTGCTAACATTTTTTTTAATAAAATTAAAAAGTTCATTCATGCACTATATTTAGACGTTTATTTCGCTCATAGTTCGGATTACACTACACATTAAGTGTCCCAGTGAATGCGGGATTAGTTTGTGGTCAGAAGACTCGACAAGAATATTTAACACAGAAATAGATAAACTAATAAAGCCTAAAAACATAGTAAATAATATAATTTGAGTTGTTTTGGACACTTACATCCAATGGTCGAAACAAGAAATGTAAAGAAGATCTACAACTGGATCCCTTTAAAGACGAGAAAGAAGGGAAGGCCAAAAAACAGATGGTGGGATGACCTATTAGAAGACATTAAGTTAATGAAAATCAAAAACTTGACGAGACTAATTTGCGATAGAAAACGGTGGAAAGGTGTTGTAGAGCAGGCCGAAACATTTCATTAAAGGAAACGTTGTAGCGCTTAAGAAGAAGACAGAAGACTCGACGGTACTGGTTCCACTTTTAAAGTATGATTGACCGGGTTTTCCAATGTCTAGGAGGAATAATGACAATAAGAGCCTAGGACCGAGGTAGAAGTAACCAAAATTGGAGTTCCATTGCAAGGGTATCCTCGATCATCAATTTGTAAAGCTTACAAAGGCACAAATATATTTTCAGTGCATTTCGAGCAAAGTTATGAAACAACACCACTATAATATACATTTAGGAAAGGAATTGAAAGGGAAGATTTCGATTTCTGCAATGTTTTAATCGACACCGCGTTGAATCCTCTACAAGTTTTCTCAACATTTTATTTTTGAAAAATTTTCGATATTGAGCCCAGGAAACACTTAAATAAAAGGATGTATAGTCTTTTATTTCTCGTAAAGTTACTAAATGGCCAGCTATTTCAGCCCAGTCTGTTGTAGCGAGGCAAAACTGTACGCGTAAATTGAGACCGGTAAACAACAATTGTACGTGTTTTTTCTTCTTCCCCAAACTGCTTGATTTTGAAGCCTACAATAGAACATAGTTTGGACCAAACGGCGCCACAAGGAATACTTCTAACGAACCTTTATCTGTCGTAAACAAAATGTTTTCAGGAAAACTCATTTCGCGTAGAGGGGGTGTTCCATGGCCTCCCAGGAGTCCTGACTTGGCTCCCCCTGACTTTCCTCTCTGGGGATACTTAAAAAGTCAGGTTTACAACAACAAACCAGCCACGACAGTCCAGTTGAAATAGAAAAATCGAGAAGAAATAGCTCTTATTCAACGGGAAATGCTGTAGCTATATTTCACTAATTTAAAGAGTATTTGCGACACGATGTTGTAGACCAGAATAATGTTATTTTTAAGAAAATAAATTCCAAACCATTTAATATGAAAGTAATATTGGATTATATTTAAATATAGTTTTCTGTAAGCAGTCAACTCGAACCAGATCATCTATTTGTTCCACCTCATATAATTGTCGTGAATCTTAATTTCACATTCAGAGCAGTTTCAAAAGAACCGACTTACCATAAAAGTAAGGTCAGAAATGTTCTTAAAAGATTCCCCACCGTATGAGATTATTTCTTCTAATATACACTTTATTAAAATAAGCGTGTGGGAGTTTCAGTATGACTGAACTTTCCTTGACCTAGACTGGTAAATTCTTCTTTATTCTTCCATCCTCTGACTGAAAATATTTTACCACACTTTATTGAAATAAAATATGCAATTTTTTTTTTCAGCTTAGCGAAGTTGATCTTTACAGTACAGGTACCAGAATTTTTCCTGCAGGACATCAACTTTGCGTAGAACTTAATTATACTGGTACATTATTATATGCAAAATTATATCTTACATTTTAGTGTTGTAGCACTCTAAAGCTTGAGTGACTGTTGAAATCTTATAAAAAGAGTTTTCATTTTTATGTTTTGAGTTTTTTGGTTATTTAAACGCAGATACAACGCGGCACATGTTTTAAAAACAGACAAAAGAATTTATGCTTGTTTTTCGGCAGTTGATGTTAGTTTGTTGATACGGTAACATACATACTTAAAAAAATGGTAAATATGAAAATTGTATATAAAAGGTAATTTTAAGAGTATTTGCTTTGACGAAGATGGCGGTGTCAGCCATGGAAACGTTGTGTTTAACTAATTACGTTACCCGACCGGAAACACGAGAACTCTTTATACAGAATATACGTCGGGAAAACTTATTTGCTTTTTTCTAATTAATTTGAAGCATAACTTTACTAGCGCAGATATTAGATAGTTTTATATATTATTACAATTATTTAATTTACAAAAATTTAATCCCAATATGTATTTCAATAAGTAACTCATCGTATAAAAAACATAAGCAGATATTTAGTAATTCATTACGATTAAATTTTTTGACTACGCGCCAGAGCATAGCGCATTACGGTCAAACGCAAGTTCCAAGTTGTAAGGTTATACGTGGGAACTGGTTAGGATGAATTATGAAGCCAATGAAATGTACAGGCCAAACAAAGAGAGGTTTAGCCTTTTTAATCCGAAATCATTCTCTTTGTCCCCTAATCCGTTATGCCTGAAGCTGTAGCATAACAATGCCCCGGCGTAAGATATTCAAACGGATTATTTTATAACCAGCATGGGGTTACTACGATCCCAGTTTGAAAAAGATAATCAAAATACTGTCGGGATTTTGAAAACTTTGTTATTTTACATCTTTGAACAGACTGCCATTTTCTACCCAAACAATGATTGCATAAATCCATAATTCCAGAAGAACCTTAGTAGATAAAAAAATCCGAGCACGATTTTTCAGTTTATCACCTAAATTTCAAATCGATTAAAATGTAATTAATAGCTTGAATTAATTGTAATAAAATTCTGACTGTAAATTTACATAGCTGTCAGTATTACGACATGTTTATTGTTTTAAAGAAAAAATATTTTGTCTATTATTTCAAAAATTATAAAGTTACCAAAATGATACATAAGCTAAGTGCAGAGTTAATACTCTGAAAATATACTCTTGGGCTATACATTCAATAAGTAGCACCATAAATAATTCTAACGCGACTTTCGACACTACACGTACAAATTATATATATTTTCAGTAAAAATTTACCACGTCTGAGTGAACGAATAGTTTCACAGAAAAAATAAATTCTAGTTCCTGTTTATAACTATTTTTACATAGCTGATTTAGTCACTTTGATGAATTGTGTGAAAATGAATTAAAGTAGTGTATGACGCATATTCCATAGGCCGATGTGGAAGCCCTTACAGTATGATGTATATTCAATTGGACAGTAATTCGCGGCGAATCCTCCCAAGTGACTCGCAATCAAATTACGGTCTTGCTCTGGCTCTGTTAATACTCTGTGAATTATTCCGCCTAAACGGCTGGGTGATCGGAGAAGATAAGCCATTGTCATCAGACGGCGAGCGAAACTGAAAAATACCATGCGTGCGAAGAGTATCAACGAGCAACTAGCAAGAAAAGTTATTTTATGTAAATCCTTCAGTAAAGGCTAACAAATATTTCATATTACGTTTTAAACATCACCTTTTACATAATTGAATTTGTCAGTAAGAAGATTAAAACCAGTTATTGGGCCACTTACAGACAGTATAGATTCTTCAAACTTAGATTAATACATTACAAAAAAAAACACAACGTTTCCACCTACTCTAGTGGCCATCATAATGTGGAGAAGAAAACTTCAAATCGCCCTCAATGATATTGAAAGCTGGGCTAAAAAAATGGAGAATCAGCATAAACCGTACCAAATCTACAGTCATTCCCTTCACCCTTAAAATCAAACATTCCCTCAACCACTCCTTCTTTCTGAACGGCACACAAAATACCTCTCCAACAAACCACACCATACCTAGACCTTATCCTTGATTCCAAATTATCATGGAAACCTCACAGAGACCACATTACCTCCAGAACCAACAACAAAATAAAACAACTCTTTCCTCTTATCAACAGAAAATCTCCCATATCCCTTAGCACCAAAAGAATCCTCTATCTATCCTTAATCCGCCCCATGTGGTCGTACTCGTGTGCCATATCACAAAATCGCAGACTAAAACGTAAACTCCAAATTGACATCATCCTCCCCTTAAATCATTCCGGAATTACCTAACTCTAGCCCCCTTCTACCAACTGGCACTACATACTCCCTAAATATCCGTTCGTCCCACCTTTCCCCATGCTCTTCAAACATGAAGTTTCCCCAATGACCAGATCGATCGCTAACATCATGCCGGCTAATATGTTAATATGTGGTAAACAAGTTAGCCGGTTTCTCTCGCCTCTAACTTGGAATGACAAGGATCACATCCAAGACCACAAGTTTACTTGCGAATTATTTACAAATTGTAAATACCTTATGCTTTATTTGTTTAATATTTACAATTGTAAATACTTTTATTATATTACTAGCTGGGTGCCCGGCGTTGCCCGAGATGTCCCGATACACTCCAATTTCGGTTGCTTTTGCGCTATTTTTATGTAACGCTCCTCGAGGGTGAAGATTTGTAAGCGGAACATACCCATATGCATACCCACATGTATACACACATACATACCCGTATAAGACAATTTTATATAATATATATAGATAGATAGATATACATACACTATTTAAAACAATTATTAAATTTGTAGACATATAATTTGTCCATCTGAAATTAAACTATTTGGTGGTTTTAGCAATCTGCAGTTGGTAGCATTGTATAAAATTAATGCAAAACATTACGAAATACGCTGTCTTCAGTAAAAATTATCAATTTTGAACATTTAAGTATTGTTTTTATCATAATTCTGTGTATCTTCCAGTGCGTATTGCAAGATATAATTGGGAAACATTTGGTCCCTGATCCCGTTAAATATTCCACGTCAAAAGTCAAGTTATTTAAAAGAAAATTAATGCCATGGATTGTATAACCTTTCATAATAAATTATATTTATCACTCGATATGGTATTGGTAGATTTAATTATACTTATTATTCAATCAAAATATTTTTGCTCAGCTTCATTTCTCAGAAATTGAACATCTATAACGTCGTTCCCAAAAATGGAAAACAAATATTGCTATCCTAACCTCAAATTTTTGTTTCACGACACAAATTTCACGCAATAATTTGTTTACATTTATACAAATTTATAGAAATACGTTGCGTAAAGTATAATTAATTGTACTTTTAATTCAATTTAAATGTTCCTATTTCTGTACATACCTTTGACTGATAGTGCATTAATTGAATAACGACCATAAAAACTTTCGGAGTTCCGTACGTCATTTTCAATACTTTTATAGTTACAAACATATAATTCAGCAGTCGTACCTTAGACAAATCTTATTATCTTCTGAAATATTATACAGGATACAATAGTACGTTATATTATGAAATTTTATAAATCTCGACCGACACACATTTGAATGTATTATAAGGCGCCATATTGGCTTTATCAAAGATAGCGGGATAATTAACTATTCCAAATTAACTTTGCGCAAGGATGGTAAAGTGTTTCGTATTGTTTTTTATTACTATTCGATGGAGTAATACTGGAAAAAATTTTACTTTTTATTCAATCAAAATATTTCTGCTTTATTTCATTACGAAATACAGAACTATATTTAGGATGCGTCAATGTCTTGAAAACTTATGACGTCATCGTCTCGCGCAGTAATTTAACACTAATTCGTAACTTATTTCAATTATAATTATTTCCACGTTTATTCTAGGGGTTTCTCACCCCTACAGTACAGGTTCTCGATTTTGGCAGAATATATATACCAATTTTTGTTGAATTCTGTCTACGCGATAAAATTTGTATAAAGAACAACGTAAATACATACATACATAATTGAATAACGACCATAAAAACTTTCGGAGTTCCGTACGTCATTTTCAATTACATACATACATACATACATACAAATATACATCCTTTTTTATTATATAGATTATCACAACTGTAAAGTCTCCGGACTAAAAGTTAATTTTAATCAAATAAAAAATAATAATGTGGAGTAATACATTTGACTCAAATGTAGCCCACCGGATTGGTTCCACGATAGTTTGAGGAAACGTTAATTTGTGTTTGGTAATGTATTGCTTTAGCTTTGAAGAATCTGTACTGTCTGTATGTGGCCAATAACTGAACCTAATTAAGAAAATAATTTTTACTAAAATTATACATCAATTTATTTTTAATTCTGTATGTTAAGATATACTAATTGCTTAATTAAATCAATGTATAATCTCTATTTTACGTTAACTTTTGAAATTAGACATTAAGATTCCGTTAAGCGACGCTAAATTCTAAAAATACACAGAATAAATAACACTTCGTTCTTTTGTCAACACGGAACTGACAAACAGAATACAAGTAAAAGTTTAAAAATAAGTGCACCTTTTAAACGATGCTGATACCTTCCCAAAAGTCAATTATACTTCTCAGAAACCGTGAGCAGTCCAGTGACAATTATCATTCTTTTCAAGAGTGATTACTTAATTTAATACAAGCATGAGTCCACATCTAATAGTGTCATGTCATTCCTTCATACTTATTCTTAATAAATTTGTAATTACGGACCAAATAAAGTGCGATGTGTTACAAAGAAGACCACGTTAACCAGCATGGTTGTAAACTCGTCCATCAACATTATTCGTTTCATGAAATCATTGTTCTAAAGTATAATTAAATACCTGACGAACTGGGAATTAGAACCAGCGTTCTGTGCAATGAAAGCAGTGTAAAGCCTGCATTAGCTCGGAACTATTCATTATTTACCCAACGCTGACAACGAGAGCTAAAGTTTCAGCCAAATTACATCGCCGCTTCCTCGTTTCTCATTAGATAATTAAAAAAAAAGCCATCTCCCTTTATGATTTATAACATCGCTACTGCGTTCATATTTCCAGCACGTCAAGTGCTCGAAGGAGTTTTATCTGGAACGTTATTACTTGAAGCGCGGGCGAATAGACGTTCGGAGTGTTTCTCTCTATCTTCTCTTACTGAAGTAGTAACGCCGAGAGGCCATTTTATCGCGCAGCAGAAACTTGGCGGCAAATATCGTACCCAAATCCTCGTCCCGGATTCCCTTCCTTCTCCGAAAGCAAAAATATGTCTCGAGTAATCGGCGGTTTAAATTTAGCTCCCCAGTTTTCTGTCAGTTATAAGCTTACAAGATAATGAAGTTAGGAGATAGTGGCCTTGCACGAAAAGTTCGCTCGGGTCGTTTACAGCACGTCGTAATTAAGCTGCGCAATTCGCAGCCAGAGTTCTCCGGCATGGAAGACGAGAAACCTTGATTTAGCATCTCATCAGAGTTCCAGGCATCGCACAGGCTGCTGCGTCACCAAATAATAAGGAATGGGTTCCCCATCCCCTCCTCTTCCAAATCCGGATTTGCGAGGGGTGATTCCTTCGATGAATGTAATAACTTTGAAAACATATAGGAAATAATTGTATTAAGGTATAAAACAAATCGTATTTAGCTGTCTGCATTAATACGTTTGAAATGACTGTTGAAATGAAAAAATTTACGTCTGATTGAAAATAATGAATAAGAATGATAGGCAAAACAGTAAAAAAATGTTAATATGAATACCACACAACGTTTCTGGGATCCTTGTTCCTTTCGTCAGGTGTTAAGAAGAGCCTAGAGAAACACAACTGCACTGGTCAGTTGACAACACCTGACGAAAGGCACAAGGATCCCAGAAACTTTGCGTGGTATTCATATTACTATGTTTTGGCAATTTTTCTTATTCATACCTGTTGAAATATTTAAAAATCACCTTGTGGTACTTAACCGTAATACTATATTTTGCCACAACACACATCTAGAGCCAGGGACTCCTAGATATAAAAAAAAGTGAAATCTCAGTGATATAAGCCCAAGTCATGATCGAAAGCCTTCCCCAAGCAATTCGATCGTGCAGCTTCTAATCTAACATTTGCATTAATTATTACAAACATTGAAACTAAATTCCCCTTAAAATTCCCTAAACAACTATGTCCACAACTTTTCGAGTCGAACGAATTGATTCCCAAAGCGAATGCGGCATTCACTGTGACTATATAATCAGGAAAGACATCTCAATCAACATACCGAGTCAGAACGTGTCGTAATTCAGACGCCATGTTGTTTCATCCAGTTAACGGCGGAAATGATTCATCCTGTACGTACAAGTTTGAGTCCGACATACTTAAAACTAAGTTGTTATGTTTCGACCGTTCGAATATCTCAGACCTAAATGAGTCCATAAAATCAAATCAATGACTTCATATTCTTCAACCTTATTACTCCAGTTTCCAACAAAATATTCGTAATATCGTCCCCAGTGCTACCAATGATTTCAGTAGAAGGCACAAATGAGTAAAAATCATACGGAAAGTATTTAGAATAATGAATATTGTAGATGTAATATATTTAAATTTGAGATGTAATTTCCTTGATTCGATATTCGCCTTTTCGCTCCTCAAACATTTTCCGAGATATTTATTCATTAACAGCTCCGTGGATAATACCTTAACACAAAAGGAAATTGCCTGTACATGTGTATACTGTGATCTCACACAAACGTGCTAAGAGAAGTTGTTAATAGTTCGCCTCATGTGTATGCACGAGGAGTTTCAGGTGTCGTGAGGACACACTCGCTTCTCGGCATTAAGTAGCGCTCAGACACCACTTCTAGGATTAAACTTTCTTTACAACTCCATTCTCTTAGGGGGTGCCTCTTTCAAGAAACATTGTAGTTGGTAATACAATTGTGGAACTATGACTTTGTCCTTAACTATATATTTGTTCTTTCTCTTGGACACTAGCTCAAGTAAAAACTAGATCTTAGCTAAATATCTTTTTGAACCTTCCGTCCGCACTTACTAACAGTAAAAATTCTCGTAGAAACATTTTCTGAACACTCATATCCCCTGCTCTTAACATATCAAGCAAAGAACATTTTTTTTAATAAATTGTAATGCCAATTAATTAGGCCATTAATTGTTTGGACATAAAATTTGAATTGTTTGAGAAATCCATTATAGCGGTCTGGTTGAACAAACCGACAATGGAAAAGTGAACTCACTTGCTTTGTCGAAAAGTCAAAAATGGCGTATGCGCGCTAAAACTCGGAAGAACTAGGAGTCAGTTCGCGGAAAAATATCGTGAGGAGCAGAACAAGTAATATAACTGTTAGTTGGTGGCGGGACATTTCAGAGGACGGAACAAATAATACTAGAGCAGAGACTAGCCATCGTTAATGTATTATAAAACAAAGTTGTAAATTTAAGACGGAAGTATTACCCCGTAAATATCGCTAAGTTAGCAGTTTTTACGTCTATCAGCAGCCAGGAAAGGAAGTCAGTTTAAGTCCAAAGCGGTAAAAGACTAACAAATCATAGGATTCGTATAAGGCAAGCAGACATCAGATAGCTGACAAAAAAGAGGATCATCCGAGTACCTGGGAGCCTATCAATGTTGACTTCAATAGTGTAAAATCTGTGAATCTTAGAATCAGTGTAAAATTTTGCCATAGTGTACTTTCGAAACCAAAAATAATGATGGAACCAGCTGGACACTAAGTAACACAACCAAACGTATAATTGTAAACGTAATTAAAGGATAGAGTCAGATTTCGTTCTCTTTTAAATTTTCAATCAAAGTTAATTTGTTTTCTTCTTAATTTATTTCTATCGACGTATTGTTTAGGTAAATGTGAACTGTTTGTTAATAAGATTTTTAAATCAATTTGTTGTGTCCATTATCAAACCCAGTCAAGGCCCTGAGAGAATGAGATCTCAAATTTTTGTTTTTGTAATCATCTTTTGTTGCCACAAAATAAATAAATATTTTGTTTGTTAATTTCGATTTTTTATTTAATTTTTACAATATATATATATATATATATATATATATAATTTATTGTCTCATTACCAATGGTAGTCATTAGCGACTCCTTAAAACGGTTTACATAAATTATTATTTACAGATTATGGTTCTATTTTACATAATGTCGCTTAGTTTTGCTTGGTAGATGAACTTCAGTATCTTCAGGATCGTCGACTCAGATGTCGCTAGATCGGGTAGATGACAGCTGCCTATGATGTTGTTTCTTGTACTAGCGTAGGCTTCACAGCTCAGCAGGATGTGCTTGGTGGTAAGGGTTTCTTTGCACTGTGAACATAGTGGTGGCTCTGTTCTAGAAATAATATGGTTCTTGGTTAATTTGGTGTGCTCTGATCTAATTCGGGAGAGGATTATCAGGTTTTTTTTCGGGTTAGCTGTTTTGGGATCTTAGCTTCATTGAAAGCTGTAATTTTTGTATAAGCTGATGTGTCGAGGCATATCTTTGTCCAGTACTCTTATTATTTATTTTTTATTGCAGAATTTTATATAGTGTTGAACGTGTCTTCTACTGGTCTCAAGGATGTTCAAGATATTTTATTGAGAACTAGTTTACTCCATTGGCGGGGTCTCGAGCTGTAGTTTGTTGATAAGGGTGTGTAGGGATTCCCTTATAGGGTCTATAGTTGGTTGCTCCTGATGCCTGGTTCTGCTGTTTCGGGAATGCATTTTTCCTGATTATAGGGCAGCTTGACACCTGAGCCCTGTGAGGTCCATCCTACAACAGATGTTGGGTTGTCCCGCTTCAAATAGGAGCTTTACCCTATTTGTTGTACTCAAGCAGCCAGAAATTGTTCTGAATGCTATATTTTCAATTGTAGCTATTTTGTTAATTAAAGATTTGCTTGCAGTTTGATAAATTTGGATTTTAGATTTTAGATCTTATAATCGCATTGTATGTTAGGATTAGGGTACTTCTATCAGCGCACCAATTTTTTTCAGCAATACAAAGAACATTAGTTTGACTGGTAACTTCACTTATCGCGGCTGATCTATAGTGAGTAAATATTAAAGGAATATATGGCTATGACATACCGGTTTACAATCAAATATTCTCTGTTTCAGAGAATTAATTAAAGTTAGAACTCATTAACAACTTTCAAAAACCATATTGCATTAATTCAAAGTTTTATGAAATCCACCTTGACTACCTTATTAGTTTTTTTTTATATTGTTTATTACTCAGTGGCAACCACTCGACAGAATTGACCGCTTATTCTGTATTCGGAATCAGATAACGCAAAGTAAATGTTCTTGCGTGCTTTGTGTACGTTTACAATCAGTGTTGTCCATGAAATTCGTCTTTCAAGTAAAATAAGCAATAAACGAAGTTATGTTTAATAGATAACTGATAATACTGACCTACTTTATACAAAAATTCATTCCAGTTTGTTGGAGTAGGTGAACATTTTCTATTACACGGAAAGCAAAGTTGGATACAACGAAGAAAACATTGAAAGCAGTATATCACAAGTCAAGAAAGTATCAAATAGAGCATCTAATGTAATAAATGTTCAATACATAACATTTCAAAACGTAACATGATTGTATGTCTATAATTAATTTACTGCAGCAGTGTAAATCATAATATAGATATATTTTCATATTCATGAGGAGAAGACACCTTGTTTTTTTTATGTTTGTGCTTATTAATGTGGTGGTGTTTATATTTGATTTTTGACGTATAGTTCTACATTCTTGGATGTATAATATTAGTCATATCAATAATTTTTTTGTTCAGTGATTATCTTTTTACAGGTTCTTGAGAAAAATATTTGAACACATGAATTAATGAGCAATGTGTAAATAATATATTTAAAAGTATGATCCAATGCATAGTATGTAAATATTATATTTTATTCTTAGTCGTGTAGTTCATTGAAATTATTTGTGTTCCATATTAGAGTTATTTAATGTAAAAGTATTTATACTATTAACTGTACGTTAGCATGGCATTGTTTCCGATAACATTTGAAACTTCTTGTAATGACGCATACTTCTACCTAAACCGAGGGCTAATGGAATTAATAGTAAATTAAAAAATTTAATCTAAATAGACGTTATTACAATATATTACCTGTACATATGTAATATTAAAAATGTAAATATTTAATATAAATCTTAATTGAAATAATTAAAATAAATCTATGTCACCTTACGATATGTCTTCGCTGGACATACCAATACAAATTTTTAATATATATATATAGGTATGATGTTTTCCCTGCTTCATTTTGTAATCGTGGACATTTAATGTGGCACGTTTGTTCCTTCAATGTTAATTGAATAATTAAAAAAATCGCGGTTTATATTTTCACAGTCTTATTATTCTCATACTAGCTGGGTGCCCGGCGTTGCTCGTGTACTTATTTATATAAACTCGAAAAAGTATTTAATTGAATACTTAAATATATTCATTGAGTATTTCAGGATATAATTGTCAATTGTCACTCAGTCTTCATACATTACGAAATATTACATTGATGAAATTGTTAGCTAGACTCACAACTAATATAGCGCGAAAATTAACTTACATTTTCCGCAAGGATGGTAAAGTAATTCGTATTCTTCTTTATTACCATTCGATGGAGTATTGCTGTATAAAATTATACTTTTTAGTTAAAGAACATATTTCTGCTTTATTTCATTCCTAATAAAGGAAATATTTCCTTTGTTCGTTGCGTAGTAACGTCTCTCTCTCGCGTGACGTCATTGTCTCTTGGCGCGCAGTAATTTAATATTTAATGATCACGGTTTTTAATTATAATTCTTTCCACCTTTATGCTATGGGTTTGTCACCCCCACAGTACCGGTTCTCGATTTTGGCAGAATACGTATACCAATTTTTGTTGCATTCTGTCCACGCGATAAAATTTGTATAAAGAACAACGTAAATACATACATACATACATACATACAAATATACATCCTTTTTTATTATATAGATTTAAATGTAATTATTTGCATGATTTGTCTTGGCGGAATACTACTAAGCAAGTAACCACATTATCTTAGGACTTTTAAATACTGTGATCATGTTTCAATTATCGTAGCTCTAAAGTCTCCGGACTAAAAGATTATTTTAAAGAAATATATATCTTAGGTGTTTGACCGCGTCTTCATAAACCACAGCACTAAGTACGTTTTACTAGGATTCTAATCTCTGCTCAATAATCTTTCAATGTGAGGAATTACTTCAACTAGTGATTGCACATAAAGTTCCTTTCTTTAGCTTCTAGTGCCTCTCTTCTTTCTCCCGGACTTTCCAGGGAAACGCGTTAGCGCCTCATAAATGTTGGATGTTAGGTAAAGGACTTCACCAGCGCTTATAGAAAAACACGCTCTTGCACATGGATGAGATGTGCCAGCAGGAAGGACGAAGAGAATGCGGATTTCCTCAACGAGTGGAAAAACAGTCTACAGGAGAGGAAGATCATTCGGTTCTCGACCCCCACAACTATCGTAAAATATTGTTTGCCTCGTATTCTCCAGTAACACATACATGAATGAAAATCAGTTATTTATTTAAATAGAAACGTGACTTCGACGCATGGAAAATTATGCACTTCACTTACATAGTTATACGTGGAAACAAAGAACGAACATCCAAATACAGAATGAGAACTCTGCCTAAAAAGATGAAGCGAGAAGGTTCCTGGTCTCATGCCGGGAATAGTTCGGACAATGGTCGATACAGCCTAATAGACTGTTCGTGGAATCCACTTAACTGCTCAATTAACTGTTGGCACTGTAATATCAGACTCGTCTCGGATTGCATAGTAACATTTCAAACAATTCTTAAAACTAGGATTGTTTAATAACGATTAGAGTTACGGTGATTCCATTACATAAATTAACGAAAATAACTCAAGATTACCTTGACCAATCAATTTTCCAACTGTATAAGAATATAATTAACAAGAAATATTTTGTCGTTTACCAAAACAAATATCCTCAACGCAGTTGGAAGAATGTTAAATAGTTTTTTAGCAAGTTCTGTTTTACCAGATTTATTAAAATTCCAGTGGAATTCCTTATAAGACAGCCAGAAGTCTTTTATTATTATTTTTTTTAAAATTCTCACTTAGCTAGCATATACAAATAGAAAATAAATGCTGGAAAAACGAAGTTGGTAAGCATTTGTGGTGGTTTTTTTCTACTTGATTAAATTATCATAACTTGTCATACATATTTTAACAAGTATTTTAACGTGACGTCTGTTCATACTTTGTCATTTACGTCACGGAACAGGTACCACAAGGTTATATGTTAAGCCCACTGTTATTTTTAAATTATATGTATGATCTGCCAAAGATAATGAATTCGAATTGTAAAGCTATTCTTTTTGCATATGACAAGCATATTAATTAAAAACAACAAACGCAGTTTAGAAAAAATTTCATTATAAATTGATATCCTGTAAACGGACATTAAATTGCGACGAAACGCACAAAAAGTGATTTAATTCGCTAGGAATTTAAATTCTAATAAAACTGTCCGACTGTGAAAGTAGTAAGTATAACATTTCTGGGACCCTTGGTTGACGGGAAATTAAATTGAAAAAGTCATATAAATAATATACTTGATCAAGCTCGTAATACTTGTGATGGTGAAATACTTTTGACTGGAAGTTGCAAGTTAAGAATTGTACCTGATTCGTGGCAAGTCATTACTGTTTTTTTATCAATTACAGTTGATTGCTTAGAACGTTGTAGGTTCATATAGACGCAGAGAATTATTAAATACCAATGCTTTAGAAAAACAATCAACATTAATCATGCACCTCCATGTTATTACTTGAGAAAGAAATAATTTCAAACTACGCCTTCATTAAAGCGTTATCATCGTCTACTCGATTGAATTGTAATGAAGTGCATTTAAATACATAAACTGTGATTACACGAGGTAACATTTTATTCTGGTTATTTTTCTAGAACTCTGAAACGTCAAGTGAAATTTAATAACCTTAAAATATTTGGGTGTGTTCCTGTGACTTGTGCAGTCAGAATCACAAAATTATGTTAAATATAAAAACTTTTAATCTAAAATATATGGGCGCAATTTAATATTTTATGGCATTAGTTTCTGGGGTAATTCTACAGCGACATACATGGTTCATTTACTCGTAAAACGTGTCATCTGAATAACAAGTGATGTTAAATCACATGCATCATAGAGAGGACTTTTCAAAACTTCGTTCATTCTTATTTTCTCGTATCAATTTTATATTCATTCATGCCTATTTCGTCTTAAAAATTACAACATATTTAACCATTAAATAAAATTAATTATTCTTCTGGCAAGGATCTACGAAAAAATCCTAATATAATGTAATAAAAATTTCAATAATTTTTCAATATTTACTGCTGAAAATCTTAATTCTCCCCCAGGAACACACCCAAATATTTCAGGTTATTAAAATTTCACTTGCAGTTTCAGAGTTCTGGAAAAATAACCAGAATAAAATGTTACCTCGTGTAATCAGAGTTTATGTATTTAAATGCAGTACATTACAATTCAATCGAGTAGACGATGATAACGCTTCAATGAAGGCGTAGTTTGAAATTATTTCTTTCTCAAATAATAACATGGAGGTGCATGATTAATGTTGATTGTTTTTCTAAAGCATTGGTATTTAATAATTCTCTGCGTCTATATGAACCTACAACGTTCTAAGCAATCAACCGTAATTGTTCAAATACCAATAATGACTTGCCACGAATTAGGTACAATTCTTAACTTGCAGCTTCCAGGCGAAAGTATTTCACCTTCACAAGTGTTACGAGTTTGATCAAGTATATTCGAGACTCGAGTGGAATAGTGTGAGAATGAAACATCTGCTGCTCCAAGTGGAAGAGCCGCGCATTATAACAGGATTTGCTCAGTTTGCCAAATAGTTCAGTTAATGAATTCGTGCTTCGCCACCGAGGACCTCTGCAAATACAGTATGGCAATGACTGTCCGGATGGTAATTTTGTTACACCCTATTTCATTAAATATTCCCTTCACAACAGGCAAGGGTCCTTTAGTAAAATAAAAACTATGAAATCGTGGTGTCAAAGTTAAGTGTCACGTCTTTAAAAAGAATTCTAGCTCGCGATAAATGGTTCTAAAAATTATTTTCAATTCCCCTTCAATCTTACTAGATGTTACGAAACAGTATTTTAAATCTTAGCCTGGAAACCGTTCACGTCATACTCGAACTCAATTCTTTTTTTAATAATCCACAGTATTATCAGCATTCCACGATGCGATATACGTGATAGAGAAGAATCGGCTATATATTATTACTTTATCTGTTTTCCGCCTATTGTAACAAATTATATAAATTTTATTGGCAAATTTCAAAATCTTAAATGTTGAAAATAATTCTGCTGTTAAGTGAATATCAGAAATTTAACTTGTAAGAATTTACAAAAACAATTTATGTAACATGCATGATTGTAAATAAATGTTCATGTGTAACTAGCCGAGTGAGTGAAAGCCTACTGAATTTATTTGCATATTTTCGTAGTGTTATAAATTTTCAGCATTAAACACTCGGAACAAATATAAATGTTGCCATCTGACTAATGACCACTGTGACGTGTCTAAAATGTAAACAACCTAATGACTCAATGAAGGATTGAATCGTAAGATAAAGCACAATAATTAAATTTAAATAAATTAAAGACTCTTTGCCCCTCATGTCTGTATTTCTTGCAAGTTTAATTGGAAGTACTGAAATATAAATGTGGGTAAAATAATTTGGTTTATAGGTTGTTCCGTCTTGGTGTCAAACATGAGAGCCCTCATCTCTCCACTCTGTGCTGACTGTGAATTATAACGATGTTTTATTCATTAGTTGGGAGGGCACTGCAATATCGGTGTTTGAAACATCGCCGCTTCATTAGCCGTATCGTTTTGAATCGGCGGTCCACATATCGGTTTGACAACCTGAATAATGCATCGAACGAGGGTCCGGGGTGGAGAACTTGGAGCTGCAATAGTCTCTTCTCATTCATTTATCTTTTAAATAAGCTCGAGAAATGATGCAAGAGAGGCGTATCGTTGCGGAAAAAAACGGCAAGACAAACTCAATTTTGTATGCAGGGGCAATTGCAGGCCGTTACACAGGCTGTTGTAAGCTGCACCGCATTTACACGAACTCCATTAGGTATTCAAATAGGATTTTAATTATTTTTACAAATGATTTAAAATTTCCTTTAATGTCTAAAATACTTAAAATAAATCTATAATGAACGTAAATAATCGTAATAATCGAGCTGTAAAGTAGATTAAGAAGAATGTTATGCAGTAGACATCGTTAGCTATTTTTAAAGCGATTCATACAAGAAATACGAAACAATTAAAATGAATTAATGTTACGTTTATAACCAGCATCAAAATTTACAATTTTATGATAGAAACTATTTGATACTTTGACCTGATAAACCTCGTCGTAATAATTACGAGAACAATAAGCAATGAAGCCAAATACAACTTGTGTATATATAAAAAAATTAATCATTTTTACTCGATTAGTTTGGCAATAACGTGAATTTTTTGTATTAAAAAAATCCGCGTTTATGATCCATCCTAAGTATCAAGTAGTTTGAATTTGAATGTATAATAAAAGAAAACTAGTAAAACGTTCATCGTATTTATTTTGATTATATCACAGTTCACTGTAGCATTATTTATTAATAGTTCCAAAATTTAAAAGAAATATTAACATTTATCTTGAGATTTATAAAATTAAAAATAATTGTCATATATTTCGTAATGTCAAGAAAATTTATGTATTAATATATTTGACCAAAAATAATTACTTCATATTTTATTATTTGGTAATAAAATAATATACTTTTCTGAAAACTTGCAAGTTCAATGAGAAAATTTCACTCCTTGCAGTCATGATCACAGATTTCCTTTATTTTCAGCAAACATAAAAGTAACTTCAATAGAATGATTTAAGAAATATGAAAGGGTTGAGGCCGGAAGATGCTGTCAAATAGCATTGCATACTTAAGATTAGGACGGGAGCTATGAATCAGCTTCTCGTGATAAGCAGACGCCGTGTCATCCCGTGGTTGGTGTATCCCCGATTATTAAAGGTTTTTAACAGACCCAGCAGCTTGATGATAGTCTTGCACCTCACGGTAATGCGGTACAGTCTGCGTGTTAGGCGCTGATGAATGCCACCTGCTTGAACCTCGCAAATCATCTTTGGTACGGGCAAACGGAACCTATTTCCACAAGTGACTGCAAGGTCTTACTCTGATTAATGTCCTGATAGAGTGACTCGAACGAGAGAAACGTGGATTCAACAGGCGAGGGTTGAGTCAGAAAAATATCATGCAATGTAGGTGACCAAGTTCCCGTGGTTTATTTGCCGAAGACTTATGTTCGGACATCCGTTTATAAACCAATAATGTGTAGCTTCATAAAAGATTCAGAGTGTGAGAGGCATGACTAAGGTAAGATTTCTATAAAATAAACAATTTCTTCGATTTTAGATTATTTGATTTTTTTTCCCCATTAACTTTTTCGTTTTCTCATTCTCATCCTTATTTTTCAGTTTTATTTTTCTTGTACATCCGTGCTATTATTATCAAATATGATTAAAGTGATCTATTAGTTAATAAGGTATTAAACAACAGATTTTGTGTCAATAGGAATATCAAACCCTTATGATTTATTTCAATTCTACCGTTGAATGCCATCATTTCTTAATTGTTTGACATAGAAATGAAGTTATTTGAATGTATTTTGAATATTTAATAAAGGTATACGTTACGTACTAAATTAAGAAACACGACGAAGAAATTTTTAATGTTTACCACCAGTTGCATTTTAGAGAGAATGTAATGACTTGGGATGGTTGTGTGCAACTTTTTTCTGCATAGTCTGTAACATTACTGATACGCTGCGCGATATATTTAAATTCGTCATCAACGCCTAAAACATACTTATATTCTTGAAATGTTTACTAGCGTAAATAATTTCGCACCTTAATTTCTGTTACGTTCAAAATTAACAAACAGAGGTCTGGTAACTAAAAGTGTGATTGTATAATATCATCAAATATTTAGATATATTTGACGTCTTAGTTAACAATTATAATTTTTGTATAACATTTGCGTATTTAAATCACAAAGTTATAAGCTACATTACATTTTATTTTTTATTTCAAATTTGCAGTGTTTTCTCCTAACTGTGTTTATGTTTCTCTACTAAATAGAAAGTTTCCTTATTGCCTATTAAGTTCTTCTCGTTTAGAAATAATTTTCTCCTATCATCTGTTTTATTTCCTTATTTGTCTTCTTTTCGTTCGAAAGTATGTTTTAATCATTTTAATGTTAACTTAGTGTTTTTAAATTGGATGCAAGTAACATATATCAAACCGTTGTCCTGAATCTAACCTACATTCGTAAAACTCATCTAGGTACGAGATATTTTACAGGAAAGAGCAATTTATCTATTACGTTATATTTGTAATTGTTTGGGACTATAATTTATGTGTGGAATTAAATTTGTGTTTCAGTGAATTAAGTAAAAGAAGGAAATGATCTTTGTCATTATCGTTCAAGGGAACTGGAAATATGTAACAAAAATCACATAAATGACAGAATTTGCCCTAATTCGCCAAGTTCCAAATATAACTTAATATAATAAATTATTATTCAAGTCAAACTTTTACACGTTTAATATAGTAAAACTAAATGTATGGAACAGCGCACTTAAAGATCAACCTTATGATAAAATATTTTTCTAATATATATTTCATATAATCATAAAAGTTTATTATCCCAATATCAATAAATTGGACTACAGATTTTGGAATGTTGTTAAGATATTTATCATATAATTGAATGCTTGCCAATAATCCCCTTCACAAAGGGAATTTTTAAGGCCCATTTCCTTAATAAGAGCCAATTGATTTGTTGATTGAAATTGCCGGATTGGTTAACGGTATTTGCACATGTTGCTGTATTCGGACGCAGGCAAATTTTGCTGTCAAACACAGGGAATAAGCAAAACCGAAGAGAACAACTTTTTCAGCTTGTTGTCGCGCGTTCCACTCACGTGGAATAGGCACAATGCAATTCGAACGGAAAGAGACAGGTCGTTAATAAATGCTTTGTTTGTCACCTGTTACTTCCAATAGGAATTGCGGCGTAGCTAAAGTTCTAAAGAGATAAGACTAGGACGCGAAACTGTTGAGGTCGTTTGAACCGGCTCATTAGACCCTACATAATTTTATATATAAAGGGGTGAGTTGCCGAATATCATCAAATTACAATTAAACAAATGTTCAATTGACTAATATGTTGACGTGACTACAACAATATATATATATTCAATTGTAAAAAAAAATCTGCAGGAAGCGTAGAAACAGTTCAATTTAACACAACAATTATGTATTTGAATTTAAGTCGAGAGTAATTCTATCCAAACGCTTCGTAGCATCTACCAACAACCAACAGTAAAATAAACGGTTATCGGTATCTTAACAAAATGTGAACGTTACTAGAAACACCTCTTTAACGATTGTTTATTCGACAATTGCATCATTTAAATCTGTTTAACAAACAAATCTACTTTTCATAAACATTTGTAAATCCCTTGTACGTATTATAGAGATATTTTTAAGAAAACTAAAATGGACAATTTTAGCCTTTTAAGAGAATTACAGATTTGCGAGTATCTTTCCACAACATATAAACTAATAACAATTCAACTCTCATCCAACCGACTTTTACGATAGCTACATAGTTTAAAGCGCAAATCTTATAGCGAATGTATTTGTTTTTAAGTGACAAATATATAAAACCAAAAAGGAAACTACGTTTTAACATTAATAGATAATATTTCTGGTAAATATATTTCATAATACTTATGTAAAAATAGAAATATGCTTATATTTTAACAAAAGCCGATAGAGGAGGTATTATCCATCATTATAAAAAATTAAACATAAAATATATCAATTTTCAAGTCGTCGAAACGCGAAGTTTTAAGTTAATCGTAAAGGTCAATGTGTAAATTAATGATCAAATTATTTTTTTAAAAAATAATAGTGTTCCCGTAACAATCGTTTAATTCTTTTATTACAAGAAATCGGTCGTTATATCAATATATTCTCACCACTAATGAGACAGTATTATGTCTGTTGTCCTTGGTTTGTATTTCCTGTCGTTTCCTTTTAATGGCTGACTGAAATTTATTAGCGTCTACTTGTAGAAAAATTTTAAGCCATCGTCGTGCAAATTATCTTTTGAAATTCACCGGCCGAGTCTGTAAAAATTTCCAAATTGTTCTAAGGACATATTTCGAACAAATATACGTGTTTTGTAATTTCAAAACATTATGCATTTTTTTCAAATACGTTAGCAATCACAGGGCCTTAAATTGTTATCACCGTTTTATTTACAAGCCTACACCATTATCGTTAATTAAAATAGAAAACTAATTATTAAATAGAGGTAACAATAATAATAATAATGTTACAGTAGAAAAATCTCATGTCAAAAATAAACTGATGACCGAAAATGCAGGAAGTGTAATACGACAGGAAAGCATTATATTCAGTTGACATGCTTTAAATATTTTCCCTACTCAGAATATTACTATATAATAATAATAAGTAATTTTTATTTAATCGCCCGTATTCAATTAAGGTTTTATGTAGCAAAATCGGGTTAAAGTATATTTAATCGGAGGGTATTTACTGTTTATTCGTATGTTCTCTGCTTCCAAATATTTTGCTCTCCACAGGTATGATTCTAAATAAACAGTATTAAGTTCATAACCATTTACACATTGTGTCGGAAATGTAAACGGTTACAGAAATATCGAAATGAATACCGCGTTGATTGCCAAGTCTCCATTCGATACGACATTACAATACAATTACAGAAATACAATGGCATCAAGCGAATAGCAAAGTGAAGGGAAATCAATTTGCCGGTCGTCGCATTGACGCTTTGATTCATGACAATTTCGCACATGTGTACCTGAATACATCTAGCACCGTAGAAACGTGTGACGAGTAAACAAGGGATCCACATCGATCATTGCCGATGAAGGCTTTTCAACTAACTGGAACCTTGCAATGTCAAAGGATAACTTCCTTTTATTTTCAAGCAAAATTTGTTTAAATAATTTTTCATATTGAAAATATCACATTGTATAGGCACCTTAAGTGAGCTACTGAAAAAGAAGCATTGAAATACTACATTTTCTCATTGAAAGATTATAATTTTTCGTGATCTTTTTAATTTTGAAGTGCCCTTATTTAAATATTGCGGACAGAACCTATTACGTTTCTAGTCGTTTCGCAGATTAACTGTTTAGAAACATTGTAATTCATATGGATAAATATGTGACTATCTACTAATTAATTTTGTTTTAATAAAAAGAGTCCTCGTTTAAAAGCAACTTCAGTTGTAACCCAACTGACTGACAAAGACTCATGGTGATCCATCAAGTCCTAAAGTCCATATATATATATATTGTGGTAATTAAGAATATGTAATTATTTAATATACAAAATTTTAAAATTTTCATTATCGGCGACGTAAATATGAGGATTGTTTACAAGAATATGGAGCCTATAATGCTTGCTTGCTAGAGTTGCATTGTTGCCTCAGGCAGCACTGAGACATACGGAACTTGCGATATTCAGAGTTTCTTAGACCGGGATGGCGAAAGGTTTGTTTTGAGGAGTCAGTATTAAGAGTTCCTGGTGCCATGATTGATCAAGTGTGATTAGTAAGCCGAGAAAAGTTATATTAAAAGTCCCGGGTTTTGGAATTACAAGTCGACAGTTTGGAATATTTCGTCAACGTCTATGGCAATTATCAAAGTTAGAGAGAACAAAGCTATCAACAGTGATTGTTCAAATAACTTTATCAACCGTTAGGAGCAGAAAGTGATTTGTGTTTGAAAACTTAAACATCTTTAAATTCAGTGAAATATGGCCTTTCTCTGATGCGTTTAAAAAATCAAGTGAGGTCGAGCCCAGATGAACAGCTAAGAGTAAAGTAAACAAAAAAGAATTTTATTAAATGTAAACCTAATGTGTAAAGATAATTAACGTCAGATTTCGTATTTCAGTAATTATTTAAATGAGGAATATTTTGTATTGTAAGATTTTAATTGTCATTTTGTAACTATCTTTATTGGAGGCCCGATAGTTGGCCCTGAAAATTAAGTCGTGGCACAACAATACCAACTTGTAAAATTTTAACTGAGATAAGAAATTGTTTTATTAAATTAATTTTGTTATATTTTGAATTCTTGTTTTTATTTAAATTCATTTTCAACTTTTAATTTGTTAATAACGTAAAGTTTATCTACACTTTAAAATCAAATTAAATAAATTTGCAAATAAATTTGATTATTACATTTTTGTGCTCCAACGTGGGGTTTATTTTACTTTAAATTTAATAATTAAATAAATAAATGTGATTATTACAATATATATATGATCAATCAAATTTCAGTATTTTCAATCTTGTAAAAGCATCAAAATGTACATATAATTTATCGAGTCTGCTAGAATGACGTCATACATTCCCGAAACACACTTATTTCAAACAAATAAATGTTTCAGAATCATGGCGTCCGTTTGTTAGTCAACAATTATGCCATGAATTCTTAATTATGAAATTTTTTTATCGATGTTGGTTTTTTGAAAATCAGAAAGTGTGGAGTTTCCCTGGCTGGTAGTTTTTTTACATGTTTGATTTTACATGTTAGCAACTTATACAAAAATTGCTCCACTGAAAGTTAGAACTAAATACTGTAACAATGATACACTAACTAACAGTTATTCCGTTTATCGTGCCAAAAGAAAATTCGTGCTACAAACATGCTCTGGCTTTCAAAAAATTCGTGCTACAAACACGCTCTGGCTTTCAAAAAAATTCTTAAACATTTCTTTACATAATTTATACTAATATACCACTTGAAGAAGAAGAATTTTCCCAAATTTGTTTTTCAGTGTCACAATTTTATTTTGCAATTCTTATATTCCGTACTTAAGACCATAGTTTTTTTAAAATTAAGATGCACATATGTCCTACGACTACTATTCGTATACTCTTTGGACAAAGTGCAAACCATTATACACTTTTTTCAGTTTCCTTCCAAAATATTTAGTTTAAGATTTCATTTTGTTTCTATATCATTTTGCGATCCTCAACATGGAAGTTTCTATATGTTTATATTTATTGATAGTTCTCTACTATGGAATTAGGCAAAATTAGAAGTATTACATTCGCGAATAAAATACAACAATAAGTATACTACTATGGGAATACATCTATGAGAAACACAACTCAAATGAAAATGAAAAATATGAATATTGCTCTGAAATATAGGATGAAAGCTAATGAAATGGTGTAAATATGATGATTTATTGCAGAACTTTGAACTTGCAATTGAGGGAAGATATAGAGCTATCGTTACGAAATATAATATTATGGTTATTCAATCAGAGATGAAAAAGAAATAGGTGTTGAACAAAGTACAGTTTTCATGACGTGAATGATTGGATCGGAAACGCAGATGAGGATGACGTTCAGAACAGAGTTGATGAACGGTTCAAGGAAGAACTATAGTTAAAATATGTGTGTTCATTAACAAATATAAAATAAACTCACTCATTTGTTATGGAAATTCCTATTCCAATCGTACAAAAAGAGGCAGAACCAAAGTCCACATTGCAGGTTATGTAGCAACATTTCATTTTGGAATCCACCCCCTATTTTGTCACAATTAATTAGAAGAAATGTTCACATATTCAGATGACTTAAGGATGGGTTTAACGACGTATTCTTTGCAACAACGCTCTAGCATTATTGTTCGTACCAACACGAGCAGTAGCGATAATTAACCGACTTGAGAGTGGGTGATGTATTGGAACGTCTAACTGTGGCTCAGGAGTAACATTTCAAAGCCAAGCTAGTTTCAGTCACCTCTCACTCATCCCCAACTGTTTCCATACAGCGGACGAAGCAATAACTTGAAAATGTGAGCAACGAAACGTTACAAGTACTCCACTTTTGGTCCTGTTGAAACATACTTCGTCAACTGTGCTTTATTTTACAGTCAAAGTTTGACAGTTATTTTCAACATGGCGGACAAGAAATTATGTCCAGTAAGCAATTACTCTACGAGAAAGTCTTTTGATCATCGGTTTGTAATGGATATGACTGGTTCATTGATATTTTTCAAGTAATTTATCCAACAATAATTACATTTTGAGCAAACCGCACGTGAGTTCAGGCTTTAACCAGCAGGTGGACGGAATCACTAAAGACGAGCTACTTAAGAACAGAGACTATGGAAGTAATTCAGTAAAAGTAATTTTTAGAATACCCATTTCCAAACAAATTGCTAATGGCAATAAAATCAGAACAGGGGTTCCACAAAATATGACTATGTCGAATGCAAGGGTTGGAACAACCAATCAGAACACAAAAAAAATTCTGACGTGGGGGATACAGAGTTAACAAAAGCTTAAGAAAGATATATATCAATTATGATTCAGTAAGAAAGGTCAGTACGATGCTATTACAATGCTAGACAATAAGTAATGAGCTTCGATTGAATAAGAAGTACAGGTAAATTGATGACAAACAAGGAAGAGATCAGTTATCATAGAGATTTCATCAATCCACTGAAGAGCGAACAAATCCTCAGGCAGCTCACGCAAAACTCATCCCATTCAATGATGTACGTGAATGAAAAATAAAAACAGTTAATTAATTTAAGTCATAATTTAAAATTTCATTAACAATCTGTTCATTTATGTCTTTTATATTATTTAATTTTTTGTACTTAACATCGTCCGATTTAGTACTATTCAATAGCTTTGAGAAAAAAATTATTGATTTTTTAATAGTATAAACTGTAATAAATATTTGCAAATATTTATTTTAAGTAAATTTCCTTAATGCGTTCAGAAACAAATATTTCATGAACAGAGGTATATTGATGGCCAAAGTCCGACAATATTTTTCATATAAACTTAGATTAATAACATACACAACGTTTCTGCCACGATTGATGTTAATCGAACTAGTTCACTATCAATGTCCGAAATGATGGTTATCTATGATACATTACTTTCCAGTTAACGCCTTTAAGGTAAGTTTGGGCGGGAGCAAGGTCTACAACTAGTTCCTTACTGTATCTGACTTGAGGAGGTCTACGGAATTGTGCAGGAACCACACTGTACGTTACTAATCTATATCTCAGTCTGTTTCGATTATCAGTATATCCGTAACCGTCTATCACAAAGTAATATTAAACTCCTAGCACGACCGAAAAGTACAACTACAATAGTTTTTAAGAACTACTTTTTTTCATCTTCTTTAAGAATTGGAAATATTAAAACCAATTGAATTATGTTTTCGGAAGTCAGATAATTGTAATTTATTTCTCAATGAGTAAGTACGAGTAAAAGCTATATAATTTGGCTAATAAAGGTGTTTGACTACAGTATTACAATAATAAGTTAGTAGAACGAAAGTCCATACCAAATAATACTCCGTTTCTGTTACCGGAACGCAGCCAGTATACAATAAATCTCGTAAATAAAAACGTTTGTCATTTTCCAGACTTGCAGTCCGCATTTCATTGCATTTTAATTTACTTTGGTCATAATAAACTTACCTACCAGAATATTGAAACTGGCAAACCTCGTTTCGAAGCAAACACAAAAAAAATGGACTTCAAGATGAATTCTTAAGAGCGTTAAATTATTCCATTCACCCAATACATGATCCAAAAACAGAGCAATAGCCTCACTGTCCGAAACTAATAACCAATTCAATTCAAATTACTGTCCAAATTCCCTACGTGCGTATTCTTTGTTGAATTACTTCAACAGTCATTACCAGTTCGCATTTTCAAGAAATTAAAAAATAATTTATGGATAGCAAGGCACGGTTTGGAAAAGAGAAAAGCAATATTTTGAACACCTCACCGTACTCACATTTTAAAAACCGACAGATTGCAATCGTCTATCGACATTTTACAAAACATTAATTTCAAAATACACAACCAGACAAATGCTTTTTTGAAACAGAAATTTCTCTTCAATCTTCGTCTAGTAGACACATTTTCACGTAAATATCTGTTTGTATTCGAACTCATGGTTATATTTTGAGATAATTAAAGTAGTATTTTAGAAAGTTTAATAATGTCGGTTCTAATTAAATTCATACATTCCAGTATGCATTCATTAAATTGTTTTACGTAAGCGATTCTTGAATAGAAATGACAAATCAAAGTTAAAAACTTTCATTAGTAATTTACGAGCTTCGTTAAAGGCAAATCGTATTCAATCGCTGAATGGAAATCTGGAGATAGTGGAATTTAATCTGGCTCCAGCGTAAGCGTTTGCTAATTCTTGGCATTCGTTCTCCGCACCGGGTTCGTCATTGATTACGAACGTGCTACCATTACAGGTCTGTTTCAAACAGATATTCAACGCATTAAGAGAATTATCTTTACGACTGAAACGTTGTAACAGTCCCGCCAGAAGGAGCACATGTCGTGTAATTACACGCACTTCTTTGAAAAGGATAACCAAATGTCAGGACTTAAACGAGTTCTTAATTATAGGCCTTTTCCTGTCAGTGGAATTAAAATTATAGACTATTCTACAAAATGATGCTGAAAGGCAAAACATTATGGAGAACTGAAGGCAACTCAAATATTGAACGTAACCTGTTACGTTATAGACATAGAATAAACAAGCACATGAATTAACCGGTAACAAAGCCAAAAAATTATGAAAAAGAGATCAGAAGACATACTTGAAGCCTACCAGTTGTAGTCGGTTTCTACAATAATTTGAAAAATAAATGAAATCGTTCTAACACCTATACACAAACGGACCTGTAGTCTAACGTTATAATTAATATTAATTGATTAAAATATAAAATAAAAATCTATAAGATTTTCATTCGAATTGCCTCTCCCCCCCCCCCTCTCTCTCTCTCTTCGTACAGGCGACAATATGAAATAGAATTCTTCTTCTGCAATCCAAATTCCATTTATCCAAAATCATTCAGGTGGATAGTGCGATAATTATTAAACATTATGCGTCTAAATTCACTCCAGCATGTAAAATTTATACCTTTAATAAAAAATTTATTTATTTGGTGTTATCGTATATTACCCGTATTTGTGAAGGATATGCAATTATTGTTTATCATAAGTGTAATTAATTAAAATATGCTGATTTTGGAGATTAACATAACACATTAATAGGGTGATGTGATTTGATATAATTAAATCTGTTTTAATGTGAGATGTAAAAAACTGTTTGATGATCTATAGTACGTGTCATTGTTGATTTTCATAGAAGAAGTCATGATATATTTTTTTATTCACATTACAAAACCCATCTAAATTCCTGAAATAATCAGTTTGTCATTGTGATTGATTGTCAGTATTTAGAGTATCATTATTTGTTTGTATCTTAATCATTTATTTCAGACTTTTCTGGTTTAGCACAAGTCATTTTTAGTACAAAAATAATTTATTTAACTACATAATTTCTCAAAAATACTACCACCGTGGACTTGCAAACACAGTGCCAATATAAGTCCCACTGTGGCATTTTTTTGGACTTAATGACATTACTAAATATTCAAATTTTACCTTTGCTTTATTGTACTCAACTGCGTAGTGATACTTAATTATTGTAATTATTAGTATTATTATGGAAATAGGGCCTCTAACGGGAGACATTATGGATTCTACCATTTTGTACATAAGATTGCTTTGAATCTTCTTTCATTTTGAATATTGTTCAGAACGGTCGAGAATTCCTAGTGTACGCGCTTCTATTAGCTAATTAATTATATTTGGAGTGATCATAATCCACGACCGTACAGAGCGGCTGCCTAAAGTCGACAAATTTTTATTTACTGTTGAGTATATCCTACTTACATCAACGTAAACATCAGGATAAGAAACTAACGTGGCATCAAACGCTAACACACTAGAGTACGTGGTTAATCCACGGACTAACACAAAGCTGTCGAACAAACAAAGAAAAGATACAATTACTAGTTGTAATAGCGTTTGTTAAAAACATATTAAATTACACTCGGAACATTTATGGTCATCAGAAAGCGTGGTTGGAGCGTCGATACGTTTTTCAAATGATTTCTCGGATTCATTAAAATTCATTAAAATCTAGAATCCTCGACAAAAATAGTCATAGTTTGCTGATTGAACAAACCATAAAATTGTTCTTATTAATGGCAAGTATGTATGTAAAGATAGGATCTGTACATTTTTTCTATTAATTTATTTTTTAGTTGAAACCTTGCATCTTAGCTTGAAGTGGAAAAACTTTGGGCTTGAAACTATATTTCTTAAATGTGAAAAAATTCAATACCAGTCAAAAATATTCATTTTGTATAGAAATACAAAATTTATTTGCTCACTATTCTTAAGAACTTCTTTCTGACACGAATATTAACAGCGTCAGTTTAGAAATCAGTTCGTTATCATCTTTTCCATCAGAACAATGAGTAATAAATAATTAATGTTCAAATATTTTTAACTAGGAGTAGAAATAAATCTTAACTGTTATTAGGAGTCAATCGAGTAACTGGATTTATGAGAAAGTAATTACCGCATCAGGAGAAGCTATTGCGTAATATTTACTTCTTTTTTTTCACTGATTTTCAATATTGGAGCTAATTCTTATTTATCTTATAATCTTTTAGCTCCCTAAATTTAATTCAAATGAGGAACTTGAATACTGATTTAGGGAAACCGATTCTGGTGGCGCGGCAGATTCAACAGCACTGACACCTAATCCATTGCAAATAGTTTTGTTTGTCTTACCTGAATGATGGACCCGGAGCAAAACCGTGCCCGGACGAAGGACGACGTCTGCAACAGGTTGGTCTTCCGTGTTTGCGAGAACCACGCAGCATCCACCCACGCACAGCAGCAGGACCAGCGTCTCCGGAAGTCGCATCACTGCCGTCGTACGGAAAAGCCCTGTCCAACACATTTAAAATCAATTTATACTAAGCGTTGCGATTATCGTCACGCGACTCAACTCTAGCAGCTAATAAACCGTTTTACGAGTGTAAAATCTGGTTTCCAATTCGAAAATTTCTCAGAACCTCAATCATGAATATACGACGAATCTAGATTGACAATTGGCAAAAAAGAGCATTGACACTTTTCCGGATTTAAATTACGGAAATGATTAAACAAAATTGTATTTTACGAGACGAAAGTTTTACTGAAGTTGAAATCAAGATTTATATTAGTAAGCCCCCTGATTTGAGCTAAATTTCATAGGAAAAAGTGAAAGGTAATACTAAAACATAGAAATAAGAATTGACAGAAACTTAACATCAACATTGTAAAACTTTTATAAGCGATAAGAAGAAACAAATGTTTCGATCATAAAAATTCAGTGTTTGAAGCATTATCAGGAGAATGACTTGAGCCATATGAGATTAGAGAAGGAATGCAGTCACATCATTTCGGTCCAATGTCCAAATCGAATCCGCAGACAATTTTAAAGTCCTAACAAAAATATTTTTTTTTTGTAGAAATAAATTAGATTAGATTCATGGTTCTGAACAATAAGACAAGCACATTCAAATCTGAAATGTCACACAAGTTTCAAAAAATTGTGTACTCAAATTTTGTTATTTACCAACACTGATATTAATTTAATTATAAACGAATTGAAGATTCACGTTCTAAAATTATACATAATCTGGTACGACTCTTGTAATTAATATGTGACGTGAACAAGAAGATAGCTCAGGGGGTAGAAATTATATTAATTGCTTTCTATATATACTCCATGCAAATAGAATAAATAAATGTATTTATTCTTAATGGCTTACGGGGTATCTAGACAACAATTAAACGTTTCCTTTGTTCTCCGTAACAGCTAGGAATTTCAATTCTAAATAGTTTAGGGAAGATTGTGCAATTCACAAACAAGAGAACTGTTATCCGTATTTATATAAAATGTTTTTAGAAAATACAACAAAAGTAATTAACCCCGACGCCATTATCACCTAGAAATAATGAAAAAATCTTGTGGGAAATGCGAATGAAAAATCCAAGTGTAATATGAAAATACTTTTAACTTCTCGTTAAATATTTTAATCGTTGTACGATACAATTTCTTTGCAACAAATTATAAATTACCAACTATTATACAATAATGAGCAGTAAACGAATCGCGTTCGATTCGTTAACGCGTGCAATTTATTCAAATTTCACACGCGACGTGTCGACGAAATCGTGTAACGCAAGTGTCGATATATTATTTGGTTTCGGAACACGTTTCTGTTCACGTTGTCAACAAATCTCCGCAACAATTTCAAACGCACCCGTAGTGAAACTGACTTGACACAAGAACGCATCAATCGTCTTCGAACACATGTCACGTACAATCATTACTAGACATTTTAATGGAAAATATTACAACATTCGCAGCCGGAGATAATTATCTCTTTTGTAAGAATTAGAAAGCGAACCTTCTAGGCTGTTTAATAGCGTGTGCCGTGACACTATACGCGAACTTCCAAAGCAATTGATTCCGACGTTCTTTTATTTCTTACACAAAGTTTTGACGGTCAGAGAAGAAATATTCGTAACGAGCGATAAAAGTTTATTCATTTCGAAACGTCAATTATCAAAAGTAATCGTGAAACAAATTGCAGAGTTTTTTTTCATATAAGTTTTTATATCATTTGGCAGCACAAATTATCAAGAGTTTGAATCCGATAGATAAAATTTATTCGTAAACAAACCGAAATCACTAGCAAACTAAGATTGCATGTGATATTCGCAAAGAACTCAAACCACGTGTGGCTAGAATTTCAGACAGCTCTTTGGATATAAGGGACAGTTTTCAGTAATTTTCCCACGAGTTTATTTCTAAAACTACTGTAATTCTAGACTGACATTTATAGATTGTCTAGTGATTTGCAAAATTCCAAGAAACTATTAAGCCAGTGGCAAAAGTGGCTCCGACCCGGAAAAATGAACCGATTCGTTAAAAATTAAGTATCTGTCATTAAGCAACATTTTACTTACTTCGCACATATCCTCAACGGACTATTGTGACATAACGGGTTTCGATAACGCCACAATTTAAAAAAAATCACACTCGGAGATACTTTAATGCACTGACAGCTTTCTGGCAAGAGATTCGCGGAAGCGGACAGTCCGAATCGGAGCTGCTAGATTTTTGTGGAGGTAGCGAAGGTGAAGTTTATCTTTGCGAACGTGGGTTGTGCGTGCCACGGACCGGGACCGGGTTCGGGTGTGAGCAACGCGAGCACTGGCGTGCGACTGTCTCGCTGCCGGTCCCAGCTGACGGAGACCCGCCGGGCGCACGCGCAGACATGCACCGAACGCAGCAATGCACACGGTCGCTGCAGCGTCACGTCAAACCAGTGTCCACGCAAAATGTTGGACAAACTATTTTACTTTATTTCCACTAGATTTCAATTAAAATGACGAAAGAAAACACGCCAAAGTAATTAGATATAAGGAGAACGAGCACTGATGTTAAAATCCATAGATGCCGTAAGTTACGTGCTGCATCACAACAAGCAACAATTTTTTATTTTAAAATATTATTACTACTACAGTATTAAATACACGTAATATACGCTGCATTTTTAATTCCGTCTACATAGATTCCAGTTGTCGTTAATTTTTAAGTGCGAAATAACTTAGCACCAAATTCGCACGCATTACGAACACAAAAGTGTTTTATCTATATTTTAAACTAGCTGGGTGCCCGGCTTTTCCCGGGATGTCGTATATCTATAACCCCCAATTTGACTCCAATCTCGATTGTGTTTGCGTTATTTTTATATAAATTAGTTAAATGTCATAATTAAACACAGTGACAAATATAACTTCGGATTCGACTCGAAACTCGAATCGCCAATTCCCACCGTCGGCTGTTTTAGCAAGTTTAAATATTTCCACCCCTGGGGGTGGTAGACGCGTCTCACCCCGATAGTTTTTTTTTCTGGTCGCAAAGAACACGTTTACGAAATTTGGTGAAATTTGCTCCACCGGTGTAGATTTGTATTCTCCACCCCAAACTCTAAGGGTGTTTTTTACCCAGGGTGTAGATGATGAAAATTATATTCAGATAACATCGGTAGAAACACTATCAATAACTTTGACCCCTAAAAATATTTATCCGACTGAAATATCGACTGGTTTAGCATGTTGAAATATTTCCACCCTCGTCCACCCCCGCTTCTGGGGGTGGTAGACGTGTCTCACCCCGACAGTGTTTGTTTCCTGGTGAAATATACTCCACCAGTGTTGATTTGTATAAGGAACATAATACATACATACAAACAAACACTCTGCTTTAGTTATTAGATAAAGTTTGTGTAAAGCGGGAGAAATTAAATGGGCGTTATTTTATTTTGTTATTTATCTATTTTACGAATTAAGTATATAGGCTGGCGAGGGTCTATTCTCGCTGCCCAGACACTCACTGAAACGAAAACAACCCCTGTGTGGCATCCCTTTTGTACAGATTAAAATATTGAGTGTCCGGTGAGGTCAGAAGACGCTCCACCGTCGCGGACGTGTCTCCCCATCCCTGAATTCGGTCGTGTGAACCTCTGAGGGATGTGTCTAATTATTCCTTCTGAGGTTTTTTAAATAACCTTTGATTGCGATTTTTTAAATACCACCCAAAATATACTATTACAATTTTTGATTTGAAAATCTGAACAAGTTTAAATAAGATTTATAATTACTAAATGGTTCAAATTTATTTTAATTTCAACAACTGACTGTGTAATCATATTCGTCGCCGGATTACAAAGCCAGTTGTTGAAAATGAAGGACAAGAATTGTATGTTTATTCAACAGTTTTCCTCCGAGAAAGTTTAAATAGCTTATTTTAGATGTTAAATAAAATGGACAAATTCAGCATAGAAGAAGTTAGAATAAAATGCTAGCGAGCGAGTGAGTTTCTTCTATATAAAACTAGCTCGGTTCCCGGCGTTGCCCGGGTCGTCATTATGAAACTCCGCGACATCCATTATCCCGGATTTGACTCCAATCGCGGTTTGTTTTTCCGTTATTTGTATGTCAATCCATTCCCACCCTTAAAGACGCTGCCCTCCAATGCCGAAATGGGTTTAAATTATACACAAAAGACATCTGAAGAAACGATATCTATCTCACTGACTCAGACAAATATTTATTTGACGCAAATATCGGTCGTTTGTGCATGTTTGCAAATATTCACCCTTACCCCTGGGAGTTATATCGGCCGTTTTAACATTATTGAAAATTTCCACCCGCGCTTCTGGGGATTAAACAGTAAGTTAATGTCATAATTAAATTCAGCGACATCAATAACCACGGATTCAATTCAAATCTCAATTGTTCTTGCGTTATTTTTGTGTAACGCCTCTCCACCAATATCCCTAAGGCTGCTCCCCTCCAATACAGAGGTTGGTAGGAACAGCATCGGGAGAAGCACTATCAATCTCATTGACCCATAAAATAGTTAATCGACCCAAATATCGGCCATTTTGTAGTGCATGAAAATTTCTATCCAAGTCCACTTTCTCCGTGGAGGGTGGTAGTCGTGTCTTATCACCACAGTGTTTGTTTCCGGTTCGAAAGGAACACGTGGTCAAATTTTCTCCATACACACACAAAGGTACAGTCCATTTTATTTATTAGATTCTCGAGTTACAAGGGCCAGTGTATGAGTAAACAACGTTTCGATGGCAATCTCCGCCATCGTCATCAGGTTACTGTCATGCCCGTGTTACAACCGACAGCGCTCTCGCTTTCCCTGGGAGTTGTGATGGGCCCTGATTGGTCGGCTTCTCCGTTTCTTCTGGGGCGTCGTTCTCGGCAGGTTGCAAATTGTGAAGTTTTGAAACACTGTCCGGTTCAGTAAATTATCTGATATCCTAAATTCGATTGTTTCCTCAAATATTTGTCCGGGTTGAAGCCCGAGAATTATATATTGCATAAAATGTTCTACAGTTGAAAATAAAATTAGAAAACTTTGTCTCAAGAACAATACATTGTAACACTCACCTGAGCTACACATTAAATTTATTAAATGTTGCAGTTGGAAACTCATCTTCTCTCAGGGCGTTGAAGTATTTCATAAAAATAAACGTTTCCCTTGATGACTTCTAACAGACTGCAAACAAAAACACACCCTCCGTTTATGTTTAACGATATATTTCATATTAGGTTTTTTTCAAATCACGTATTCAAACTGCAGTTGCAGTCTCATTATAACAATTATAAATCATGACACATAAATGTTTGCAAAACTTAAAATAGTCCATATATATAATATAAAATTTCTATTATATTCATTTATGAAATTTATACAAGAAAGTTCTATAATGTCACAGCGGTAATATGAAATTAAATTCTTGGAAGCGTATATTCATCTCTCTGACTCAACTGAAAATTTTACACCACTACCTTATATATATATCCAAATCGACACCCGTGGAGCAAACGTGACTCTAATTTCGTACGTGTTCCTTACGAACCGGGAACAAACACTGGGGGGGTTAGACACAACTACCACCCCCCAGTGATGGACGGGAGTGGAAAATTTCAAACTTGCTTAAACGACCTATATTTGTGTCAATCAAAATTTTTCTGGTTCAATGAGACTGATTTTTCTCGATGTTGTTTGTATATAATTTAAACCCCTTTCGGCACAGGACGGGCCCTTTCATAAAAACAACGCAAAAACAACCGAGATTGGAGTCAAATACAGGTTTATGGATGTCGCTGAATTTAGTTATAACGTTCAATTTGTCGTTCAACCCGCTAGGGCGGGTGTTGAAATATTCAAACAAGCTAAACGGCCGATATTTGCGACGAATAAATAATATTGGGGGTCAATAACATTGATAGTCATTCTTATCACCCGATGTTAGTGTATAATTCCAACCCCTTTAGGCAAGGTAGTGGAGCACCCTAAGGGATGAGGGTGCAGGGGCGTTACATTAAAATAAGTTAATGGATGTCGTTGAGTTTAATTATGACATTCAACTTGCTGGTTAAGTTGTGCTTCTACCCGTATTAAAGGGAGTGGAAAGGGAAAACTATGTGTGAGTGTTCCTTGGGAACCAGAAACAAACATTGCGGGATTAAAACCTGACTACCACCCCCCCAGAGACGGGGGTGGAAATTTTCAAACATGCTAAAACGGCCGATATTTGAGTAGTGGTGTAAAATTTTACGGGGTCAATGATTCTGATAGTCTTTGACCCTTACGTTTCTCATGCAAAATTTCTACCTCTTTCTGCATGTAATTGGAGTACCCTTAGGGGTGGAGGTGGAGGGGCGTTACATAAAAATAACTCGTAAACAACAGAAATTGGAATCGAATCCGGGGTTATGAATGTCGTTGAGTTTAATAATGGCATTCAACTTGTCGGTTAAGTTGTACCACAACCCCTAAGGCAGTAGAAGGATAAACCAAATTTCGCTAAAAAATTATACACGTGGGCCAATTTCCATTAAACTTTGTGGTGTATTTTTGTCTCGGTAAAGGTACCGTGACTATTTTTTACGCTTTTAGATTAGCGAGAGTATTTTGGTTTTTCTTAAGGTATTGGGATTATGCTGCACTCTCTTAAGGTGTTAGTGGTATTTCCGACTCTCTTAAGATGTATGTTTTATTCTTAATAATTCCGGGAGTATTGCTGACGCTCGTAAGGTACATGAAAATTTTTTAATTCTGTTAAGTTCCCAGGAGTATTTTTTACTCTAAACGGTAACTGGAATATTTGTGACACTCTTCAGGTATATGAAGAAACTTTGAATCGCTTCGGGCTTCTGGAGTGTAATTATGTCTCTTAAGATAGTTTTTGAGTGTATTAGCGTACCAAGAATATTTTTGACTCTCACAAGTAATTTTAACGCCCTTAATACTCGGTATCTGGAGTATTTATGTTTCTCTAAAGGCACGAGGTGTGTAGTTCTGATAAAATTAACATTCCATCAGCAATGGTAGGTTAAATCACTTTTGATTAATTTAGAATTAAATACTTTTTCGTGCTTATGTAAATAAATATCCGGGAAGTTCCGAGCACCCAGCTAATATATATATATATTTATTTATTTATTTATATATATATATGGTTCTAGAGACCATGATTATGAAAGATTATGAAAGACATTTGTATATCAGGAAATAGCTTTCGATAATTTCGACTGGAAGAAACCCCATAGGAATAGACTGTATGAATCGTTGTGAATATAAAGAAAACTAGACCTTTAACAGCCACACTAGACTAGTATTAGTTGAATATAATATATCTATATTTGTAATAGACCATACATATTCCAACTATAGTTTAATATATTCATGAATTCATAATTTTCTTCATGCTTAAAATAGGCTCTTTTGAGCGCTGTATACACAATTAGTTAATTACTTTTCCTTTCCTTATTCACAATGAAGAGAGACATTGTAATCCTAGCAATTTTTGTATTCAAAGTATTACTCATATTGCGTACACTCGTTGTAACGCAGACTGATATTGATCTAGATTTTATCTCGCCCCATTATTTAGCACTACTAGAGCACAATATTGCTGGAGGCAGTAGCTGGCACTGAAACAACGCACTAATGGCGAAATGTTTCCTAAAGCAATGAAAGCGGACGACGAAGTGTCAGTTGAATGTCTCCATTGCAAAGCGGCTGAATAAATCCCCAGGGATTGTTTCTTCCTCTGAACACGCAACTCAAGATCGCTATATTGTTACATTGTGTAACTTTCTCTCCGGAAAGAAAAAATTCAGAATATAAATTCTTTTTTATGTTTAATCCTTTAAACACATTATAATTAACTGCATACAAAAGAGATATATATATATTACGCTTAACTTGTATTTATTTCCATTAAATTATTTAAATCCTGTACCTGATTATGTTGTTGGTTACTATATTTTGTACTAATCTGTGAAAAAAAAATTTAAAAATTTTGAAATTCCGTTTTCAAAGGTGCAAGGTAACAAAAAATTAATATTACACTTAAACTTCTAAAATTTAGTATTATCACTGGCTAAAATAATTAAATACTTCTACTAATCTTATGAGATTGGACACTCAAATTCTTTTAATCACTAATGATTTTTTTAAAAAAATCATATTTTTATATAAGATAGTTATTTTGTCGGAGATCACTCATGTAAGACATTTACCTGAAGTTCTTGAATTTCCTCTGGGACAGTGGTTATACATTTAGAGAATTAATGTCTTTTTAACTTATGAGTAAATGCTTTCTATGATGGTCTGCTGTGTAATTTGATGTATTAACATTTTTTTTAGGTTAGGCACGGACTTTGATTGTGATAATCTTTACTGCTTAATATTTCGACTCCTACAGATGAGCAACTGTCAGCTATTGTCGTTCACAATTCATTAGCCATGAGCTGTGTGGCAGCACATCGCAGTGAAATCTTGTAGTTGTAGTCCCTCTGCACGTGATAGTAATATAAAATGGCCGTTATTTGCTAAGCGGGAGACATCGCTACAGTGGCGCCGTAATGTGGGTAATAACGTTACCACTAACAGCTTTCCCGGGGAAGAACAATGACGCTCTGGGCCTCCTCAACAGATAAAGTCAACTATTCTCTCCCTAGGAAGCAACATCAGCCAAAAAGTCAGGGAAACCAGGGTAAAATTAATTTAGATTGTTTCACGCTTTTTTTAAAAAAATATTAGCATTAAGATTATTGATAATAGCGTGTAAAAGTGGTATTTATGATTTTCTGTTGTCTGCTATGGTTTGGAAAGGTAAAAATGGCGGAAATGGAGTGATACTTGAAAAAGAACTGGTATGAAATAAAAAAATGTAGGGAATGTGATGTTTGAAATGTGTCAGTATACTGTATTAACTTACAGGAAACTGAACCGTAAAAATGAAAATGTAAAACAAATTAGAAAATATTAAATGACGAAATTTATGTTTCACACAGCAAGCAAGTCTGAACGAACGCACTTACGCAAATGGACAATAAAAAAGACGCAATTCTTCTTATAAGGAGCCTAACATGCTGGAAACTTTTTTATCAGCTGATAAGAATTATTGGTATGGTTACAAAAATGGCTGCATAAAAACCAGTGTGAATGTAACGGTAGGTATGTTGAATAAGTTAGTCCGATTCACTTTTCTCAACTTGGACCGTAGTTTCTGCCCTTCGTCGACACTTAATTAGCAGCGAGACCTTCAGCCAAAGAAAATTCCAACACCCACACCACTGCTCTTGTGCATCAGTTTCATCCAAATACCGAGAAATACAAGAACTCAACATTTGTGCCTTTCATCGCAGTCAAAGCTGTTTCCTTTTGCTACTCGTCTGTGCGCAGTTCGTCTTCCGTTACAAAGAAAGTAAGTTCCTACAGACTTGGCAGACAGGAGCATTAAGACTTTTAAGTGGTAACTCTTGCCTTTTTTACTTGCGTGGAGTCTGCTCAAAGGACATGCTCCATCCACCAGCATCTTTCTCAATAAAGTACGTAGTGTCTTATTTATACAAAAATGTGCTACTACCTTAACTGCATTAAATTGTGCAGGTCAGATTAACGTAAAAACTGTGCCGTATCAATTGCATGTAATGCATTACCTAAACCTCTGTTGCAGCTCATACGATAATCATAACACAGGTCTGCGAGTAAAAAACTAAAAATTTCCATCACGTTGTTACTCTCAAGTGTATTACGCGTGAAATTCGCAATTACCTTAAAATTTAGTATTTTTTTATTTAAATAAATAGCCTTAAAACTAAGAGATATCACCTTTATTCTGTCATTTATATCTGGACTTGGGGGGGGGGGGGGAATTGTTAATCGTTGAAGAGAGTAGTGGGTGAAGTAGTTTTAGCGTTACGAGCAAGGTCGCATTATCGTGTCGAAACAGGTTACAAATTGAGTTAGATCATGTTTCAAGAAGCTGAAATGCTTGAGAAAATCAAATGTGGAGATTTCAAAATATTAACTATGTTAGGTTATGCAAAAGATCCTCGCTTTCTTTGTTTATGGGATAGGAGAAGCAGACAAAAACTGCCTGGAGAGTTTAACCCCCGGCGAGAAAAACGTCATCAATACAACTTTGGTTCCGCCAGCAGCAGCGGTGACATCTAACTAGAGGTCCTGCCGCCTCTTCTAGTGGTCGGAGTTCCTTCCTCGTGGAATCTGCTCCGCGATGACGAAAATTATGCCTATAACATACTAATATTTTGCCATTACTAAAATGTCATCATTTGGATTATACATAACAATTGTAAATGCCTTTACGGCTACCTAACTATTGGATTCACACACCTTTTCATACACTCATTCTTTCGCACTATTACCACTGCTGTTTGTTGCTGCATCTCCGTCTACCTCTTCCCTCTGCCGGCCGACGCTCTCCCTTCTTTCTAATTTTTCGTTTGTAGGTATTTGGTAAAAAATAAATATAGTTATTATATGTAAATAAATATTTGTAATAATGTATGTAAATAGCTATATATATATTGTAATGCATTGAGGGAATGGTCTTGGCCGTCACAGGAAGTGGCAATGTGTACTTAGGATCAAGGGGCAGTTGGGCGGTCTGAAGAATTTTGGAACAGCGCACATGTGGGGGTGAGGATACAAGTGAAAAGTAATTACGGATCCTGTCTCGATGTGACAAGACAGAGCGGCTAGATATTTGCTAGCTGGGGAGCAGCAGCTGCAGAGTGTTAATCTCGGCATAATGGAGAGACTGTCAATGAGCAGTTGCGACGTAGTTTTGGAACAAAGGAGAAGAGAGAAGGGACGGTCATATATAAAGGGAAGATAGGATTTTTGTGAGTTAGTTGGAGTTGAGTGTCAGAGGGGAGGAGGAGCTGTGAGCACCCAGTATGGAGAAAATTTGCAGCCTGCGAGAGAAATAGCAAATTTATGTCAACGATAAACATTTTGTATGCAGAAGTTCAATCTGTAGTAATATCAAAATTTGACCACTGTCTACGATGGTAGGATACCAGGACACAGCATCCAGCGTCGAGTAGTTTCAGCACGAGCAAGTGGGATGTCCTTCACCGAGTATGGAGAATCAGCTATCGTCGAACCAATAATATGTGTTAGAGTCAGTGTGTAAACGTCCCGTCTATAAAGTGTGTGTGTAATGAACGAGCCAAATGTTCCTGAGTAATCGTTACTTGAAATTTATGGTATTAATATGTGTAAACGGAATTAAAAGATACAGTCAGATATCGTTCTCTTCTTTTTGTTAATAAAATAAACTCTTAAATTTAGAATCAATCTGGTAATTCTAAGTTCGTTAATAAGTTTCGTCGATGTCTAGACGATTAAATATTTTTGTTTAATTTAAAGATAAATGTTGGGTTCTTTGATTATTTAAGTGTTCTGTCCGTTATCAAACCCAGTAAAGACCCATGAGAGAAAGAGAGCTTTTTATAATATTAAATTGTTTAATTGTAAATTCTGATAATTTTTAATAAAATTTGTTTGTTAAAATATTAATTTTTTTTATTTTGACGCTCAGTTTTTTATTACATTTTGGCACCACAACGTGGGGCGAATTAAGAAGGAATTATTACAATATATACATATATATATATATATATATATATATATATATATATATTAATACCCCACTTATTGATAATTATGATTATAGGAATTTGAATTATATAAGTTATTAAATTTTATAAACTAAGAACCGCTAAACGTCCAATTATAGTCCTCCTCTTCTCTAAGAGCCGCTTAGCCATCATTTTATCATTATCTATTTTTTTATACAAACCACTCAAGAAGCCCTAGTCTGAGTTGGTAAACAAATCTGATGAAATAAGAACAAAATTTATGTCCTTCTTAACTGGGTATTACAATATATATATATATATATATATGTAAATGATATTTGTAAATATATTAAATCAGAATGTTTTATCACAATAACGTACAAGCTGTAAAAGGGCTCATAGGTTTATTTATTAATAATTTAATAAATAATAAGGCGTATTTTTAGTGATACTTTACAGGAATATCTGGGTCGTAGCGACCTAGCAATGAGACCAGCTCAATTTTAGACTCGTGGTCCCTCTGGTAGAACCTTACCGAGTTTACTAGGATCCCACAGGTTGCTCATCCCTGCCAGGTCCCAGACTACGACGTTCTCCAGAAAAGGTGTTCTTGTCAGAAAAAGTGTTACTACCACCTCTTCATATTAAATTAAAGCCGTTTGTCATATCACTGCTAATTGTTTCACATATCTGTGTTCCAAGTTTCCCAAACTGTCTGAAACCAAATTTCCCCGACAAAGAAATTTTTATCATCAAGGAAGAACCAACAACCTGCCAATCTGCACCAGCAGGTACTGCAGAGTACGGATCTACAAGGAACTGGAGGAAAAGTGGAGTAGATCAGTAAAACCAGAAGAATGTGGGATCATCCTAAGAAATGTCGGCAGCATCAAAGAAATATCGCACACGAAAGAACTATCCGGAAGGCAACAGGTTGTTGTAGCCAGAATCAGAACATTGCCCTCCAGTTCCTGATTTCCAGATCTTCGCAGTCGGTATGCGGCTCATGCAAGGAGGCCACAACAATTCCTCATGTCCTCTTTGACTGCCCCAAATATAGCGACATAAGATCAACTATAGCCGTCCATTCAATGATGGAGATCTGCAACTCACCAACAACAATAAACAACCTTATAGATTTTACTATGAAAACTGAGCTATATAAAGTAATTTAAATGTTACACAAATGTAAAACGTAACAGATGTAAGTCGCTAATGACCAACAGGGCTATAAATTGTAAATTTTTTAAAAAATTATCTCCTCTTTTTGGAAACAGCCGGAGAAATAAGAAGCGTGCGAGTCTTTCAAGAATGTAGTGCTAAAGTTTTCTGCGAATACTAAAGACCCTGACTGCAAAACCATTGTACAACCAACACATGCTGGGAGCTCAAGGACTGCAAGATCAGCTTAAAAGTTCAATTCTTACACTTCCTTATTAACTATTTTCCGGAAAACCTGGGCCTACGGTGAAGAAAAGGCTCAAATATTTCTCAAGGATGTCCGTGATATCGAGAGACGTTACGAAGGAAACATTTGGATGTCAATATGTTAGCTGACAACTGTTGGGTGCTCAATCCAGAAACCAGAGAAGGAAATCGGAAACTAGTTCGTAAAAGCATCAAACAGAAGAAAAGGTTTCGAAAGAAAAACGAGTAGAAAAAAATAACTTTTTTATTAGTTGTAAGAAAATATATTTAGTCCATTGCAATAAATGTTTTTATAAAAACTTGGTTTTAATTTTACAAAAAAAAAATTATACGTGATGGTATTTTATGGAAATCATTTTTAGAATCTGCTGCCTTTTATACATATAATTAAACAAAAATATCCCATGCAGCTGAAAAAACAATTTTTTGCTGATCTGTGTAATTCTAATGATATTACTGGGATCAACCTGTATTATCAGGATGATCGATGCGTCAAGATTTTCAGTTACATTATTCAAAGTACGTTCTAATTCACAGTTAATAATTAACGATTTAATGAATAAGAAAGACTCCTCCGTTTCCTCGGGTGCGAAGAAGAGCCTAGAGCGACACAACTGCACTTGTCAGTTGACAAAACTTAAAAGCCTTTTGAGTTTTGTCAACTGACAAGTGCAGTTGTGTCGCTCTAGGCTCTTCTTCGCGCCCGATGAAAGGTACAAGGATCCCAGAAACGTTGTGTGGTATTTATATTATCACTTTTTTTTGTCTGAATTGGCTATCTTTCTTATTCAGTACATAATTTTGAAAGAAAAAAATTGCACGGTGTAATGTATTAGTAATTGTAAAGGTGTTGTAATCAGTGTGCAACTCAGATGGTTCATTTATTGGTAGCAGATTTTTTAATATTGTAAGTAATTTTTTTTGTACATCATTATTTCCCAGGAAAGTTGGAATATCAACGTAAACTCCATTTCGAGCACAGAAGCTTCTCTTCAGAACTGTAATTTGGCGTAGGCACTTCCGTATCTTACACGGCCCCGTTTCTGGGTTTGACATTCAAAAATAACTTTAATTTTATAAGCCTGGAAATGGAGGTTCAATCTCCAAAACATATTTCTGTTGAAAGATCATTTGTTCCGGGATAAAATAAAAATTAGTGTTTAAGCTTCGCTGCTAACAAATCAGATTCTCTAACATAGTTTCAATGTTTGTATTCGAACCTGCATGATGATTTCCCTCTAAATTCTACAGCAGCTGATCAGGAGAGAAGATCCACTACCAGATTAATAAAGTCTTTGTCAAATGTCGGATCGTCTGATAGTTTTTTCAACGTAACACAAACGAATATCATCCATACAATTTCGATACCTTTTGATACCTCACTCACGTGTGCACCAAAACTGTATTGCAAAATAATTCCCCTTCTAAATAAATCGAAGCAAACGAGTGTTGTCCAAGGAATTCCGTAATTCTAATGTGTTAGATGCAGTCAAATTAAGCGGGAGAAGGGGGTGGGATTATGTTAAAAGTACACAATGATAGACGGTTAGTGCCATTTTCTCCTTCCGGCCGCACCCTTCTCTAATTTATATGGACCTGCAAAGAACTCTCTTAGAGTGTCCTATTTATTCCACTACTTTTCAGTGGCTATTATCATAATAAAGTCCGTCTACACGCTATAGCCCATTACGGTGCATCACTGGCAGTTTCCCAAAACTTGATACCCTGGCCAAATTCCTCCCCGTCCTCTTATAGTAAGCCCCTCACCCAAATCGTCTGCTCACTCGCAATGGAAAGAGCAATAGCTTACGGAACACCTTTTAATGATACTTTCCTGTACAGGTAAATTACCTTTTCCGTTGCCAATGGAGTATTCCAAAATAATGCAACAAATTCATATTTTAATGAAGCTATAATTCATGTAATTTTATTAATGAATTTTATCGAATAATTTATTGATCAAGTCAGATCAAGAAAAATGCCTAACATTAAATTAAATTGTTTTTTCATAATGAAATAAACTCTATGCTAGATTTACTAGTCACTACATTCCGTCACGAATGTCAGAAGTTCATTTTAAGCGTTTGTTACATATTTCTGTATTTTCAAAATTATTGGACTTTTGTATTATCCCAAAAGGTTTTCATGAGTCGACAATTTGAATATAAAAAACTAAGTAATCATTTTCAAATTAATAGAGCTTTCGGGTAATTTGACCTAGTCCGCGCTGTACAGAGAAAGAGAAAACTGAATTTTATAGAACACATTTGCAATTCGACAAGACTCGCATATATATTATAATGCTTACTTATTTATGTGTTGACATTTAAATGAAATACACTATTAACTTTAAACAATAAACAAAATTTATTATGCCAAATTTAAAACAATTATTCAAAATACAAAATATAATTGGGATCTCAGGGTCTTGAACTGGGTTTGATAATGGCAGAATTTAAACAATCAAAGAACACAAAATTTACATTTACTTTATAAGGAAATCGATGCGTCTAAACATAGACGAAATTTGTTAATGAAGAAATTTATACTAAATGATTAAGTTTAAACAATTTCATTTTATCAATAATTAAAGAACGATCTGACGTTTATCTTTTAAAACGGTTTACAATAATTTTAAGGTTACGGCAGCCCAAGATTCACATTAAATTTTCGTAGCACAATGGTGGGATTTTCACAGATTCTAATTATTCACAGTGTGGTGAGCTTAAAGTCAAATTAACTAATGATATGCGATTTGTTGGGCGCCACCTGCAAGAATTGTTCTTGCAGGAAAGGGAAATACAATATTTAGTTAATAAAAACAAGAATTCATTTTATGAGAATTTATATAAAACTAAAGCTCTCCAGCCTGCCAGGGATGCATGTAACCCCCTCCCTTTCTCAAGATTAACCGTGGTTCTCCTCGTGGCAAACCGACGCGATACCAGGAAGCATGAAACGCGACTTACCAGGTCTGCAGCTCGGACAGGGTCGACTCCCGTTGGCGACTCTCTCTCCGCTGCATTCGCAGTAGACGACCGGAGACCCACGTGCAAAACCAAAATCTTTCAGGATCAACTCTCCCTGACCACTCTCACCGACGGTCCAAATCCATCTCTTCCTGTTCGCAGACTTTTCTCTCTGCCTCCTCAAAATCCCTCTCTCCTGGTTGGTCCTTGTGCACACGTGACCCACTTCATCTATTTTAGGGCCATACCCTCCCGGTCGTCCACCCCTTCCTTGGCCGACCCTGACCTCGCTTGCGGGACTTACGGATTTTCCAATCCACCCCGCCATTGTCTTGTGTCTGCTGCTCGACCCCGGCAAGCCACATTCCCATGCTTCCAGGCAGTAATTTAGGCAACAGTTATAAAAATATTTGGTAACAAATCTATAACTAAAGGCGCACCATAACAGACTCTAATTATTCACAGACTCTAATTAACATAGTTTGTCGGTTGGTTTAAAATGAATTGGTTACTTCTCGATGATTTACTGAAACCTGGATTTGTAGATCTCGTGAGTCATGTTGAAAAAGCAACTCACTAGTTTGGTCTGTTGAATGAAAATTGCTTTGCTTTTTGCAATTTGATGTAACAGCGTACTTATTACTGGAACACATTCTTTCGTTCCTTACATTAAATCTCTTTTATTCTCGCTGCTGACTGACAAAACTGTTCAAACTTTCGTGAATTATACTTTTGATCTGTTCTCCTCGCCGCTTACTGCCCAACTGTCTCTGTTCGTCTCCTAATTTTGAGCGATTAAATCCTCTCCCCACCATTCAACAATACTCTCCTTTCATTGTCGGTTTGTTGTGGCGTCCGCTACCGCTACCAATAATGTGTCCTCTACAATTCAACTTTTCAATTAGAACAATGCCTTAATTACCAATTATTACAATATAAAAAAGATTGACAAAACACTCCTTTTCAATTGTCAAATAACCCACATTCATGTTGATTTGTAAATGTGTTCCATAAAATTAAGATTTTTGCTTTCTGTGTACATAAGACTATGGCAATATTGTCCAAATCCACAATTTTCAGAATTAAATAATTTGAAAGTGATTATTTTTTCTTATTAAAATTGGCGACTATTGAAAAACTCTGGGGATAATACAAAAACAGCAAATAATCATATCAGTCATACGTAAAATTAAAAATTCTGGAAGTAAATTATTTCAAATGAAAAAAATTACGTCTGATTGAAAATAATGAATAGGAAAGATAGCCGGTTCAGACAAAAAAGTGATAATATAAATATCACACAACGTTTCTAGGATCCTTCTCCGTTTCCTCAGGTAGAAGAGCCTAGAGCGACACAACTGCACTTGTCACTTGACGAAGCCTTTTGAGTTAAATTATTCGTAAATTATTTAACCCACAACATAACTATTTTAATATTAAATTGGTCAGTATTTTTGTGTATTATCTCGTTCTTTATGCTCTAGGGTAATTTTCCTTACATTCCTCTCAAAAGTTATTTTTCGTTTCTTTTTTGCCCTTCTGGAAGGAAAACGTCATCGTACCATATTTAATTTCCTTTAGATGCCTATTGCGATGATGAACTCCGCTATTTCCTTCATTCCACTTTTCAGTTAAGTAATAGAAATAATCTGTGTAAACACCGTTCGAATCTTCTATTGAATGAACTACGCAAAGACTAGAGACGATTCTGTGATTTTAACTTTAAAGAAAGATAAATAAATGTACATTAGAGTACAAAATAAAAATATTATATCATAGTATTTTAGAACAAAAAGTTCTCTATTACAAATTAAACGCTATTTTAATGGAAACTAGGAGCCATAATTTACAGATACACTAACAATAAAAAATTATTAAAAAAAATTGCAATTTTTTTAACACAATTCAGTAAATAGTTCTCGGAATTCACACGGGTTTTGCATATTTATATTAAGACGCAACATTTCGACGACTGAAAGCACTGTCGTCATCTTCTAGGCGAAGTGGCGGAACCATTTTTTTAGGGCAACACGCTACATGAGGGTAATCCACGTTGGGCAACTCCCCTTTAATAGCATAGGAAGGGATGCGGAAGGTCCCCCGCGCTATATGTTTAGGATCCTACCCGGCATTCGCCTAAAAGTAATGCAGGGAAAACCCTAGAAAAACCTGCATCAGGTAGGTCGGGCATTTGGTACTTGTCCCACGTCCTTACGATGGCGGGTGAGGAGTTTGCTGTGGGTTCTCAGCTTACCCCTCGCCATGCCTTGGCCAGTTCAGGAGGCAGCTGGCCGACTATTCCAATGGGAATAGAGGACAACTCTTACCGTATGCCCAAGGTCTGCGACCCCGGAACATACACCTCTCAAAACAGACCGAGGTGCCTCGGCATGTGGGAACCGTAGTTCAAAAAACCAGAGAGATGTGAGGGTATCCCTAAAGGTAGCCCCCGCTAGAGCTCGGCCGGAACCATTTTATTTTTATTTTTTTTATTTCTTGTATAGACAGGCTATGTATAGGGTAATCCACATAGTGGCAACTTTCCTTATTATAGCATAGGAAAGGGATTTGAAAGGGGGGATGCGGAAGGGTGGAGGAAAGTAGCCAAGAACCGTTCTATTTCATGTTATATATCCTCCACCGGATCATCACACTGTGAGAGCCAAAAACACTCAGTCAACAGTCACCCGTGTGAATTCCGAGGACTATTTATTGAACATCACCGGGAAAGACTTCAATCTTTGATATTTTAACACAAGTTTTACTTCATTATAGGATCTAAAAAAATAACGTAAAATATTTGCGATATAATCATTATTTTGAACACTGCATTTTTAGAGGTACTATTTGTATTTTTCGTTTCTGCCTTTTCCAGTTAAATTTGTAGTAATGGAATTACATCGGCCAATGATTCAGAAGAACAATTTAAAACATAAAACGCAACGTTACGTCCCTAAATTTTTGGACCTCTTTAGGTGTAAAAGTTAAATAAAATATAAATTCGTAAACTAAAAATCAAATGTAACCTAGTGTATTATGTTTTAAATTTATCTTAATAAACTTCTAATTGTCTTATATTATTTCATTCATTTCATTCATTCATAGTCAGATGAATATAATTTTGAAATTAAAGTAATTTGGGTCTGCACGTACTGATAATTCTACTGAATTTTATTGTGATATGAAATTATATGTTTGAAATACATTTGCGCCGAACATAGTTGTTGCATGATCTGTGCAGCAATTTTTTTCATTCAAGAAGCAATTATTTTTGGTTTCCAGTACTTTAATTTTAGAAATGCCGAAAGGTCTGCATCCTCCTTCCTAAATTTGAAACTGTATGGTTGTATCTCTTGTTGGAATGCAGCCGTTGGACCGAAAATATAGGAACGAGTTGTTATATCTCTGATGAAATGGCCCCGGGATGCCATTACACAATTGAAACAGAATTTCGCAATAAATATGAATCTCTGTGTGCTCCATGGGGCGGAAAAGAGAGTACGGAAAGCTCGTCGCGTTTACAAACTTTTCTGCTTAAAAGGAATGACCACAGTAATGGTGTTCAAACTTTATAGCTAAAAGGAAGTGGCCAGTGCTAATGAATATGCATTAGTGTTGAAACGCTTTCCGGCGTATTGCAACTTCAAGTCATTAAATAGAACCGAATTATATTTCGGTTGTAGAATTCTTTCCACATGCGTAAGCAACGAATACGACAACTGTTATTTTAAACATTTCGCGCTATGGAAACTCCTTTCAAAATGAAGTCATTTTGATATTTTCTGGAATATATACCACGATGGATCCAAAAGAACTGTAATGATTACTTACTTGGTGTAAGATCGTTGGGTGGCGTTTCTATTTGATACATGAATTACAATGAATTTAATTAATTTAAAATAATAATTTAATAACAAAATTTAAAATTGAATTTAAATTCTTGTCTATAGATGTATCATATAAAAACCCCATCCAATAATCTTACACCAAGTAATAAATTATTACAATTGTCGCCCAACGTGGGGCCCGATTGTAATAAGTAATTACACCAAGTAATTAATTATAACAGAACCATTGTGGAGTACGGGAATTGCGTAAAAACTCGCATATTTTTCTAGCTGTGACATTGTTGTTTTAAAACATATATGGATGTTGACCCAAAATTCAACCAGAATATGGTTGAGTAACGACAAGATGTGGAGACGTTTACCTCCAAGAATGTAATGTAGCGATGTATAAAATTAGATAAAATCAGTGCAAAAAATCTTCATAAATAACCTGTGTGAATAAATAACTCCACAACCAAAATGTAATTATTACGGTAGGAAAGGAGGTCGTCAATGTTCGTCAATAATATTCTCATTCCTCAAATACCCGTAGTGGAGAAAAGCCAAATGGATATGATAACCATTTTATCGTTATTCTATAAAATTATTAAATGGTTGACGAAACGGTCAGTAAAAATAAAGTAATAAAAAAAAGGTAAGGAGATAAAAGATTGAAGGAACTTATAATAGTTCGTAAACTGAGACAGTAAAAATGTTATGTTAATGTGGAACGCGTTGGGTGAGTCACCAAGTTTCAATGATGTAATAAAGGTCAGATAAAAGTACGTATTTGATGTTCTTGTTTGTCGTTTGTTTCGATTATGATAATTTATTATTCAAGTCATGACTATTTAGAATATCTGAATAATTAACTAGTAGCTTTAAAGTTTCATGTGAACAAACTATCGATAGCTTTGAACGACAGCATTTATTCAGGCTGCAATAATTCTGTAAAATTTTATGACTATTACTACAGCAAAAATTAATCTAATATTAGAAACTCAAAATAAGTACTACAAGGAGCGTGCTTTTTATTACATGTCAATAATATAGCATATATTCAATAGCAATTGTTGTTTATTTTTCCTGCATTCTTTTATGCAATCGAATACGATTTTCATATATAAATTAGGTTAATAGAAAATAATTGAAAATTATCAAACACAATTCCACCAGAGAAATATGTTTTAATTACCTCATTACATCTGCAAGGAAAATCCACACTTAGTGTTACAGATGAAAACTCGAGAAAAAAAACTTATCTTTCCAAAATAAAAAGCTTAATTTTGAATATTCTCTTAATATTTCAGGAATTTTAAAAGTTGGAAAGCGATAGAGAAATAATGTGAAGAATTATTACATTAGACCATAGATTACTATATTGAAAAACTTAATAGGTAGCTTATGAATACGTGTAAATACAAACCAAGAGTTATGAATCAAAATTAAGTTGAAATTTAGTTGAGAATTAATTTGCGTATATAAAATCATAATTTATGTACAAAGTGAATCATTCCAGATCTTCGAAGTTCTGTTCCTCCATAGGGTGTATGGAATTTGATTCAACACTAATAAATGTAACTAAATCGATGGATGCACAGCATTTTATTTTCATGCTTTTTATCCAGTGTGTACAAAACTGAAGATGTCAGAGGAGTACATATTGGTAGAAATGTCCATATGTCCTTGAGAAATCTTGAAAAAAATGCCGGTCAGTAAATTACTTTGAGAAACAGCATGTAATCTTATATCAGTAATAAAAATTAAATCAAATTATTGAACGGCCCTTATTTACCGACATTTTAAAATAATTTATTCAATTACCACAACGACGTCACAGCGCATCTTTGTATTTTCATTAGGCTGTTATGTTAACAATATTTTTGTCATACATGGTGAAAGGAACAAACAATATTTCAAATTACAAATCTATCTAAATGTCATTCTTAAAAATGAAAAATCAAATCTTAAACTTTCAAAATTCTTGTAATTTATTAATAAATGTTACCAGTCATAAAGTAATATGAACCTAAATTTTAACAAATTAAAATATAAAAATTTATACTAAACAATTTATAATTGCTTTTAAAATATAAAATTATAGGAGAAGATAAAAAATAATTCATTATAAATGTTACATAATTTTAATGTAGCATTATGTGAATTTAGATTGCTATAGTTGATTTGATATGTAGAATTTCTAATAAATTCCTTTTTAATGAATATTGTTCATTGTCTATAATTTCAACATTTTTCCAATCAAATTAATGGTTTTTTTCCATTTATGTATAGTGGTAACGTTATGATTTAATTTTTTGTGATCGTTTTAGTGTCCTTTAATCTCGTTTAGAGAGCAGGATTAGTTTGCCCTACATTCGGCATGTTTTTTTCATTTTTAATTTTGTCAATACCTCTATTTATAATTATAATAGAGTGTTTCCGTTCTTCAGCACTTACCATTAATTACCCAGTAAGAGTTAATGAACATGATATTCGATTTGTAACTCACATTAGACGAATTTAAAAATGTTTTAGAAAACACCATTTCTTCTGAACACTTGATATTTATTTAATTCGTCTTTACAGAACGAAATTCCGGTCTACTATTTCACCTTGCGCTACTCAACTATCCGCCTCTGTTAGAGGCAGCGATTGGCATATCGAATTCGTGCAAAAATCAAGCAGAAAAAATGTTTGTCAAAACCTGTCGCAGCAGAGCTACATGTTCTCGCGTACCCTCGAGATACAGATAAAAACAATATTCCAAACAATGTTCCCGCTATGACATCATTCTGTTCCGAACAATCTCGTACGCCCAAATATCGTCTAATTTGGGTTACAAAAACTGTTTTCTCGCCGCCCACGGTAAAAAATAATGAGCTACAATAAAAACCCTGAAACTGTTTTAATATTTTGGACTTTCAAAAGATTGTATCTTGCATTCATTCGGCTGTGGGGAAAAACGGAAAATTGGTTGTAAAGAAAATCAAAGCTTGCTTTATTCCTGACGCTACGTTGAATTTGGACGGTTACAAAACGAAACAATCACTTTTTTCCTAATTTTTATTATTTAAATCTTAACTAAAATTATATATAATAGCCATATTACTGTTACGTTATTTTACTGGTCCTAGCCTCAATGCTATAAAACTTTTTTATTTCTATTCCAAACAATTAATTTGACCTTGTACTACGTAAAAGAAAAAAGTTATGAAATACAAGACAAACTGTATACTACTTTTTATGGCTAGTAATTAATCTCTACGCCTACCTATGTTATAAAAATTATATATATATATATATATATATATAGAGAGAGAGAGAGAGAGAGAGAGAGAGAGACAGATTAATTACTAAATAAAAAAGTTTATTACATTGACGCTAGGACCAGTAAAATAACATGTATATATATATATGGTTATATATATATATATATATTGAAGTGATTTACGAAAGAATGAAAGCTAAAGCCTCACTTTAATTCTTCAATTTGTAGTAATTTAATTATTACTACGATAGGATTGTTTTAATAAGAATAAAGAATTTAAAATAGACAAACAAATTAATTTATTAACAAACAAACAATTAAATTTACACAAGTTATTTAGGCGAATAAATTCCAATTTTCATTTTTATTTAATCTTTTACAATAAAACGACTATATCTCAAGGTCGTTTACTGGGACTTTAATAAAGAAAATACTTGTTAACAATTAAATTTTTATGAAGCTATCATGGAATTAATTTTTCAATAGATTAATACAATGCAAAAACCTAATATGTGAACTTTAAATTCTGAACGAAATCTGACGACAATATCTTTACTTATGAGTTTTATGAGTGTGGAAATTTACCTTATTGTCTCTGGTACTCAAGGAAATTGTCTCGTTCGTACACACACACACAATTATTGCACTTTATAGACAGGCCATTTTTATCCACTGACTCTAATCAACACTTTTAGTTTTGCAAAAGTCGGTTCAATGTTCGTTTAAGAAATATTAGTAACTCGTTCCGAAGTTTGTCAACTGCTGGATGCAGTTACCTGGGCTCCCAAAATTGACGAACATGGTCCGAATCGAGAATACAATAATTTAGACTCAGAGCTCTAAATATTTAGCGTTGAATGTTACGTAGTTATCTCACAGACTGCAACTTGTAAAAATGTTCTAACTGTCGTTACATGTATCCAGGCACTTTCTGGATTTCATACTTTTCGTCTGTCCACTGCTACATTTCCAAGACGACTTTACTGGAGCTCGCTTCCCCACAGACTCTTCTATTCGTATCTAGCGAACCAACCTCTGCAATACCCACAAACATTGCATTCTTGCCACATTCTTGTGTACTTGTTTGTTTTAGGCCGCTAACAATGCGATTCCAAATTTTTTGTTTATTAATTAATTATTTCCTCTTAATTACCACAATATATATATATATATATATATATATATATATATATATATGAATAAAACTTTTAACTGCACGATGCTTGGAATTGAGTGATGTTACTTTATCTTTCAATTTAATGCATTAGCAGATCAAAAACCGATTTCATCAAAGTTCGTGACTGTCACACTGACTATTCGCATTTCACAAGAAAATGGTCGGACCGACTTCTTTAACTTCAGTTTTTTCATTGTTCTATAGAGCCGTGAGGCGGTTCTTGGCGTTATCTGACTGTCATCCGTCATCAGGAGCGAAAATGGTGGACTTCCAAAACCTGATTTCAACTGAATTATTAAGAACCAAATTAATGACTGTAAAAATAAACTCGCAGACGACTAAAACAAGCGTGGTCAAAAGACTTCAGAAAAAAAAATCACGAAAAGTGAAATAAAGTTTTTGTATTTGTTTACAGCAAATTTACTTACTAGTCAGTACAGATGTAGACTGTAATTTTATGAGAAAAATAACAAATATTTGTGTCAAGAGAAGACAATCTTACTGTTAGAGACAAGAAGTATTAAATAAGAAACACGATACTGAAACAGTTAATTAAAAGTGTTAAAGAAAATGAAATTGGCCCAAACCCTCTCCTTTCAGTAGCATAAGTTGTAAAAAATAGGCATATATGGAAAGAATACTTCACTCTTGCGATAGAGAACGTCATCGCAGAAAATACTAGTAACTGTGTACAGCGAACGGCGAAAATAGGAGAAACTATTCGAACGGAGGGAAAGAATAAAACAGTAATTAATCATTCGGAATTTATACTACCGAACTTGACCAAAAATATAAATAAATTTATCAGGGAAATGCAAAGTAAATTCTCATTTTCTAATGAAACAACAAAATATTTTAATGAACTTTTTTGGCAACTATACACGCCGCTTTCGTCTGAATATTTATAGCATAAGAATAGCCACTATACATTTGTTTACTGTAATGAGTGCCGTTAAATTATGGAAACTGAATAAACATAATTGTGGCGTTGCAGTGATGTGGTGTTCATTGAAGCGACGCGAAACATGTACGTAAGATTTCTGCTAAATATCTCTTAATACCAGGTATGAAGGGTTTAATCTATTAGAAATCGATACTCGCTTCAATCTGACAATTTATCTACTTCAATGTAAACATAACTATTCAATTGCCCATTTGCCACACTGTAAGGATAGGAAAATGAGAGCGGTTGTTGATTGGATAGACTCCCATGAGTGTTTGTCCACATGGGGTACATGGTCGAGTAAGCCGCAACCACCACTATTAAGTTAATGCGGGTACGGTACGCGGTGTTGCCAAATGTAGCGCGTAATTGTGTTATCGGAGTAGCTGGTATGATTTTGCGTGACGTCATATTCCTTATCCACCCAAACAAGTTACCTTTAATCAATTATAGCGATTGTCTGTAAAACTTAGACGATCCCTATATAACATCTCAGATATACAGCTTCATTAATGAGGTTACAGAACTTTGGGTTATATCTTGGTTGAGATTATATCTGACGGTATCAAATTAAAACCTCACGGCCGTGGATGATGAAAAACTGGTGAACGAGATTTATTAAGTGTACCGCATCGACGATAAGTTCTAGAGAAAAGTCAACGAGAAAATCACACGTTTCGATGACTGTCACAGTCGACGTTCAGTTATTGGGTACCACTTATTGCTACGGATTTAAATATTCGTAAAAAGGAAAATACCTCGACGTTATTTAGAACGAAATGTACTAGTAATCCTACCAATAATAAAAATAGAAGTATTTCTACGAGGCATGTTCAGAAAGTAAGTGTACTAGATTTTTATACTTTTTTTCAGAAAAAGTGTGTTTGGAAAAAAATACAGGGTATTGTTGACTATTGTTCCACAAAATCGCATGTGGTGAGCCGTGACGCAAGCTTCTTTATGCCGTACTCGATGATCTCTCCCGCCAGCTCCTTGCCTTCCTCCATTTCAGAACCTCTTTCTGTCCTGCTCCACAGTTCAAATTTTAATTCCACCCATCAAAAAGGTGATAATCCGAAGGCGCCAAGTCAGGGGAATACGGGGGTAGTTCAAAACATCCCAACCAAATGAGTTCAAGAACGCGCGTCGGTGGTTAAGGTTCTGTGAAGATAGGCGTTGTCGTGCAACAAGCACACTCCTCTCGTCAGAATTCCCCTCCTTTTGCTGTTTTTAGGGTCTCACAATATCGTTCTCCATTAACGGTCTCCGCCTGAGGCAACAATCCGACCAAAATGATGCCTTTTCAGTCCCAAAATTGAAGATCCTCCATTCCTCTGTTCGTCATGAAACATTTGTTGTGCCTCTACTAAACTCCCTGCACCACTTAAACACACTCGTTATGTTAATAATACCTTCGCCGTTTTGATTCGGGGGAAAATGCGAGAAGGAAGCGTATCACAGCACGTGGATCGCAATTGGCGGGATTTATTACCGACATCTGTCACACAACTCGACACTACAACCTGAGTTTACGTCCTACGTGTCCCTGCGATGCTCGCTCTGTCAGGAGATCTCCCTCTACCACTTAGTGTTGCCAACCCTCAAAAAATCACGGCCCGTTATGGTCACAGTACACTTACTTTCTGAACATGCCTCGTAATTAGAATTAAAATGGTATAAAATAGATTATATTTATAAATCGAGTTCCGTTAATCGAGAATAGAAGGCAATAGTGAATTAAATTTTTTATAACGATGTAATTATAATATATAATGTATGTTGTAATTAATTACTTAATATATACCTTATGAAAATAAAACTAATTATTATGTTAATTATGTTAATTGAATTTTAACATTTGTAAATGTTTGTTGCCCGCTGATTGGGTGACTGAACAGGTGGACTTGCATTCATACTGGAGAGGTCTAATAGTGTAAATACAACCTGAGCAAAATGTTTGACGTTTAAACATTTAAAGACTAGATGTAACGGACAGTAAAGTTCTCTTTAGAGCAAAATTGATGACGATGTTGCTCTAATACACTATTTCCTCTCTATCTTTTTTCATAATCATGGTGCCTATATTTTTTAGATTTCTTCTTAGATGAATATGGTTGTATTGTAAATCCGAAACCTTCTAAATGTTTTGATAGAATTTAATGACTTATAATATTATGGTAAAAAGGACTGTTGACGTAGACGTTGATGAGTAGAAAAAACCAAAAACAGTCTCCAAGTTTATAACTTTATTAATATATATTCGGAAGCTTTCAACTCATTGTTATAATCATCCTGAATGAACATTAAAAACGTTACCACTTATATACAAAAAAACATCAAGTTACGAATACATTGCAACACCTTCAGCATAACATACCTTCTTGTCTTATAATTAACATCACATTAACTTTAAAAGGTATTAGTACCTATAGGTACTTAGCACTACTATAAAACTATGTTGTTATTCAACAAGGTCGGTTTGACAAAAAACAACCGACGTATTACAGCTTACGTATATAGAGAAATTGACGTTTAAAATTATAGATACCTTTAGTAAAAATGATATTAATGAGGTTAAATTAACCGTCAAACCAGTTAACCATGTACAAAACATACTACCTAAGGTTAAAGACAAGACAAAGGAACAGTATAAGACAAATCTGGTATATAGCATCCCTTGCATCAATTGCCCGAAAACATATATAGGTTATACCACAACTAACATCAAAACTAGAATGTATCACCATAAACAAACATTAAAACCCACAGCCAAAAGCAACACAGCGTTGTCCACCCACACAAAATTGACTAACCACGAATTTGATTTTAATAATATTAAAATATTACATAATAATATTCATAAAGTAAAACTTAGAATAGCAGAAGCAATATATATTAATCTAAACAGAAACAATATTGTTAATAATAGAAACGAAGGTTCAGAAATAGAAAAACAATATGCAGAGATACTTAAAATATTGATAAGTAAAACATCTAAAAATAAAAATAATAAGAAATTGTAACCAATTGTATTTTTTAAAATTTATTTTAGGCATCTTTGTTGAAGTGTATATGTTTACATGCATGTATAATCTTATATATGTATAGTTAAATAATTATTAACAATATGTTAAATCGATACCATAGTTTCGTTACTATAGTATCGATTTTCGATTGAAATGCTGCACACTGAACCACTTAATGGAGCAGTTTTAAAACAGACCTTGTTGAATAACAACATAGTTTTATAGTAGTGACTAATTACCTATAGGTACTAATACCTTTTAAAGTTAATGTGATGTTAATTATAAGACAAGAAGGTATGTTATGCTGAAGGTGTTGCAATGTATTCGTAACTTGATGTTTTTTTGTATATAAGTGGTAACGTTTTTAATGTTCATTCAGGATGATTATAACAATGAGTTGAAAGCTTCCGAATATATATTAATAAAGTTATAAACTTGGAGACTGTTTTTGGTTTTTCTACTCATCAATGACTTATAATAATAATAAAAAAAAACTTCTAAAATTTGAGGACTCTTCGGGTTTACGGTGTCAACGTATATGTCCTTGTGAAATTCAGCAACTCCATTTCTTATAACAAGTAATGATATTTAAAAATCAATTACTACATTCACGTTTTTATATCTTCCGTCCAGGCAGTGCAAGCGATGAAGCTGGGTTTTTACCTCAGTGAACAAAATACAAAGCCACGGCGTTTCATTTAGCAATGGAATGTTTCCCGATTTGCAAAAGCTGATTTCAAGCACGTCTTTCCCGAAATGTAAAAATAATTGGGAACTTACTTATGATCCAAAAAAAATGAAATTATTTATAATCAAATGCTGTATTTCATTTTAAAATTGAAGTAAGACTTTTATGTAGGTGATATTTTTCGGCATTGTAATAGTTTCTAGATAACATAATTTGCCTAGATACGAAGGTTTTGGAATCTCGTCGCGAAGGCCAGGTCTATCATTGGCCGACAACGAAGCGAGCAAAGCACAGTGGAGATTGTCAGTGCAAACAGCAGGACTAAACGCATTCACAAAGGAATGCATGCGCTCCAGGACCTTCCGCTTAAATACAAAACCGCTCCCACTCTAACGGATTCATGAGTACTCTTTTGTACCCTGAAACAATACGTTTTTATAGTTAACTGCTTTCATTCCTTACTTACGACCCTCGTATAACAACGTTGTGAATGACAAAATTCACTTAATGTATTAAGACAATTCTAAAACGGATCTTCATATAAAACGTATCACAATCCCTCTAAGTAAACTAACCGATCTGATCACAGAATAAGCATACAAATAATCATAATAAATTTTAAACACACTTTAGTGTTCAGCTTGGCCACATCTGAAACTTTTTCAGTCAAACTTTCAATTAACCATGTTGAGATTAAAATTTAATCTTAGAATAAAAATAAGATTATTTGCTTTTCTGATTGTCACATACACAATTACACAAAAATGCGCTCAGTCGTTTATAAAATAGGATATTAGTTAAAAAATGGATACAATAAATGAATTTTATAAATTTTATTAACTCAAAAGCAATACAACGATTTTTTTAACATGATTATATTTTAACAAAACAATTTCATGTAAAGATAATTAAGATACACATATAAACTGAGGTAAATAAATTCACTATTTAAAAAATCAGATCCAAAGGTTACACATTTTCTGACACCAACAATTTAAAAAATCTGCAAATAGATTAAAATCGTTTTTTTCTCCAAATTTCAATCTTAATTAACTTGTACACGAAAGCCATCTTTAATCAGATAAATAAGCAAATACATACATGAGATAAAACATATTGAAATTATGATCCAAAGGAATAAATATAATTTTTTTCTATGCACCTTCAATTGGAGATAATCTGAAAATACATTTAAAAATCAGTTCCACCACCAAATACAAAAACATTAATTAACGTGTACGTGATATACATCTGCAGTTAGATAACTGTTCAAATATATTTCAACATCACACATTACAAAGATTATAATAGTTAATATATGCGTATACATGGAGAAAAAAAGAAACTGCTATTTTCAAAATCTAATCAAAGGTATCAACATATTTTACTTTCAATTGCAATACACTCCAATTAGATTTCAAAATAAGTTATTCCAACAAATTTCAGTAATTAATTGACGTATACGTGAGTAATCGTTATTTTGATAAATGTATAAAAATATTTTGATATCACAGATTACAAAGATTGTAATATTTAATATATACGTATACGTGCAAGAAAAAGAACCTTCTATTTTGAAAATCTGGTCAAAGGTATCAACACATTTTGCTTTCAATTGCAATACTCTCTAAATAGATTTCAAAATAATTAATTAACGTAGGAAAAAAGGAAGAAAAAGCAAAAATTGTATACATCTTCAGTTAGATAACTGTTCAAATATATTTAGATATCACAGATTACAAATAATATAATTTTTAATATATACGTATACGTGGAAGAAAAAGAATCTGCTGTTTTGAAAATCTAATCAAAGGTATTAACACATTCTGCTTTCAATTGAAATATTCTCTGATTAGATTTCAAAAAAAGTTATTCCTCCAAATTTCAATATTTAATAGACGTATACGGGAGGCATTTTTATTTTGATAACTGTATAAAAATATTTTGATATCACAGATTACAAAGATTATAATATTTAATATATACGTATACATGCAGAAAAAAGAAACTGCTATTTTCAAAATATCACAGGTATTAACACATTTTGCTTTCAATTGCCATACTCCCCAATTATATTTCAAAATAAATTATTCCTCCAAATTTCAATAATTAATTGACGTATACGTGAGTCATCTTTATTTTGACAAATGTATTAAAAATACATTTTTATATCACAGATTACAAAGATTGTAATATTTAATATATTCATTTATGTGGAGGAAAAAGAATCTGCTATTTGAAAATCTGATCAAACGGATCAACATATTTTACTTTAAATTGCAATACAATACAATCCGATTTGAAAATAAGTTATTCCTCCAAACCCCAATAATTAATGAACGGGTAAATTATATACATCTTCAGTTAGATAACTGTTCAAATATATTTCGACATCACAGATTACAGAGATTAAAATTTTCAGTATATACGTATACGTGAAGAAAAAAGAAACTGCAATTTTTATAATCTGATCAAAGATATCAACACATTTGCTTTCAATTGAAATACTCTCCCATTAGATTTAAAAATCAGTTAATCCTCCAAATTTCCATAATTATTTAACGTGTACATTATATACAGCTTCATTCAGATAACTGCTCAACTATATTTTAGCATCACAGATTACAAAGGTTATAATATTTAATATATACATTTATGTGGAGGAAAAAGAATCTGCTATTTTGAAAATCTGATCAAAAGGATCAACATATTTTACTTTCAATTGCAATACTCTCCAATTAAATTTGAAAATAAGTTATTCCTCCAAATACCAATAATTAATTAACGTGTACATGATAAACATCTTCAGTCAGATAACTGTTCAAATATATTTTGACATCACAGATTACAAAGCTTATAATATTTAATATATACGTATACGTGGAGGAAAAAAGAATCTGCTGTTTTGAAAATCGAAGCAAAGGTATTAACACATTCTGCTTTCAATTGAAATATTCTCTGATTAGATTTCAAAAAAAGTTATTCCTCCAAATTTCAATATTTAATAGACGTATACGGGAGGCATTTTTATTTTGATAACTATAAAAATATTTTGATATCACAGATTACAAAGATTATAGTATTTAATATTTACGTATACGTGGAGGAAAAAAAACTGCTATTTTGAACATCTGATCAAAATATTTTGCTTTTGATACCTTCAATAGTAAAACTGTCCAAAATCAGATATTCCTCCAAATTTCAATTAGTAATTGACGTATACGGGAATAACTATGGAAACATAGCTTGAAAACAGTCATTACTCTGACTTTTTTATAGTCAATCAATGTATACATTGAAACAGTCTGTATATTATTTTGAAAATATGATACAAATTACATCACTCTGTTTTTTGGCACTTTCGACTTGACAACTCAGAAAATATCAGTTATTCATCCAATTTTTAATAATTAACTGACGCATACGTTATAGTCATCTTGACTCAGGTAATTGTGCAAATATTTTGCGACATCACTGATACCTGAGATTATTTTTAATTAATCAAAGAAGAAAATTAATCAATTATTTGAGAATTTAGAAGAAAGATATCATAAGCACTTTGATGCATATTGTTGTTGCAATATTTCATCATCACCAGGGCAACTGGTCTATTTCTATTCATCGGTCTTTTCTGAAAGATAATAAAAAAATAGAATATTAGTGGAAGAGAATGTAAGCTAACAGAAGTATGATATTAGTTGTCATACAAGAATTAGTTCATATTCAGAACTTTGCAAACACCAAAATGTGTCTATTTTATATTCTGGAAAATACAAAATTCAATCTGCTACTTATAGAATTGTGTGTGCTCAATGCAAAAATTGCGGCGTTTGTAGCCTTTTAACGTACGGATTGCTATTCTCATTTGTTTAAAAAGTATTGTATATATTTTTTACTTGTAGAATATTAAAAGCCTTACTTATTTTACTAGTAACAGATTCGGGGTTCATTTTTGATCCATAAGTTTTCATTATCAGAAATTGTCATATTTATGAATTCGTAATTTACACAAATTTTGTTATTATAATTTTTTTATGTACATTTATGAAGTTTGGTTGCATAATATAATGGCCATCTAATAGAAAAAGTGTGCGAATAGTCACTGTGTACCGTGAAAACGCTGAATCCAGAGAATTCCCAGACGTTGTTGTGTTTTACGTATGGTTTGGTGGGTCAGCTTAAGGCGCAATAAGTCACATAGTTCGCTCGGCGTCGCGTGGAAGCCTCGTGTAGGGGATAAATTTTAGGGAATAAAGAGTCTGCTTGTAGAGGTCGAGAGTAAAGGTCACCATAGTGCGAGGTTGTCCGGAGTCGGACGAGAAGTAAGGAAGTTGTTCAGAAAGTAAAAATTATAAACATTTTAAAGAGTTCAGATGCATTATTGACCTGTGAACGAAATATTTAAATATTTAAATTTAAAACCTCGCTGTTCCCATGGTAAAAACTTCTTGGGCGTTGGATATTGTATTGGCTAGTTGATGGGTGAATCTTCGAGCGCCCTTAAGCAGAATTCCATTTGTCTGGAGCTTTAAAAGGATTGAGTTGTGTGTGTTGTAAAACTGTAGTTGCAATAAAAAGGCCTATTAACAAACTTAAAAGTTTTCTTTTGGTTAAAAGGTTTGGTTTTGTAGATTCTGTGCAAATGAAATTGAAAATTAATCAATTGGTATGTAAAGTTCATTTTAAATTTAGAAAATTAAATATATTGTAAACCTTGCATAACTCTTGTACCGTCAAATTTCACAACCGTGTTTGTATTTTGGGGTAATACTTTAAAGTGTAATTTAAACTGAACAATTTTTCTGTATATTTGATATTTAATTTTAATTTCTCACGTTTCATGAGGTCCGATAAAACGCCCTCGGATAAAACTTAAGTGGTTTTCTTTAAATTAATTGCCTTGGCACTGTTATGTAAATTTATATTTAAATTAATTTTTCTGTATTTAATGAATTATTTAAATATTATATTAATTAAAGTTCAGTTTCATCATTATGCTCAGATGGTAAGAGAACTACGTGCATGGGTTCGGTTCCCGGCCCGGTCGAGATTTTTCGATTCTGATCCTTGAATTGCTTAAAATTATTACAAAATTGCTATCTATCTTCAGACATATTCTTCGTTCCGAGTTGTTTAGTTTTGAATACGTAAAATATTCCATGCGCTTTGATTAAACATTCATTTAGCCAATTTTATTAGCAATAACACAAGAACACTGAGCTAAAATATATTAGTTGTTTATCCACAATAATATTAATTTCCAATTATAGTTAGTATGATATATGGTAACTTATCAAAATAATATTCGCTAACCACACAAATCGGGGACATTAAATTTATAAAGAGTCGTAATTTACTATAACCGCGTTAAGTGAAGAGAATTGTAATTTTCCATATATTTCTTAACTTGCACTTACCTACACTTTTTATTCGTGACTTTTTAAAATATAATAATATATACATTTTTGAAGGACGTTATTAACGCGATAGGGATTGATATTATTATTGTGTAAAAATTGTTTCATCATTGCGGTAGTAATATCATAGTAGTAAAACATTTCTCCGCCGACGGTAATATAAGTCGGACATTTAAAATGGTAAGAAAAATGAATAGTATGTTCAAATTAGTTTTTGAATGCACTAAATACTATAATCGCCCGCATCACATTTTGCTATACGCAGATTTCATTCAAAACACTGTTATCACCTTTTCATAGTAATCGTTTGAAATGAAATCTAATTTATGAATCAGAAGTTCCTATTTTTATTAGCAACATTAAGACAGATTTTCTTAAAACTTCCACTACAGTATCGTCGCAATATACAGATTTAAGACCTAAGCAGACGTCGGGGTGTCTGACGTGTTATCTACCTTCTAGGAGGAAGTGACGCATCAGAAATTGACAATGGGCTTGTAACTTGAAAGTTCGACGGTATTGCCCGCTTGGCAGAAATCCATGAAGAATGTACAAATATTAATTATTAAAGAATAATTTGGTATAAATTCATATTAAGATTGATGCGGAAAATTTGTTTTATTGAGAGCGAAGTCTACAAAACAGTTAACATTACTTTGATTCAATAAATTAAACGACAAAAAGGAATTAAATAATTTAATAAATACCAAAATTCATAAACTTATTTCTGTGAGTTATTTGACAAAACGTTTTTAAAAGACAGAAAAAATTAAAAAGTATTCTACAACTAAGAATGCAATAATACCAATTTTTTTAATTGATAAAATGTTAAAATCTATGGAGAAATATTACTTTTGAATGTATTAGTAATTGATTCATTTTAACATATATTTACTTTTAACGCATCAACAAAACTAGCATCATCCTGAAGTTTTGTTACTCTGAATTTATTTCGCACTTCACAACCAAATGGGCTGACCGATTTCGATGAAATTATACAACATTATAAAACACTAAACTGTACATTGAGAACTGTACAATATTTTCACATATAGGATAAATGTGTTTTAAGGACAGGTACTCAACTATTACATTAATATAATCAAAAACTTGTGTAAGTAAAATGCTACCATCTTTGTAATAATTTTTAACTATATCATTTGACAAAATCTAAAATTTCTCAGTCTGCATTAAGTAGCTTCAGCAATATAAATCATTTCAACAAATACCAACTACAGGCACCTTTTCATTGTAATTAAAGCTTCATGGAAAAATTTAAGAATTGTCTCATAATGAACTTTGTTAAGGTCACTATAAATATGTTTCCAATGAACACTACCAAATCTATATGACAAATAGTTCCTCAATCTTCATTTTCATGAAACTATTATAATTAGTTTTCAACAAATGATGGAAAGAAAGAAACAATTGAATTATAGGAATAAATATATAGAGTTGAATGCAATATGAAATTCTTATTAATTTTTTATATAACATGAATATTAGATCACGAAAAAGAAATATATGGTGTGTGATGTTTGGTTTAAATTTAAGATATTATGGTTCAACATTGTTAAGCTAACGTGTGGATTTTTTAATGAAAATGAAATGAATTATACAAAGCCATTCATAATTAAAAATAATAAATATAAGTTTATTTTATGTTCAAATAAATATTTATTCTCTCACATTATACATGGTATCTTGGGAGCAGTGACAGTAAAATATATGGATAGATTGTTAAATCTTTTTTTAAAAAAGAAATAGAATAATTAGATACGATCTTGACTAAGAATGACAACTCTTTAAACAATGACTCAGAAACATATCAGGCACTCACTTTGTACTAACTTCATAATTTTGAGAATAATAGAGTTTTAATAATCCCTGAATATCTGTGCTTATGAATCTCATCTTCACTTACATGAATGAACTAAGATGTTAAACAACTCTGTATATATTCATTCACTCTGAAATCTAATATTTGCTTACTCTTGTCATGTTTGAATTCATTAATTAATAAAAATTTAAAATTTCCCATATTTAATAGCTCAATGAACATTAATAAAAAATAACTATTGTTGATTATAGCCAAAAGAGTAAAATATTTTCAACTAGGCACATGAACATTTTATATGATTCAACTTATAGGTAAAATGTATTGAAATACAACAAAGTAGTGTTATATTTAACTGAAGCTCAAATAAAATTGTTAAATATAAGAATGTATTATGCATCAATTGAAATGGTGTCCATTATTTTTAAATTCTGAATGTTTAATGGGGCAGTTTAATATTTTATCCAAATCATGATATACACTATTTCTAAATACCAACGAACATCTCTGTAACATTGCAATAAAAAATTACTTGTAGAATAATTACCATTCATATCTGGATTATCTTCGTCCATCATATCATTGTTACCTGAAATAAATACTTCAATCTTAAAATGATTTTTATGTGAAACCTATAACTTAAAAATATATTTAATATGTTACATTGTGTAAACATATTTGACTTCAGTTTTCATTTTCTGTATAATTACAATATCAGAATGGCTGTGATATTAATACAGATATTTTCAGTTCAAAAACTTTTAATTAAGAGTGTTACATAGTTCATTTACTCACCTTCAGGGCTGTCTTTCTTGGCTCCATCCACAATGTTCACATCTTCATCTACTAAGTCAGCTGAGGAGGTTAGTTGCTCAAAATAGGCTTCATCACTTTCATTTGATGAAAGAGACTCAAACTCAAGACTTGAATCATTTGATGCGTCTGTTTTCTCTTTGTGTAACAGTAAATCGTACAATTTTCTTTTCTTGGACTGCGGTTCACATTCTGTTGGTGATCCACAACGTTTAATACAAATTTTTCGCATGTTTAACTCAAGATCTTCTACATATTCTTGGCTTGCTTCACTTCTGGTAGGTGGACTGGAACTACAGACCCAGGAAATTTCTGAGCTCACTGAAGTATTACTTAAAGTTTCAGAGTCGTCAGTTCCTATAACTTGATAAAGTCTGTGAACTGTGTCCTCTATGTCATTATCAACTCTATCCCCATTCAGGTTATTTTGGTTGTTCTCATATAACTGACTAATTTCAATGTTGCTTTGCTTTTCTTCTGGTGTGGATGTTGTTGGAAATCCATGATTATTCATTTCAAAATTACTCATTTCCAACTGGTTGGTTTCTTCATCTCCTTGGTTTAATTCAATTATGGAAGTTTGATTGCTACAAGAAGCCATAGAACTGCCTGAATTTACTGGATTTCTGTTAGGAGCATTAGGGTTATCACCAATTAATCCACTGGCACTTATCTACAAAGAAAGATTAAGACCATTAAGACCTAAATTTTATCTCCTTATCATGTTGCTATATCTTATGTTGTGACTCTAAATATTAATCAAAAAAATTTCTAACCATTAAATATTTTGTAATTTAATTGAATTGAATTTTCCTGTATTGGTCACTTGCTTATGGTATGGATATATAGGATTTATATAAGCCAGTAAATATGTGATTAACTTATAACTGTGGAGTTAATTATTACAACTATCCATACTTTATTAATTTTCATATTGACCAATTAATCTATTTCAGATGGTAATTAGTTTAATCCCATTATTTCTCTAAGAATTTTAATAAAATTATGAAGAGAATAATCTAATCCATGAAATTTTTTTTGCTATCCTGAAACCATCTTATGTTTTACATACCACCGACGAAAAACTTATTATGTCAAATAAAAACTACATTCTAACTTCAAATTTATAAAAATTTATGTAGAGGTACATATCCAAATGTATAAACATTTGTTGGAATTAGGAACTAACGTCCCGGAATTTATTTCCCAAATTAATTATATAAAATGAAGGGCAAGTAAGAGAAGAGACATGAGAATGCCATGGAACTGAATCAAATTTACAGCTGAAAGACTTCCTATGTTCTCTGATTGATTTCTGTTCTTTCATATTAAATTGATATTGCATTTGTAACTTTCAATACTTCCTCTATTTTTTGTGACACCAACCAGGTTAGTGTTTTAAATTTATTCTGATTTGTTCCATGTCATTTTCTCAGTTTCATAGTTAAAATTCAGGCCATTGTATACTTTGTTATTCCATAAAATTGAAATAAAAGCTCAAATCCATTATAAATATACTTTACATACAATATAATTAAGTTTATTATTTTTATTAATTTAGTTTATATATATATATATTACTCACTGGATTTGTAGTTTTCACATAAAAGTTAGGGTCATTTATAATCCCTATCATTGATTGACCTGTAAGCAAAGCTGTAAGTATAGGAGTTTGACTGGCAAGTGATTTATTGGTTTCAGTACTTTTACCACTTTCATTTTTCTTTGGCAAATTTCTATAATGTTGAGGCTCTTCAGGAATAACACTATTTTTTTCTGTGTACAAGTCCTGCAACCACATAGACAGATTTAGTATTCTGGAATGGGCATTAGTGGTTTAATCTTTATGTTTGTTATATAAAAGACTTCAACATGGATAGGTAGGTTAAATTAAGTTGAATTTTTACCGATATTTTTCGAAAGAACAAGTTTGCATAAAAAATATAACTTATCTTATAATATTAAAATTTATGTTTAACATATGAAAGAATTAATAATTATGAGTTTATTAATAGCAGCAGTCCATAAACTTTCTGCAGATTCTAGTTCACTTCAAAAAATATAAACAAAAACATTGAATATTGATGAGGAAATACTTCAAGAAGTTTTTTTATACAAGATACATGTATATTTTTTATCTGATTTTCTGCCCCTAAATCACACTATATATTTGAAGGACAGTAACCTATGACACTGTTCTTAAATGGATGGGCGGACAGAATGGCATGAGAGCATTGCTTGTGACATGAGTTACAGGATTATTTGAACACTCTGAATGCCCTGCTAGTTCTGGAGATGCTGTATCAATTTCCTCAAATGCCTCAGATTGGCTGTCTTCATATCTGTGTATAATGTCAGAGCTATCATGAACTATTAGTGTGTTTCTGGACTGTGAAAAACAGAATAATTTAATATTTACAATGTTTTGCAACTACTGTGCAAGCTAACCAATACTTTATACATAAACTTCTTAAGATTATTTACCTGTGTCTCTGTTTGTGACAATGACAATCCAAAGTTAGCTTCTTCGAATACAGTATCACTTGGAGTGTCATACACTAAAATATTTAAAGTTTCTGGCTCTGATTGTGGAAAAGACCAGCCAAATGTAGCTTCTTGGATCTCCGACCCAATACTTTTTGAATTTTCTGTCTCTGTTTGTGTGATAGACAATTCATAAGTACCTTCTTCAAATTTTGCTTCACTCTGAACCTGAGACTTTATAATTTCTGAAGTTTCAGAATATTTTGTAATTTTTTTTATTGGCTCAGTACAATATTGACTGTCATCATCTCTATTGTAACATACTTGGTCAGTACCACTGATCTGCAAATGAATGCAACATTTTACTATTTGCAATATTTTTACAGTTAATAAAGACAACCAATATTTAATATCGTTAACCTGTCTCATTGTTCTGGTGAATGTGTAGGAGGGTACAGTCAAATGTTGCTCATCAGATGCTATGGTTTCCAAATTTTCATTACTGAACATTTTTCTCTTTTTTGGAAGTTTGTAGAGAGGGCCTTGATCAGTATTGCTCTTGGCAGAAGGATTCTTGAGTTCTGCTAAAATCTGAAATTTAATGCACCTATTTGCTATTCATAAATTCAGTCATAACTTAAAAATTAGTAACATTCACCTATGTGTTGGTGATCCCCAGATGATCTGCTTAAGAAGATTTGGCTGTCACTAACCTTCTGTGTTGCACCAGTTAAGATGCAGCTAAAATCATCTTTATGGGACTGACAATCACTCTGGAACTCAATTGACATATTTTCTTCAGGCTCTGAGATTACTGGCTCTTCTGAATTCTCTTCTGTACTTTTCTTATTTTCAGCAGACCCATATTGGTTGTCTTCATTCATGTTGCTCATAACACAAGGAATCTGTACAGTTAAATTCTGAATAAAAGTCATAAATATATATTATCATGACATTTAGTCAAGTGAACTAGTCACTCTTTAAAAATTCAAAAATCACAATTACTGAGGGATAACAATATAATATTATCCAAATTGCTAAATTGTTTAGAAATATGAAGAAAATTTGTCTGTGACATCTATTATTAACGTAACTTTGGTTCTTCTTAACTATAGATTTAATGCTTTCATCAAACACTATGGATCCAGTGGCAGACTGCATTAAATGACTTACAGTTGATTTGGGGTGTGATAATTTTTTTTATCCAAATAAATTTTAAGAACTGAATGAGGATAAAACAATTCATTAAAGCACTTTTAATAAATTCAATAGTGACAAATTTATATGCAAGTACATGCATGCATTGTAGTTATCTATAATAACAACATTCCTCAGTACACTATGAAATTCAATGTACTTTCACCAGGTGTATTGAAATTTGAATAATTATGTTTAAATTTTACGTTAAAATTTTAAGGATCATTAATACTTTCAAGTTAATATGGGATGAAGTGTTCAGTAGAATTGTTGAAATATTATTCAATTTTTTTATTCATAAAAAATTAAATTAAATCTGAAGGATTCAACAAAAATATTATATATATATATATATATATTAAAATATTAATATGTATAATATAATATAACAAAATAAAATAGTAATATATATTAGAAAAATTATACGTAAATAGACACATAATATGTATAATTAAACTGTAATCATAATTATATCATCATTCTTTTACAAATATCTTTCTTGTTTAAAATTCATAATGTGAAATCTGTAATGATTTCAATAACACTGGAAATATTTGTTCTGAAAGTACATGATCCTTATTTAATCATGAGACTAGGCAGTTATAACAATTTTTAACAGAATACACTAGAAAATAATACGCATATTCATTTCAAACTTACAAAACGAACAGAAGCAATTGTGTTCCCAAGTATCACTTAGCAAGCGAAACGTGGTGTAATGATGGCCACCGGAGTTAACATAAATTATTGCCCAAATTTATGGAATAAAGTTAATATATGCTACTTCATTTCAGAGTATAAACTATATGTAGATAGATATTTGCAATAAAATGTATGGAATATTCTCCCTACCTTTTACACATAAAAGACGTTAATATATGATTGTTTCAGTGTGAGGCGGATAGCTTGTCTCCTTCGATAGGATCAAAAATGCTTTAAGTACAAGATGGCTGACAAAAGGGTGTGGAGCGTATGAAAATTCTCGATGTGAACACTGGTTTGCTTGCGAGATATCAAAATGTAATTTCTGAAAAACAATATACACTTTGTGAAGAAAGCATTCTTATAATACGTTTTTGATTATTACAGTTAACTGAAAGTTTTTTACATTCTAACAAACACAAGTTTTCTTCGTGGAAAATTCATTCACATTGGTGTTTTCATGTATATTCATTCAATCGATAAAATTTATTTTAAATATCAGACTTCAAAGGAGACTTTAGGACATTACCAGGTTTCATTGAGCTGAAAAAAAAATACTATTAAAAAAATTTTCGCGGACCGCAGAAACGTCAACATCGAGAAATCTGAACCTGGTGCACAATCGTGAAAATTTATTAATAATTTACACCGGGAAAGCTTACATTCATTGATAATATATATATATATATATATATATATATATATATATATTATCAATGAATGTAAGCTTTAATAATAAGTCAAATTTATTAATAATTTGATATATATATATATATTATCAATGAATGTAAGCTTTCCCGGTGTAAATTATTAATAAATTTATATATATATATATATATATATTATCCTTCGACCACAGAATTGGGCTTATTCGATACCTCTAACGATAGATACTTTCAAGTATTGTAAAATATCTAGTCACGGCACTAGGTTATCAAGCTTTTAACACAAAATATACTTGTACAACAAACATGCTCTTATTGTAATTTTATAAAGATTGAACCTAAAATAATTGCTTTAAAACTAAAGTTAGAAAATAGTGCATTGACAAAATATTAGCTCAATATTTCTTACACTTTATTTACGTTATTTATGAATAGGATTTTATTTGCTCCGTTTCTATTTCAAAGATTAGGTGAGTACAATTTAAAATTATTATTTATGATTCTATTTTATATTCTTTTTTCATTCAAAAATATTTTGTGGTATACAAGTTGTACTAAAATTGAAGGATGGTACTCTTCTTTCCTATTACATTCCAGGAAAAGTAGTGTAGAAGTTCAGTAATGGAACCTAACCCTTCAATGCATTTTTGTGTATATTTTTAAACTAAATCTTTTAAGATGTAATTTTTTCAATTACAATTCGGAAAAAAATATCAAGCCAATTTGGCTCATGATGTTGCACATATTCAACAAATATAATTAGGTTGGATTTATCAATATTTCACATTAATTGCATAATTATTATTGTAGTGCAATTAGAATACCTTGAGACTGACGCTTAAATTTTCTTTTCTGAAAAAAAAACACTGAAAAAAATATATCTTGAAGATGACCGGCGGGTAGAAAAGTCTGAGTTAAGGGCTTGACTAACAGAATGCTAGGAAAGGCACGTTTAACATGCCCACGGATGCAAAAAATTTCACATTTCCTTAAGGGCATGTTGTTCCATATCTGCATCACAAATTAGCTCTATTACAAACCCTCAGACGCCTTTAAAAAGCTTTGTTGCATATATGCTACACTATGCACTAAAGATTTAATTTAAGAAATTGTCATTTGCATCCATCAAGTACACCATGGGCAAGTTTTGGTGAGATTCGAACACTCGCCTTGTACAATATAAAAATATAGCTCTATATTTTAATTAGATTTAAAATGAAGTTTTACCAAAATTTTATTATCAATGAAGTCATAGCCTCTGCACAGTTCATATGATTTAATAAAACCACCCATATACCCTTCGCGGAACTGAGTATTGAAGTCATTGGTATATCACCTTGCATCACAGTTCTAGCCACCACTGGAATTCGCGGCATCTTACCTTTTTTGTAGGGGTCCTGTACAAGCATAATATCATGTTCTTGTTCGTAAGACAACCTTTCTGTTTTCCTGCAATTCAGTAGCGTCAATTCAAGGCTTTATTTTGAGCTATTTTATCACCCATAGAGCGTCATGTTCCAGCAGCTGGAGACATCATTCCCAACGTATTCACTGAAGGCATCAGAGCGAGTTCCCGCGACCGTCCGATCAACACCGTCCCTAGGAACGGTCAAACGGTGATTGCTCTGCGGGCTGCAAGCCACCAGGTTGCAGAAATCCCTCTCGCGCTTGAGCGGTACCCAGACCCTTCCATTGTCGCAGGCCTCACTTTTCGAGGCCACGACGCTGGACTATCCAGAGCCTACGTCAGCACTCGCGTTGTCCGACGCTCCGCAAAATGCGTTCGGCGCCATTTGCAGCAACGCGTCGGCAGTGCACGACAGACATTGGGATTCTTTTCTAAGACGCTGAAACTGCAGCAGGCATAATGGCCAGCATCTTTCCGGGAATGAATCCCCATTCTTGTGGTCGTTCGTTTCCGACCCACGTTGGACTGTTCCATATGTGTCTCTTCAAAAGAACGATGAACTCCCAACCATGCATAGTCAAAAACTCATAATCACAATTGAAACTACGCCTCGCCAACACTCCTGACTTCAACACGCAAATATTTGTGACACCACTGGGCAGGTGGAACCTTCTTCGGCATACGGCAAAAGTTGTCCGCCAATCCTATTGGATCAGTAGGCCAGCTGACTCCTAAACTCGTCGAGCCACGGAGAAGGGAATTTTGCGTCCCCACAACAAACCCCACTAGTCATCGGAAGGGCGTGGGACAAGTACCAAGAGCCCGACCTACCTCATGCAAGTTTTCTAGGGTTTGCCCTGGATCACTTTTAGGCGAATGCCATTTAGGATTCTTAAAGTATAGCCCGGGAGCCCCAACCTTTCCGTATCCCCCATTTAGAATCCCTTCCTATTCCAGCCTCTACCAGTAGGCCCTACAACTTAACCATTTCCTACTGCGAGTCGCTGCTGCGCTTGTTCCAATAGTGAAAAAAATTCCAGTTCTGAAAAAAATTCCATCATGTAAGCGGCGGGAGTAAATATAATACTACACTCTTAGATTTGAGGATATTCAATTGCTTGGTATTGCTGAGTGCATTCAGTTGTCACGTATAAAGAGAGGAGGTATTTAGCTGAGAATTGAGGGTTGAATGATAATTTCGAGAAGTTAGCAAGAAGTCAGTCCAGTTAAAAGTTGTTTATCTTTAGTGGAGATATGAGAACACTTGCAGTAGAGTTGTTAGTGGAACAGATCTAAAATTCAGTTAAAAATTGAAAGTTGAGGTGAGAGTTACAGATTGTGTCCAGTCTTTAGAGTTAGATGCTTCCAGTCCCGTGTGGGAAACAGTGGGCACGTTTGGTGAAGCAACAGCCATGTAATCAATCCATAGACGACTGAATAAAAGCAGAAATGAAACCCCATCGTCCATCTTGTGACAGATAAAAATTTTAAGATATAAACTTTACAATTTTTTACTATACGAGATGCAATTATGGATTTAATCCGCACATTAAACGCTACGAAAGGTATGTTTACCTAATTTAAATTAAATTATAGTAACATCTATTACAAATTTATTCACTATTGACATTTGATATATGAATAATTTAAATAAAAATGATTGCCTTTCAGAATCGCAGTATGGATTTAGAAAAGTTGTTGGCACAAATATTTGAGAAACTTAATATTAATCAAATTACAATGATAAGAAAACTTAACCTATGGAATTACACCACAATATTCTATAAACATTAAGAAATGGGCATACACCATATACATAGTTTTTCTGTTTTCTTATCACTGTAATTTTGCATAAATCTATATATATATATATATATTATATTCCTCTAATATTTTGCTTTTTCTGTTGAATGCCGTTTTATGAACATAAACTGAGATTCTGAAAGAAAATTATTTTTAAAAAAAATTATTCTTGACCCTATTTAATTGGAGATGCGCACATACGTTCGCAACCATCACCAGATTGGGTGTACCATCAGACGTATTCTAGAAACATGTAACGCAATACGTGGAATCATACATTGCATTCGAAGCCTGACTCAATTTCGAAATGTACTCAGCCATGACGCAGTCGGGCAAAGGTTTTCGAGTTTGTTGGCGTCCTTAACGAATGAATCTATAAATGATTACTAAGAATTCTAATTATAAGAAGATTGAATATATTTAGTCAATAAGAGCACAAAGACATATTACATAAATTTTAGACATCTAATTTTAAAATTTAATATCTCTGGGCGCTTTACAGGGCCTAGAAATAGTAGTGGAATGAAATTTGCTTTTTTAGTATGTTTCCAATTCAATACAACAAACATGGAAATTTAATTTAACAAAATATTTAAATTAATAGAATATCTCCAATTTAATACCATACAATATGAAATTTGAAGGTTCAGAAATATTCAATAGTGTACAATGGATGTATTCTTAAATCTCTACAGAAATTTTACATACCATTCTGTGATGAATCCTTTTATCAACCACATTTATCACATCACAATATAAACAATTTCTACTTTTATTCAACCAACCAAATATTTGATATTACTTCTCCTGGTGGTTGTTTTCGCCCATCGCAGTGGCCTGTGGAAGCTGCTACATCAGCCGCGTGGTCGGCTGTAACATGAAGTCTCTTGATTTGCTCACGTGAAAGTGACGTCGCGAACATCTGATGTGGATACGAACCACAACTGACAGTCTTTAGAACCAAAATTTTTTCTTTTAATGATCATGTAAAATGTCAATAATATGAACGATGCAACTGGAGACAAACTGTATTATTATTCTAGAGAAATTCAAGGAATTTCAGATGCGTGCTGTGTGGAATCTTAAGTCGTTAGAGGCCAGAGTGATTACAGCCTCAACATGATAATCTCAGATATTCTGTCCTTTACTCCGAGACATTGAACCAAGCCCTTTATGTAGAGAACGTTGAAATTGTATTTTTAGAGTATTAGTTGTAAAGATGTGTATAGATTAAATAACGCAGAGATTCGTGATTCGTCAGGAAATTTAGTCTGGAAAGAAACTTTTGACACAAGAGTCGAGGAATGTCCTTTCCTGGTAATCAAGTATTGATTATTGAGTCAATGATGTATTGCCGAGATTTCCTAATATTTTCTGTGTTGTTTATGTACGTAGCTTAAGTAATGAAAATATGTTCATTTCTACTCATTATTTACTGCTGGACATTCTTAAGCTCTGTTAACTCTAGTATCGATTTTACATCGCGTATATTTCCTCATCACTTATTCTGTCAACGTTTTAGAAAAATAACAAAAAAGCGAAATTGCCTTTTCTGTAACTCTGAGATGCTTCTCGCAGGTTGCAACTGCTCCGTAACATTTCCATACACCTGCTTCAGCTTCATTTAAATATTTGACAAGCGCTATAAATTTATCAAAAACCATCATCAAGTCAATAGCGGAAGGAAAAAATCTTGTTAGCTACACACGAATGATTCGTTTATAATTCTACAGTGACAGAACTCTTTTTTAACATAGAAGTTTAACATGTATAGTGTTGTCAACTGACAAGTGCAGTTGTGTTTCTCTAGGCTCTTCATCGTACCTGACGAAAGGGACAAGGATCCCAGAACCGTTGTGTGGTATTTATATTACCTTTTTGTCTGATTCATTATTTATTTTATCTACCAATGGGCAGTTTGCCCGGCGGCAAATTTAGTTACAAATTAAATAAAATAATTTAAAATAAAGGAAATTAGAGTATATATATTGTAATAATCGAATTAATAGCATTTGATTTAATTTAATTAATTTGGATTTATTCGTGCCACACGTTGTGGAAGCCATTATGTAATATACAAAATGAGTGGACTTTTAAATGAAAAATTTATTCAAATTTTAACAAACAAAAGAATTTATTGTGGCAATACTTGAAACAATTACACAATTTACAAATAGAACTTATCTCAGGGTCATTACTGGGTTTGATAACGGCTAATCATTTATTTAGAACTCTTATCAACACAAATTTCAATAAAAGATTTACTCGTCAATTAACAAAGACGAAATTTACTTGTCGATGAAATTATCCTAAAAGATGGATTCTACTTAACAAATTTTATCAAAGGAAGAGAACGAAATCTGACATCTATCTTTTAATCCGGTTTACATAATTTATTGTTTTATATTGGTACTCACGGCCGCATTCCAGGATACTTTTGACTTACGAAGCACTATGGCGGGTTTTTGCACAGCTTCTACTCAAACTCACAGATTCTAATTAATATTTTTAGTTTTAAATCAGGAACCTCTTCTTCGTCTCTCCCTCCCTCGGTTGAGTTACTCACGGCTGTCCATCTTAACAATTTTTTATAGTTCTGCTTGCGTAAATGTTTTGCCTATGTGCAGAACATTCATGGCCCAATTACCTCTGTTGGTTGATAATCCTCGTTACTTCTTTGCCAGTTTCCGTTAAATATTTGAACTGATCTCATCTATTTCAACTTAACCAAACTTTCCAGCCAACTGATGCTAACTGGCTCCTCAATATTATAATGCGACCTGTACTTGGCCAAACCGTCCACCCAACTCTTTAATGATCATTCCTCCCGTGCAGAGTCGAATTCCTTGCCACGGTTTTTGACCTGCAAAGGCTTTAAAGAAAACGTGAAGCGACTCGTCTGTAGTGTTTCCCATCCTAGCATCTTTATTTTATCGCTCCCATGCCAATTTTCATCCCCTACACCCTGGCAAGAGGGCACCCTTAGGGTTTGGGGTGGAAATTACAAATCTACACCGGTGGAGCAAATTTCACCAAATTTCGTACACGTGTTCTTTGCGACCAGGAAACAAACACTCTCGGGATGAGATGCGTCTACCACCCCTAGAAGTGGGATTGGACGGGGGTGGAATTATTTAAACATGCTAAAACAGTTGATATTTCAGTCGTATAAATATTTTTAGGGGTCCAAGATATTGGTAGTGTTTCTACCGATGTTATCTGAATATAATTTTCATCCTTTACACCCTGGGGAAAGGGCACTCTTTACGGTTAGGGCTGGACAATACAAATTTACACCGGTGGAGCAAATTTCGTACACGTGTTCTTTGCGACCAGGAATATAACACTATCGGGGTGAAACGCGTCTATCACCCCCAGAAGCGGGGGTGGAAATATTTAAACTTGATAAAACAGCCGAGGATGGGAATTGGCATTGATGAGAGGGGGCGGGCGGGGAGAGAAAATTTCAAACATGCTAACCGGCCGATTTTTGCGTCGATTCAATAACATTCGGGATCAATAGCATTCATAATATTTCACTACATGTTATCTGTGTATAATTTCAACTTATTTTAGGCATGGAAGTGGTGCACTCTTAAGGGTTAGGGGTAGAGTGGCATTACATGAAATTACGCAAACATTCGAGTTTCGAGTCGAATCCGAAGTTATATTTGTCACTGTGTTTAATTATGACATTTAACTAATTTATATAAAAATAACGCAAACACAATCGAGATTTGACTCGAATCCAGGGTTATGGTTGCCAGTGAGTTTAATTATGATATTCAAGTTGCCGTTTTAGTCCCCCAAGTTGGGGTCGTTAATGGTGGAAATCTTCAAACAGACTAACATAAAAATCGGATAAATATTTTCGGGGTAAAAGTGATTAATAGGGTTTGTATTAACGTATGTGAGTAAAATTTCAACGTTTTACGGCATGGGAAAGGAGCACCCTAGGGGTTGGGTTGGAGGTCCGTTACAAGAAAATAACTCGAATACAGCCGAGCCTGAAGTCAAATAACCGAAGTTATGGATAACGACTGAGTTTAATTATGACATTCAACTAGCAATTAACCTCCCAGGGACGGGGTTGGAAATAATCGAACATGGATAATCTACCGATTTATGCAACGACTAATTTTTTCGGGATCAATGAGATTCATAAAATTTCTCTACATGTTCTCTGAGTATAACTTCCACCCCTTTCGGGCGTAGCAGAAGAGATCCCATAGTGGTGGTGGTGGAGGAACGTTACAATAAAATAAAGGGAATACAACTAATATTGGGGTCAAATCCATGGTTATAGAGGTTTCTGAGTTAAATTATAACATTCAATTGGCCATTTAACCTCCAGGGGTGGGGATGTATGGGGTGGTCGGGGGAATAATTTTCTAACATCTTAAACGGTCGTTATTTCCGTTAAATAATTAATTATGGAGGTCAATAGCATTGATAATTTAACTACCAATAATGTTTGTAAAATTTAACCCCTTTCGGCTTGAGAAAGAAGCATACTTAGCGGAGGGGGTGGAAACTTTCAAACATGCTAAACCAGCCGATATTTAGGTAAATAAATATTTTTAGGGATCGAAGAGATAGAAAGTGTTTTAACCGATGTTATCTGAGTATAGTTTCAACCCAATACAGCGTGGGAAAGGAGCATTCTTACGGGTTAGATTATGACAATCTGGACAACACGCGAGGGGTGGGCTGGAGTGGGAGTAGTTGGGCGGAGGTGAGCGTGGTTAGAAATTTAAAAACATGTTGACCGGCAATTTTTTGCGTCAAATAAATAAATTTTGGGATAAAATAAAATAAATTAAAAATTTCTCTATATGTTCTCCGTGTTTCAGTTCAACCCCTTTCGGGATTTGGAGGGTAGCTCCCCTTAGATACATAAAAATATCGCAAAATCAATCGAGATTGCAGTCTAATCCAGGGTTATTTATATTACTGAGTTTTATATGACATTAAATTGGCCATTTAATCCCCCGGGGCGGGAATGACCGTGGTGGAATTTTTCAAAAATGTTAAATCGTCAATATTAGCGTGAAATAAATAAATACAAGGGCCATTGACGTTGATAGTATTTCTAATGGTGTTGTTTGTAAAATTTCATACGCTTTCAGCGTGAAAGGGGAACACGCTTAGGGGTAGGGGTTGAAACATTGTAACATAATAAGACAACCGATATTATTCAGATAAATATTTTAAGTTGTCAAAGAAATTGAAAGTATTTTTACCGATGTTATTTCAGTATAACATTAACCCTTTACAGAATGAGAAGGGAGCACCCTTAGGGTGAGGGTGGTCGGCGTTACACGGAAATGACGCGAATACAACCGAGATTGGAGTCAAAACCAGGGTTATCGATGTCCCTGAGTTTAATTATGATATTAAATTGGTCATTTAACCCCCAGAATCGGGGGTAGTTAAAAGGTGGAAGTTTTGAAACAAGAAATCACGGTGGTTACTAACGTACAATAAATATTTCCAAGGGTTATTTAGATTGATAGTATTTCGATGTTGTGTATGTAAATTTTCCATCTTTGTCGGCATAAAATGGGAGCACGCTTAGGGGTGGGGGTGGAAATATTCAAACTTGATAAAACAGCCGATATTTGAGTCGGATAAATATTTTTAGGGGTAAAAGAAATTGATAAAGTTCATAACAATGTTATCTGAGTATAACATCAACCACTTACAGCATGGTAAAGGAGCACCCTTAGGAATAGGGGAGGGATACTTAACAGGAAAATTACACGAATTAACCCGAGATTTAAATCAAAATCAAGGTTATGTATGTCACCGAGTTTAATTATAACATTCAACTTAGCATTTAACCCGTAGTGGTGGGGGTGGAAGGGGTTGTAATTTTGGAACATGCAAACACGGCAGATATTTGCGTTGAATAAATATTTTTGTTTGCCTAATATTTTTCGCAGTTAATTCAATTCAGAATATTTGTCTTTACGCTGTTTGTGTATAATTTCAACCCCTTAGGAGGCGATTACGGATAGGGGTGATGTTGGGTGGATCGTTACAGCAAAATAATTCCCATACGACTGGGATTGGAATCAAATCCAGGGATATGGAAGTCGCTGAGTTTATTTATGATAATTTGGTCAACGCGCGTGGGTGGGTGGCGGTGGGAGGGGGTTGCGATGTGGTGGATGATGTTGCGAAGGGGGTAAAAATTTGCAAACATTTCAAACAGTTGATTTTTTCGTCGAATAAATATATTTCTGGTTCAATGAACCTTATAATATCCCTCTACATGTTCTCCATGTATAATTTCAACCCTTTACTGGTTCGGGAGGGAAGCATCCTTAAGGGAGTGGCATTATTAAAAATTATGTAAAACAATCGAGATTCGAGTTGAATCCAAGGTTTTGTATGTCACTAAGTTTAATTATTACATTCAACTTGCCGTTTAACTCCCACAAGCGTGGGTGGTATTTTTAAAACATGTTAATCGGCCGATATTAGCGTCACAAAAACTGTTTTTGGGGTCAATAAAATTCATAATATTTCTGTAGATGCTCTCGGTGTATAATTTTAATCCCTGGCGGCATGGAAGGGAGCAAGCTTATGGGTGGGAAAATAACGCTAATACGATTGGAATCAAATCCGGGGGAAAATACATCTCTGAATATAATAATTACATTCAACTTTTTGTTGAACCCAAAGTACAGTGCGGACGTGGGTGGAAATTATGTAAAATGTTGAAACGGACGATATGATTTATGAAAGAAATTTTTTCGGGGTCAATGAGTTCAACCCCTTTCGGCATGGGAGGTGAGAACATGTAGGGATAGGGGGCGAAGTGCATTACATAAAAATAACGCAAAAGCAACCGAGATTGGAGTTAAATTGGGTGTTATGGATATACGACATCCCGGGAAACGCCGGGCACCCAGCTAGTACGAAAATATATCTAACAGACGCCGATAATGCTTAAGTAACATTTATACTTCAGCTTCAAGTTTTTATCTTCTCATGCGAATTGATTTGCAAGCAATACAGTATCATCCAGTATTATAATTCACAAACAGACAAAATGTAAACTTTTCACATAATAGTTGAAACAATTCTTCGTTAATTCCTCACTATAATAAAATTGATTGAGAAGTATCGATGATGAAATTCACGTGATTAATGACTACCTTAATACTTTATCGTCACCAATCATTTTAGAAGGATGCTTAAACTATACTACACTTTGTATAAAAGGAGTCTACAAGGTTATATTTTAAAGGTTTAAATTCCAATAACCTGAATATTTTTATTTTTCTACTGCGCCATTTATCATTCAGTATTGTATCAGTATAGTTCACGTTTTGCAATTTACTTCCGAGTGTCAGTAACTGTGAATAGCATAAAGGAATTATCACCCATTAAATGGTGTTTTTAATGGCACTTGATAAGCTTCTAGATCATATAGTTTATAGAGTGTAGATATTCCTTTGAGAGGTGTTGAGGTGGGGATTGGAGGAAGGAGCAGTCGCTCGGAGACGGTGCGACCTCACAGGACGGAAAAATTCACGGCTTGCTGATTTAGGTATTTCATCACACAAATAAGTGGCATGCTTCAATAATTGTATATTGCTGTGAAAACATAGCTTACATTCACATTCATTTAGTTTCCGTTTGAGAAAAGAGATAATATCAACACGTGATATATAATTACAATAAGTTACATATTTTTATATTCATAACAACTTCCAATGTTGTATGTAGGCAAATAAAGTTATATATTCCATTATGAAAAAGCGGTGAGCATTTCGAAATATTTCATTGGACGCCTTAATCACTGATAAAACACACATTAGTTTAATTGTATAATGTAGTAAGCTCTCATATTTGCTAAAACAACTCTGGTTGTTATATGCTTGATTCAAAAAAAATCATTTGTAACTCGAAGAGAAATTTACAAGCAGAAATTAATATAAAGTATGGTGGGAAGTATACTTTTTGAACCTTGTTCAGCTCACGTGATGATTGTAAATAGGCTTAATCCCATCACCTCTCTATATTTCCCCTCCGTCTGCGAGCATCCCTAACTCATGTGGGAGAAGCAACACAACTTTCACTATTGTTACTGTTTTCACTGCGTTCAGCTACCTGAATCTGCCAAATGAAAGAACATCTCAACTGAACTGCTTTAAAAGATCTTCCCACCCACCACTCGCGATTCTAAGGGCCATTTTATGTGTTTCTGTAGAAAACTGGTTATTTCCTTAAAATAGTTTTAAGACAATAACTCGACCCAGTCTCGTAAACAGAGCCTGATAAATTGAAACCGGACAATTGTAGTCTTGTCTTATGTCATTGATACTTTCTGGTCAGAAGGACACTTATCGGGCCCATATTCTCCTAACCTTGTACCTTCAAGCATTTCAAGCACAGAATGGAGGAGATATTCTCTCGCAAAAAGAGGAACATTCCTTCAGTGTTAGATATAAAATTGTAATTTTGTAACCTACTGTTAAAATATTAGAGAGTTAAGGCTTTGTTACTGCAGGTAAAAAACAACAGTTCTCGGGTTTCAAACGCACAACGTTTCAACGGTGTCGTCCCATTTGCGGACAGTTTTTCATATGCGTTTACGGTGAACCAGGTAGAATGTCCCCCTGGAGCCAGAGGATTAGCAAAGGCCGTACTCACTGGACTTCCATCAAACATAGATTTATTTTATTTTAAAATATTTAGTGTATTTCAAGTTTACGCCGCTTTACAAGAAAAATTATGCCCAATATTTAATTCACTGAATTTGGTGCTGAGATGACCTTTTTGATGTATTACATCTTAAAATCTTTTAAATGCAAATATTCTATATTTTACCAAACTTCTGCTGTCGTATCTCATAGTAAGTATAAATTTTCTTATCCATCTCAATATATATCTCCTTTCTTCTCAGTCCTTCTAAACGATTTACAATTTAAATATTTTTATTATATTATTATCACAACTGTAAAGTTCCGGACTACAAGTTAATTTTAATAAAATTAAAATAGAAAGTCCTTCTAAATGTAGTTCCATTCGTAACAATTAATGATGGGATTCTCAGCTTCATACTTCAAAATTTTAACGAAGTGTGGTCTTCCAACCTGGCTATTCATTTTATGGCTCCAACGTTACACGCAATTATTAGTTCTGTGTCGTCTACAGTAAGACTAATGGATTCTATAACCACCGTTTTTTATATTGTTGTTGTTCAGGCTTTAGAAACGCTAGTGCGATACGCATTCAGGCGTTCAGTCTAACTTATTCAGTGTCTTTATACAATTTTGTCATTCCGACGTCATGAACTTTCCTTCAAACGCATTGCGTGAAATGAAACAATACCGACGCAAAGGAAATACCTAATTTAATGTCGGGATTGTGGAGTTATCAGTCTCAGGACCCGCAGTACTACTTGAAACAAACGTAAATTGCCGTCTTCTTATCTAGAAGAAAGGCAGACACAACCCTTACAACGTTGATTTCACATTTTGTGCTACATAAATCTGCACGGATAGTATATATTTGTGCAAATTGTTGGCAGCAGCTTTTAAAAGTCCTGTCCAAAAAAATACATTTTGTTTCTTAACACCTTTCCTTTGGTACGAGCGAAAATTAATTATGGCAATTAAACGGAGAAAAAAACTGCTCCAGTCAGACATTTTCATTAATTCCTCACTGATAACCACATCTCTCTGCGACCCTTGAACTTCGTGTCTATGCCGGGGACTATACTGATCAGTTCAGACCCTCCGGTCAATAAATTGCAGATTTTTTGGTATCATTTTTCTTGCATTGCTGCGTAGAATTCATATATACTAAATATTTTAAAATAAAACTAAGATTGACCGCAAATGGGATAGATTTTCAGGCGCCCGTAAAGGGAATGACCGCATTTGGGACGCAACAGTTTCGACCGCTTGCTCTGCCATCGTCGTCAGGTATGAAACCGGTTTGACACTACAATTTAAAAGCCTCATATCAGCAAACTGCTTCATCACGAAACGCAAAATTCCTGTTATTTTTAATAATGATATGTGGTGTATTACGATACGATTATCCAGGAAATGAGTCAAGTAAAGCAACACACACAAAATGTAGTAACGATCGCTCAGGCCACTAAAATGAAAAACTGAAAAAGTTATCCCATATTAATACCACTAATATTCACAGCATCAGTAGACCAGAATATTTGTATGACTAACAAATATACTCTAAAATTTATTATAAAAAATATATTAAAGAAAGTGACCACGACCACCTTTCTGCAGAAACACTTGTACTATGTTGAAGAATACACAGATACGTTTAATTATAGTAAAATGACATGAATAATCTTCAGTTGTGATTTAAAATTAATTTAGTTCTAAAGATAAATTACAATTTGAGGATGTGGAGAAAGCTTTCACGAGCCGTTAAGGCCATGGTTATGTTGAATTCAAGTATCAGGATGGAGAAATGTAGACCGGACCAGGAATCGAATGGACGCTCTACCAATGACCACCCTTGACGACTCCAGATCCAGCGTGAAATTCCTCCATCCATTAGACCTAAAGCAGGCTCACCTACAATTTTTTTACAAATCATTTCTTATATGGCTTAATTTTAGGTCTTAAAATAAAGAACGGATTTTATATGTAAATTGATTAAGGGTTTTAGAATTTTCAATTCAATAATACGGAGGGGAAGGGGTGGTTAACCTGCATTAGGTCTAATCGATGCAAGAATTTTGCACCGGACCTGTGATGGTAAGTGGTAGAGCGTCCGCCCGGTAACTGGAAGGTCCTGGGTGCGACTCCTACTCCGGTCGACATTTTTACATTCTGATACTTTAATAAATTACTATGTAGAATATATAATTGCCACTTTATAATTCAGTGAATGATCCTGAAAGACAATGACACGCCTTCCAACGTGTTAGATGTTTTTCTTAAAAGGATTAACCTTAAGGCTATAATTTTAAAATTTAAAATGAGGTTAAAAGGACCAAATAAGTCGAAAAAACATTTTCCCACCATACGAGAATGTGTGTGTGTGTGTGTGTGTGAATTACCCCTGAATATTAATATGTGGACGGATTATATCAATTAAATAGAGAAATAATAAAAGTAGGTATATAGTTCAACGGTAAACTTTCATGAAGAAGTTGCAAACAATGCAAGACTTCGCACTTCTTCCTCGTCTTCTTTCAGTTCCTTCTAGATGTAGTCGTCTTCTTCGGCAGCCAGCATCTGACTCGCAACATTTTCCAGGAAAAATGAACTATTGGAAGTAGTAAAAGAAGACCACCCGCTATGCAGTACTCAGTGCACGTTCAAGGCAATTAAATGCACAAAAAAAAAGAGCGGTCGAAACGCGACCCGTAACTTCTACGACACCTGCAGAAAGGGCTCGAACACTTAAAGGACCAAAAACAGCTAACAGGAATCTACCAAACATAACTGAAGGTTTTGCTTAGGTTGGCGAAAATATCCTAGGATACGGTGCGTATATACAGTGTTGACGTCGTTGATGTTCACAACTAAAACTATTGAACCTGTCTTGGTTTACTGGGTCCGATAAAAAGAACAGACTGATGCTGTCATTTAGAAACTATTTTCTATATTGCGTAACGCTGTTACTGTGATTGCCCTTAAATACTATTTTTACGCGGTGACAAGTTACAACTAGATTTATTGTATCCTCTTCTCACCGAAGAAGAATTTATTGGTGTATTCAAATTGTAAAATGTGTGTATACATCAGTGCCGGCTCGTACGTTTTTCTCAGTTATGTTCCAATTTTTACGAGGTAACTATATAAAATATTAATAATACTACAATAGAGATAGTGTTATCAAATGGCCCAAACCGTATTGTGCTACATATCTAATTCCGTCTACATAATTTCCAAAAATTGCCTAATTTTTAAAAGCGGAATAATTTAGCACAAATTTGACACACATCCATAACACGAAAGTAATTTTCCTTCGTACATCGTCTAATAAATAAAGTAGAATGTTTGTGTGTTAGTGTGTGTGTGTGTGTGTATGTTCCGTATACAAATCTACACTCGTGGAGCACTTTTGACCCAATTTTCTACACGTGTTCTTTTCGAACCGGAAACAAACACTGTGGGGGTGAGACACGGCTACCACCCCTAGGGGCGGGGGTGGAAAAATTCAAACATACTAAAACGGTCGATATTTCAGTCAAATAAATATTTTTCCGGGTCAATGAGATTAATGGTGCTTCTCCCTATGTTTCTTTGTGTATAATTTCTACCCATTTTTATATTGGAAAATTTTGTGTAACGCCCCTTCACTTCCACCCCTCAGCCTTACAGCCTGGAAGAAGATGGTAGAGTTAGCCGTCGAAACGTCGCTTTTTACGAAGATTAACCGTTAAACCCGAAAAGCTTTCCTTAATTCTATTTAGTGGGAAAGTCTTCCAAATTTACCACTTTGTTCAATTACAACCCAAATCTGGGTTGATCGACTTGAAATGTCAGTCAAAATATTTATGAGAAATATAAAAACACTGAACAAGACTCTCTCTCAATATATATATATATATATATATATATATATATATATATATATATATACTGAGCTGACGATTATCGTAAAAGAATGTATATGTTGCAGATGTATTTGATAGAGACGACTCTAGTGGGTCAGTCTTCTCAAGGGAGTTATGTCATTAGCATATGTTTACACAAAACTTGGATTTCGTAACTTCCAAGTCATAATGCTGTAATTATTTCATGTAATGAATTCATTTATTGAAAACATTGTATTAAAATTAAATTATTAGCAAATATATTTTATTTGTCGTAGGTATGAACCTATTTACATCAAAAAAAGGGAGATGGATATCAATAATATAATATTATATATTGTCAGTATTAAAATATCCCGAAATAATTTACCATTCAGCCGCAAGTAAATTACGTGTACAGGATTTTAGGCTGTATTTTTTTAAAAAATATCTATGTTAATTAATTGTTTTGCATCGTTGAATTAATTCACATTCTTGAATAGTTCATCTGCACTTAACTAAACACGTAATATTTATTAAATACTTACAATTGAAATATTAACGACACTCCTACAAGCAGATTAAATGACTTGTCACGTACTAGATATGATACGGATTAGTGCCCATACTTCTGAAAGATCGAACGTTTCGTGGGGCGTACTCACGTGAATAGTTTAATCACGGGCAAGTAGACTGCCTGATAATTAAATAAAATATATGAAATTTTATGAGCGGATATAATTAAAGAGTATATTATCCCTTTGTCTGAGTTACAATACATTTTAAAGAGAATTTTCTGGAACACGCTGGCGAATTTCCTTTGTAAATTTTTTAATTCGTAACAAAATTATAATTGTGATGAAAATGTCTTTGGATATTCTAGCTCGCGACGTAGCTTAATTTTTAATGGTATTTGTTTTTATAACTAAGACAATCTCATTGATGCTTACTAGTCTGCGAAACCTAAGATCACTGATTCAAACCAGATGGATCCAGTTTTATTTACGTTTTCACTTCTTCAGTCTGATAAGAAATGTATAGGACGGCTGAAACGATGGTTCGGCAAAATTTGCAGGAGTGGGTTCGGTAATGGCATCCAACTCAACCGCACCGACTTAATTTAAATCTAACAGGAGTACACAACAAAATAAAATATAAAAATTATTTGACCTTTAATACAAACAATAAAAAAAATTAATAGCCATTCAGTCATAAGAATGTCATAAGACAATTACTAAGAAAACATTAACTTTTGATAATTATTAATTTATTAAAAGACGTTTCGTCCGTGGATTAGGATCTCTTCAGTTTATACGAAATTTCAATCAAGAATATCTAAAAAATTATAAGTAATAAATTTTGAAAATGACAAATTACTTTCAAAAAACCCAAAAAATTGAAAAAACGGGCAATTAACTTACTTTTAATAAAACCAAAACATCATTGAAACACTAAAATCTCTTCATTTAAAAATATCCATTACAGATTACATTACATCGATTGGGTTAATGTCAAGATTTTGGATGAGGAAAGTAATTATTTTCCGAGATTGATGAGTGAAATGTTGAATATAATAAAACTATTAATGGCACTCAGAATGTAAATAAAATTTATTATTCATTATTATTTATATTTAAGATATTTTAATTTGTGTTTAATTTTTTATAAAATTTATATATATAATTTTTTCTCTACCTTTAATTTTTACTTTGCTAATTAAGGACATTCAAACATTTTGTCAAGTTCAACAACCCGGTTTCTTAACTTACTCGATTTCATTATACAGTTCATTTAAGTTGGTCCTTGGTGGGTGGCAGACAACTGTATTTTAATCTGCAATTGATATTTTTAAATAGTAAAGATGGTTTGGTTTGCAAATGTAAGTTAATTGCCTGTTTTTTCAATATTTTCAGTTTTTTGAATGTAATATACCATTATTATTTAATTTATTAATAATTTTTAATTGTTCTTGGCTTACTCCTAATTCACGACGAAACGTCTTTTAATAAAATAATATTTTTCCAAAATTAATGATTTCTTATTAATTGTCTTATAATTTTTTTTTCTGACAGAATGGCCATCAAATTTTATTAAAATTAAATATTTCAAACTCGTCTCAATACTCGGTAGCGTGGATTGGCTCTTCAGTTGTCTATTCAGTTGAAAAATTCATATTTTTCTTCGTGACTGCTTCCGAGTGTCCACCATAACGTTTACGGTTCTCGAATTACACTGCGACTGTGTCTGGAGAACCTTAGCCTTATTTACGATCAGTAGCAGCCTCAGTCCCCTCGACTCCTTCGCTCAATCACGAGACGACTTGACAAAAATATATGCAGTCTCCCGATTACCGTGAAGTAAGTCAGTGCTAACACAAACAGTATGAAGGGTTAAAAAGGAAAGCCTGCATAATTCAGACGAACGACAAAGGTGAATGTTAATTTCTAAGATTTAGATTTATTCAGTCCATTCTTCCTCTACTGGGGAAACAGTAAACCTCAATTCACCATTACATTTATCTTCTAATAAATAAATTTGATGGCCTCTCTCTCTGTGTGTGTGTGTGTGTGTGTGTGTGTATTCCACATGCAAATATACACCCAAAAAGAAAATTTGACCAAATTTTGTACACGAGAAAAGAAACAGTGGGGGTAAGACGCAACTATTACCCCTAGGGACGAGGTGGACGAGTTTGAAAATTTTCAAACATACTAAAACGACCAATATTTTCGTCGAAATAAAATTTTTCGGGGTCAATGAGGTAAGTAGAGTTTCTCCAGATATTTTTGTGTACAATTTCAAGCCCTTTAAAGAAAATACTATTTACATATTTCAATTAATATTTATTTGTCATATGAAAATAATACTTAGAGTGCAGAAATATTATTTTTACAGAATCGTAATATTTAAATAAGAATTAATTTAGGTTCCGAATTAGTTTAGTTCTCAATGTCTACCGGACGGTAGTTGAACGTATTTTTCTGAGGCGTTTTTTGTGCTCACAAATAAATCCATTATGATGTTTGCACATGCGATTAAATAACTGTTGTTAATTACTGGTAAATCAAACAATTACTCGCTGATTGATTTAAAATTATGGTATTGAGTTTTTAAAATATGCGTTGAGTAAGCGAGTTGACCTCGTATATTCTTCTAAAACCTCATAAAGCTATTTATGCCTTTCTTTTATACGCTATAAATAAATTATTAAAGCGACAGTTTGCGTAAAACTAAAAGAACATAGGAGGAAATGTTTTTGCTTTCAGTTAACTAACTGTGCTTCCGTTCTTGGTAATTCAGCAATCGAAGACCAAAGTCTGTAGAAAATACTAAAGTTAACGACGAGCGAGGTGAGTCATTGCAGACACGTAATCTGAGCCAGCAGTGGGATTCTTACGTTATCGGTGTCTGCCTTTCTGTAATAGTATGCAAACAATTCTAGAAAATAAACTTGAATAGTTATAAGAATAACGACGAGAGTGATTCTTTACGGTGGCGTCATTTTATGTCCCCGATATTATTAGAAGTTTATTACGTGAGACGCCTTGGACATTGTAGCCTCCAACACTTTTTCTGCGAATTTCCTGTGCGTAGTTATTATTTCTTAATCCAGTTTCAGCTGTAGAGGGAAAAACAATAGACACAAAGGTATTTTGTGCATTTGTAGGCAACACGTAATTCCTATGCTATATTCCTCCGTCATCCACGCAGTCTTGACATGCGGAAAGTTAACAATGATTTCAACATCATAATTAATATTTTATTATATTAAATTTGACTCTCGAAAGCAGCTGCCAGACTATTTAAATTCCTACCTACGGGAACAAATAGTACGTCAAGAAAATTGCATTGATTAAATTAATTTAATCTGCATGGGATCTCACAAAATTGAAACACATCATTCTGACCACATACAAATATTTCTAATTATTTTACTCTGAGAATAAATATTTCATAACAGAACGGTGCGTTTAAGACGTCTTTTATAGGATAAATATCAACTAATTTCAGAGAAATGTTACGTTCCTTAATGGCTCCGTTATCAGATTACTATGTTTGAAAATTTTCTTATCAAATTTATTTCTATTATTGATCAATTTTTAATTAAATTAAAACCTCGAAAAACCGTTTATTAAAACATTTAAGAAACGAAGGGGTTTGTAAAAAAAAACTGAAAGAGCTTAAACATGCATTAGTGTCACCTCAATTACGCAGATTCAAACTTACAGGCAGAGCGATCGTGGCCGCGAAAACATCGCGTTGATAGTCGATGGTAGTAATAAAATCAAAGATTCGACACATATTTCGGGCGACATAAAATTATTATTATAACCCCTTCCACCCCCACCCATAGGAGTTGAACTTTAACTTAGCCCTGATACAATACCATAACTAAACTCGGATTCTAACGAAACAACGGATTCGACAAATCTTGGTAGTCATTGCAATTTTTTGTCACCCCCACCCCTAGATGAGTCCACATATCTTTAGGGAATGAAATTAGACATTACAAACATCGTGAGTGACATTATGAATATGAGGGACCACGTAAACTATTTATTCGGCGCAAATATAGGCCGTTATCGCATATTTTGTATTTTCATAATGCCACTCCCACCCCTAGAGTTATCTTAAATACGCACAATTTGTTCCTGGATCTTACGTAATACGTGTACCAAGTTTGGTTGAAATTGTTCCACGCGTTAATGAATAACTTAATTTACAATAATAATCATGTATAAAAGGATAACTAGCATATTAAGCGTTCTACAACATTAATATTACGATTTATTCCGTAAAATCCCACCTTTCGGGAATATTACCTGTAGGGCAAACGTGGATCGGGCAAGTGTGTGTCTGGCAAAAGACCGGGTCCCATTATTGGGCTATCGTCCATGTACCGCCTAATCCTTTTTCAGAAGTTGAAGAGCAGTTCAGCTGTATCCGACTATTATTTTGTGCGTCCTGTAAGAATTGTAGTGTCTAAATTTTAGATGCCACCCTCGTCTCGTGAAGTGCCATGTTAGTCTATGAGTTACCCCCCATTCCTTCTGTAATATAAGTGTAGGATAATTATTTGTACAGTTTTTACCCCGGCGACTATGACCCTCCCTGGGATGTTGAGTACCAATTGAGCTTCTGTCAGATTTGATGTAAACTGTTACTAGAATAGTTGAGTTGCCGTGGCTTCCAACTGATTTCGACGTAGTAGTGGAACTAGATATGTCTTGCCTATGATGCAGTCCCGCCGCGCCGCCGCATTGTCTGTCGGACAGTGGACTTAGTGTTCGGGGTGACGTGTTTCACGTCAGCACGGCCAACGTGGTTTTGTATACTGTCGCGATGACTATGATAACTTTCCTCATAAAGACGTCATTGTTCCGAGGAGGATTTTTCTAAATTGTATTATCCATTAATGGAAGAAAAATATCTAATTTTCAAATGAGCATATTAATTTACTTTTATCATAATTTTTCAACGTATAAGATAAAAATATTATTCCGTATACCCTCATCGAGCTGCAGATCAAGTGTGTGGAATGAGTCAGAATTGTTCGACAAAAGTAATACACCCTAGGTGACCGCTGTCCGGCCTTCTCAAGGACGTGAACCAGCCGACAGTCATATATATATTACATATATTATATGGTTACACGAATGCCATTTATATATTTATAAATCAAACTTTCCTTTTATTCATCATATAAAAAATATTGAATTTTTTAATGTAAAATTATTAACTATGAGTGAATTTATTAATTTTAATGGTCTATGAAAATTCATTATTTCATTAGCTTCTTCCAGGAAACGTAACAAATGTTTGAATATTTTTCATCTTGTATTTTTCATAAATTTCTGAAATTTTAACATGACTGAATAAAATACCTCTGAATTATTTTAGAGATTTATTTCAAGTATTCACTCATTTTTTAAAAAAATAATCAAATCAATGATTAGAAATTATCATTGCCTAATTCATCTAGAAGTTCAAGGTTTCACATTTTGAAGCTGTATCCTCTTCAGAATTCACGCCATTTTTCACCTTTCGATTGTTTGGTATTTCTAGGATTCAGTTTCTCCTAAACATTTTATAATATTAATATAGCAATATATACATTTAAATATATATTTAAAAATCGAAAGCGAAGGTAACACACGCTATTTTTTAACACTATATTCAAATACTTGTTTTAAAACGCAGGCCCGTCCATATTAATGCTGCTAGAAACATTATTGTGACTGACACAGCCTTCTAAGTACAAATTTTTTTATATGAATACTATGAAGGATATATGTAATTATATATATTATAAGAATGATCAACTCATCTATAATAGAGAATTTGTTTCAAAAAAAAATTCTCGATTGTACCTCATGATGATTCATACCTAAGTTGAATCAACAATATCGAAAATACTTGTTAGTATAAAACAATGAAAATTAAGCCATCGTATTCAGTTACTGTTTTTGAAAACCTATCCAGTTCAGCATCTTGAGTTATGACCGCATATAGATTTTTCCACTTTTATTACCCTTTGTTTCTAATCGGAAATACGTAAAACTAAACGACGAGCTGACACAGAGACATCTAACAAGTCACTCATACGTCGCGTGGCAGTTGAGGCGGGCGGTTGCATCCAAGAGGTATTCAACTAATTTTCAGTTAAAAACTAACGCAATTATCAAGCTATTTTATTAACATCGAATAAAATACATGCCGAAAGCCTGTTCGATACTCTTAAATTAAGATTAGTATAAAAGTGAATTTGAAAGTGTAATATAATAAGCAGGTAAACAATGGAACGAATGCTGTCGCTCAAAACTTATATTGTTAATGCCAACGGATAAAACCGTTAGTCTTCGGGACCTAATTATACGAATAAATATTGTGACTACAGTTTTATGAATTAAGATTCCGCGTTGAATAATTCATTTTTCGTATATGAAATGTATTTCTAATCGTAATTATATTGTTATTTGATTAGTTACGTTCATCATGATTAAATTTAGGATTTGTTTTAAGTGCCAGACTACTGATTATATTTGGTAGCAATTTGTGTCTGACGGGTAACACGAAGCTAGTTTCGTCTAGCACGAATCAAATATCAGTCTCGTCTCCATTGCAAATTTTGCGTACTCAGCAATACTGACGTCGTGAGCGCGCAAAAGAAAATATGCTTTACAATCGGGCCAACTTTCTCGAATATTGAGTTTCAATTTTTATTTTAGCTATTTTCAGCGGATCGTTAATTCTTTTGCAACACACACACACACGAAACCCAGTTCAAGTAAGTTGATATTGCTTCGAAACCTTTTGTGCATAGTCTCCAGTACATGTTAGTCATATTTTTAGCTTTACATCACATTGTAACTATAAAAAATAGTTCAACGCTGAATATAAACCTATGGATTTCGATGAAGATAATTATACATTTTGAATATCAAATTAAATATGTACCAAGATTTGATATCATCGGAGGAAACTTGTGGTATTTCGAAGCCGTAGGACAATCATTCGTCGTTTGTTCCAGTGTTAGGCCCCATTTATAGTTTGCGTATTTTCTGACGCTTTGCCCGCGATCACCAAGGTTGAGTTTATGCCGAGGGCCGTGTCGTTCCAACGCCCTTTGTATAGCCCCTGTGGTGGTAAAGCTGACATCAGTCCAACTTCATCTGCGTGTACGAATCGGTATTAATTCCAGAACTTCCACTTAGCTCAGAAAAAACGATTCCAGGGATTTTCCGAGTATAGCGGGACACCCCGTTTATGTATTTTTGGCCATTTATATCAATTAGCTTATTTCATTTCAAGACCAGAACGCGTTCGTCTTTGCGAGAACAGACTTAATTTATAATGCGATGTAGCACGAGTTTGAATTTTGAGTTCGTTCATTTTTTAGCGAATTCTCAACAGAAATCAGTATTTATATCCATCCGTAGTTGTCTGTGTTTTATTACTGGTCAGAATCTAGACAGTGTCCCCTACAGTCCCTTGAAGGTATGTTTCCATCAAAGAAATATTAGTTGTAAAGAATTCAAAGATAAACATAGTGATTGTATATACTTTGGGCATAATATTAAACAATGAGCCTGGACCTAATTATCTCAAATAATATTATATATAAAATGTTTGTATAGATAGATTTATTAAGTACATGTTTAGTTAAAATATTCCTTTGACACTGTATATCAGTTTTTCATTTTGTTGAAAATGTCTTCACAGTAATAGTATTTTTGTAGAAGTGATATTTCCTTTACCCTTAAAACCAAATATTCCCTAGCCACTCTTTCTTTCTAAACGGCACCAAAATTCCTATACAACAAACTACACCATATCCTCGCTGTATCCTCAATTCCAAATTATCATGGAAACCTCGTATGACCCTCATTACCTCCAGAATTGATAACAAAATTAAACGTTTCCCTCTCCTCAACAGAAAATCTGCCATATGCCTTAGCACCTCTATCTAGCCTTAATCTGCCCCATATGGTCATACTCATGTAAGATATTCACACTCCAAATAAATCCAAACTAAACAAAATAATATTTTCTAATTAATTTCAAATTCCCTCTGGTACCTTTGCAACTCAGTTATCCACAAAGACCTTGAAATTCCCCTAATTTTTACCATAATTCTTAAGTCCACCAATTCACTAAAAAATAGCTCCATCAACCACCCAAATCCAACCATTCAGCTTTTCTACAGCAACCCGCCCTCTACTGGCACTACACACTTGCTTAATATCCGTTCCTACCATCATCCCCATATCCTCCCTATTGCACCCCCTAAACACCAAGCTATCCCTGTTGTGCAGATCTTTCCAAAGTGAAATGCTGACAAGCATTCATTCATACATTATAATCAAGTTCCTCACGCAGAAATTTGTTGCACTGTTGCCCTTCTGTTTTTAGTCTTGCCATTCTCCATTCCACCTGTACAGTCTGGTCTTTAAACATTTCAGCAACACTTGATCTTCAGCATTTAATGAATGCAGCTGTTACACATTCCATGAGTTCAAGTGCCAACAATCCTCTCACATTCATAGGTTGTAAAATCATGTTGTTTACCCATATCTTCAGAAACAAATCTCTTATACTGTTGTGCAAACCAACCTACTTCAATTTTTATTTCAATTTTGCCCTCTAGCCACTTCAGCACAATGTCATGGTGAATATTTCCTAAAAATGTTAGGTGAACATAATAATCTGGACAGTCAGTTTAATACCTTCAAAATATTTTATCTAGGAGAAAGCCATTATCGAAGAAAATATAGCTCCAATATATATATATATAATATAATATAGATAAATGTTGGATCTTTGGGCCATTCCAATCACACATTTTTTCTTATTGAATGTAAATCAACATTGGATTGGTGAATGGTAAAGCAGCAATATGTTATTCCCTCTTGTTTTCTCATTCAACATACTTGACTTTAACACAAATGGCAAACTTGGTTCTTTAATCTGGTCCTGCACATCCACCCTCACAAAGTTAAAACTCTGAAAGCTGTGAATCCCATTAATAGAGAAGTGAATTTGTTTCATAGTCATTGAAGCCTCAACACATGAAAGTGAAGTTCATATTAACATATAATGTTTACCTGATACTAAAAATTGAGAATTTGTTAAAAATAATGATAAAATTACACACAAAAAAAATTGAAGTCAGAAACTGTAAGAAAAAATTATATTAACAGACTCATTGAACAATTTTATTTATTTTTTTGAACTGGTTTCTTAAATAATATATGCAATAAATGATAAAATTATATTAATCTCAAAATTATATACAATAATTAGTTTATTAAATGTGTGGATTTGTTTGTTTTACCAAGATATAATAATCTCACACCTTTTCACATATTACACAAATCTGAATTTTCTTCTAAATTTTCAGACTACCAAATGCCACCAAATCGTTCAAGAAATGCAAGAAGAAGAAGAAGAAGAAGGAGGACTAGAAGGAGGAGGCGTAATAGAAGAAATCAAATGGTACATCTTTCTCTCATTCTTCCAAATCTTCTGCATGTGCTTAATTTTTCAGGCAGCTTACAATCAGGAAACAAAATGTCAAAAGGCTTCTGTGGACTGTTCTCAATATATAACAAAAAATAATGTTACAAAAAATAATGTTACAAACTGGGTAAGCCAGCTACTCAAGTCCCAGAAAGAATAACTTCCTGCTTGTGATTTTCCTATACCCATCTGTAAGTCAGGAATTTTAAAATAAGTATCCCATAAGCTGTGACACCTTATCTGCATTTGAAGGGTGTATATTGCAGGGTCGCAGACATTGGACATATGGTACATTGTTTGCTGTTCCGATTGGGCCAGTTGGCCAGCTGTGCTTCAAATACAGTTGAGGCATAGAGTCAAGAATTCTGCATCCCCACAATAAATCTTATTCCTGTGATCAAATGGGCGTGGGTCAAGTACCAATAGTCCGATCTACCTGAAACATGTTTCTCTGAGGTTTTCCCTGCATCACTTTTAGGAAAATGCTGGGTAGGATCCTTAAACTAAAGCCAAGAAGATGTAATCACCCCCTAACTACCTTGCTTTACCTTCCACATCACTTCCTATGCTATTAAAGGGAAGAGCCATCAAAGCAGATAACCCTAATGCAGCCTATCACTCAAAACTAAATTTCATTACAAACCATTTTTCCCTCATTCTTTTGTGAGTATTCTTCTTATTAAGTGCATTTGTCCGTTTTTGCTTCTTGGCAATTAATCTCCAAATATTTTAACTTCATCTTTCATAGTGTCTACATTCTGTATATGGTTTAGCTGTTCATTCAGCAATTAACCAACTTCTTACACACATTTGAATAAAATTTGCCATTATTTTTCACTTCTTATATGATTTCTGATCCACTGAAACTATTGACATTAGTTTGTATTTTTATGTGTGAAATTACTAACTTGGACATAATTTTTCTTGAGCTCTCCCTTCCTCAAAATTCTATTCTTTTTGTATTTAACAAAGTTAATTTTTATTAACAGATCATTTTTTTCTGTTTAAACTGCTATCTTGTAATGTAAATCATGTTCTTTATATCAAATTATTCAATAATTATAATGACATAGAATTCATTGAAAGAAAACTTCCAACTATAACAAAATCCACTTGCCATTCATATTCAATACCTTGTTTCTACTCATCCCTCGCAGTTATTTCATTCATGTTTGTGTAATGTTTTTGTTTCAACTATGATTGTGTCTATTTAAATTTAAATACATTATTTGCATTTTAATAAGATTTGTACCAAAGTTATCTATATCCTATGATAATGTTTCCTCTAAATTCTGAAATCCTGTGGTGTAGTGGTCTATTTCACTAACTTGCTTTACAGAGGTCCTGGATTAAAATCCCTGCAAAGGTATAAATGTTTGCGTTTGTCTCATTTTAGGACTATCAACAAAACCCATTACAGAGCTCCACTTGCATGTCACACAGTTGAGCTACAATTCACTATCTTTCATCAAACTAGTAGGTGACAAGAAACCTTAGGAAAAAGAAATTATCTCCAATATTTCCGAATTGGAATAGAAAACTTCTTACAAACGACTCTCAGAACTGCTGACTAAACTAATAGAAATGTATGCTAATTATACTATATACTTATTAGTCCTGATGTTCCTTATATAGTAGAAGTAAAATTAAATAATTTATAATGTTCTGATAGTAAAGCAAAACTAGCATAACTTGGTATAATATTACATTGTGATTAGTGATGGTGGTTCAAACAACTACAAACATACTTAGAGAATAAAGGGTTTCCCACTGGATATTTTCAGAAAATATTGTATGCAATACAAAAGATTGCCAGGTAGAAACCTGAGAACTGCTAATTCATAATAAATAATTAAATGTCAATTTAATAAGTATATAGATAAAACCAATTAAGAAGATATTCATAATGAAATTTTAAGACTTTAATGGTATTTTAATATAGAATACAGAAAAGTAAGTAGTTCAAACTAAGGATGGGTTAACAGAAATAAATCAATAATTATAGGACCTAAAATTAAACACTTAATTTGTAATAACCATAATAAATTTTTGTTACAATCCTGGGAAATAAATATTATTTTATGCCACTAAAATAAACTTGTAATTCACTATTGTAGTGATTTAAAATAGCCTATTGTACTCTATTTGCCTATTAAAATCAGATCAATGATTCATCAAATAAATTTAAACTTTTGTTTATCATAATAAAATCAGTGAACTTAATCTAATGTATTATTCACTTTCTGCTTACTTGTGGTTTACCTCTCAGACAAAACTGAAGTCAATTAACTCTAGAAAATATGAAACTTCTTTAACAACAGATTAATTGAACAATTAAATGTATTCACATTACATACAAAAAATTTAAAAATATATAATTCTAGAAATGTTAAATAATTAGTTTATTAAGTATAGGGAACCATTTATTCACTAAACATTTTATTTAATACACAAAATTGAAATTTGTTTCTTTTTTTCCAGGGTCAAATTCCCAGAAATGCAGAAAAGAATAAACTGGTATACCTTTGTTTTAAATTTTAATTTAGTAAATTCTATTTCACTAAATATTCATTACATTTAAATAAAATAATGTTATTATACATCTCATGGCACATATTTGGACTCATTCTCTTTGTAATCTAAACTTCATTTCACTCTGCACTTTCTCATATTTTCAAAAATTATCTGTCCACTTGAAAATCTCTCTCTCTGTCTTATCCATCTTATTTCTTTCCCATTGTACTTAATTTTTTCGTGACTTACAATCAAGTAAATTCTATGATTCCTTAAATGTTTCTGAAATATAACAGAGAAATTAAAGTGTGATCATTCCAACAAGTTACTTTTATTTGGCATTTATCCATTATTTTCAGATATATTGTAAATTCCCTGTACAATTAAGTCCTTTCTTGCAAGTAATTTTTCAAGGTTGTTGAATGTTATCAGAAGATTGTGATTAGTAAGAGTGAATTGATCCTGTTGGAATAGACTGATTGTGCTTAGTGAAGAATTTGTTGGGTGTTCCATTGTCTATAGTTGAAGGGATATTGAAAGAGTTGAAGAAGGATGAAAAAATGATCCTATATTTTGTACAGTATAAACTCTTTTCATCTTCAGGTAAATGGTTAAGAATCAGAGCTCAGCAGAAGGGTCTGAACACTCCTCAACTAAATAAACCTACTAGATTCAGCTTGTTCCAGAGAGTCAGCTATCGAGTACTTCACATCTGAAGTGTTTGTGACTGCTGCTAAATTTATAGGGTTCAGGGTCAGAGTAACAGGCTTTCATTACTCAGTTCCTCGATCCTTTAACTTTTTGTCAGGGATTTCCAAAGGTCAGGGATGTTAAAACTTGGCTAAGTATCAGATTTACTGGATGCTATGTGGATGGATTCTTTAAATTTCCTTTTAAGTGGGTGAGGTTCAAAATAAACTATATGTAATTTCTGAGAATATAATTTATGATTAAATTCCCATGCATGTACGGCTAATTTTGATTTTGATGTTTCTCTGAGTTTCACATTTTTGTATTCGTTTATTCGGAGTTCATATGGTTTAAAACATAGTATCATTCTTTCCTTCTTATTCCACTCTTTCATTATCGCTCCTACTATAGACAATGTAACACATGACAAATTCTTCACTAAGTATTTCAACACCATTGTCAATGAACTTCAAAACCAGTCTGATTGAGAATCAGAGACCTTATGTCCTAGGTGCAATGCATTCATATCATTACAATGCACAGAAGCTTAGTTCATATTGAGTTATGATGATAAATGAAGGGTAATATAAGTTATAATACCAATTTTTCTACAATAAAATAAACTATTTCATCAAAATGTAAAATGAGTGACAGAAAATTTATTAAATAACTCAACAACAACAATGAACTATTAATAATTCAAAAATTTAAGTTTTATAATTCATAGAAGTCATTTTTTAATAGTTTTATTTGTTTCCATAATTTCCCTAATACACTGACAAAATTTTGTTTCAAACAATACAATTTACCCTTTAAGTGCTCACTCTGTCAAATAGCTTATTTTATGAATCTCTGCTAATAAATTAGTAACTTTATGTTTTCTAAAATTATTAATTTCAGATACAGCACACAGTGATCAAATTTGAAATACAAAAAAGTTATGAACAGGGATGCTGCGAAGTATCTACAACTAATACTCAAGTCACTAAAGCTGTCGTCAGTTCAACTTCTTCATATAATGCTAATGAAAGTACATTCTCTTTAACTGAAGGTGAAAATTTGATGCATACTGATGATGAAAGTTTCAATGAGTTTTATAGTTCTGATTCTGAACAAGAAGATGATTTGGATGAGGAAGACTATAATGAAATAAGTGAAAAGACAAATATGGAGCCAATCTATGATTCTGGAAACCGGTACATAATAGTTGAGAGTCTAGTTCTAAATGAGGAAATGTAAAAGAGTTCCTAACTTTTTTCTGTATATACAATAATAATATTGCTCATATACAATAATACAACAAATGTGCATAAAAAATGAAGTAACCCCAGTAATATTGATAAATTTGTATAAGCTCCATAATGGGAAGAATATATATATATATATATATATATATATATATATATATATATATATATACATTAAATTTTAGTGTCAAGTAATACTTCAGACAAAATATTTTAAATAACTGATGTTATGTAATAATTACATAGTTTTGAACATTCAATAAATTATTTTTTATTTTCCTTTTGACATAACCAGTGCAATACTAATAATTAAACATTCTTCATTTTCTCAACAGTTTAATCTTCAAATTAATGCCTCTTTAGAAGGAATCCACTATACATTTATGTAAGGTACAGTAAATATATATTGCTCAAACACTTGGACCATTAACTTCACAATTGATAGTACTGTTCATTCGGAGCAGACATCTGGAATGTATAAGTATGTTCCAATTACATCCATAAATGTATTAATGGATATATTAAAGCAACTAAGTATGATGTGACAATGTCAAATTATTAATTAATATGGTCAGAATATAGAGTTGCAGACACCTTAAATTGAATGTTGGCGTCAATACACCACATAGTAAGAGGCATGTCAAATTTTCAATGGTCTAAGTCCTTCAAGACAACAGGAAGGAGGATCAGTCGTTTGAAAATTTAGCATGCTCCTTACTATATATTGTGGCTACACCAACTTCATCATGCCAGTGCAGTGTCAAAATCAATCCCTGGCACTCAATGATGGAAAAATAACAGAATAATACATACCTAGACACATACATATCCACAGTCCAACTACCTAAATCCACTCTTGACCTATGTAAAAAATGTCCCATGTCCTATTTTCCTCGACTACAAAAATCTCAACTCCATTCTCTGGCTGGCTACACCAGACTGAAATTCAACTCACAACACTCCCTACCTGCCCAAGAACAGCCTTCAGGTACCCTCCCAAACTCCTCATCCACTCTTGTAGGCCACACTTTCCCACTTAAGCTGGGTTTCAACCTTACAATAGAAACAGGTGCCTCTTCTGCTCTATACGTCAACCTATTACAATCCTCCACAAATAGCAACTACAAAATCAAAGACGACATTGCCTGCCACTACTCCCACATCATTTACCAGATTAATTTCACTCCTTCCTGCTTTCCATATCAGCCAAACAAAAAGACCTCTTCCTGAACACATTGCTAGCTACTGTAGCACTGACAGACAAGCCACAACACCAACAATTTCGACCAATTCTTTACATTGACTCTCCTTAAAGCCTTACCACCTGATTCATCAGATGCTGAACTCTATTTTTGAGAACTCACTTTCCAACACAGCCCAGGACTCTCCAACAACTGCCATTTCCCTATCACACTCACTTGACTTATTACTATCCATTGTGTGTGTAAATTGTATGTGAATATATATTTCATCTTGCGACTTTTGCTTGAGAAAGTTGCTGGGTGTTCATAGTTGCTGTCTAATGGCTGGCCTCCCATAGTTTGAATTAGACAGTGTGTGGCTGGTTGGTACGACATTCTGAATGTCGTCTTGAGGAAGGGGGCTAAAGCCCTTAAAAATTAGAATGTTATTACTTCTCAGTCAGGCTACACCAACTTTCAATTTCAGGTAAGTCAGTCCCTCTCTATTCCTTACTTGCTTTATATTAATTTAAGACATTCAGCTCAGTTGTCCTGAAAAAGGGCTTCAAAAATTTGCCCCCCCCCCCCCAACCAGCTTCATCTACTGCTATTTTAAGGTAAATCAAATCAGCTGCTCTTTGCCTCTCTTTCATATCCAAATGAGTTAATTTGACATCACAATATTGTTACTTGCTTTATATATACTTTTTTGAAGCCCTGCTTCAGGACAGCTGAGCTGAATGTCTTATATTAATATAAAGCAATAAGGAATGGAGAGGGACTGACTTACCTTCAATTGAAATGGATAGTATAGAGAGATATAAAGTTAATGGCTTACCTGAAATAGAGCATGTGTTACCATGTTTTTATATAATGGGTCAATCTGTCATCAAACTGGCAGAATGCAATAGATAAGTAAATAATGTAACCAACTCCCAGGAAAAAGGTAAGGTTCTCATAGATATCCAAAAGAAATATATAAAATCCTAAAAACAGCTTCAGGACTGTAAAGAACCTGTCAAAGGACAAAATGATAAAGGAGAGACACAAAAATATTGTTTAGAATAACTAATGATTTATCATTTTGCCAATGCTTATTCTTTCGGAACTAATAATTTAAACTTTTACTGTTTAATTGTATATTTGACATATACTTTTAGTTTAACCACTAAGATTGTATACTATATTGAAAATTTAATACAGCCACTATTTCCAATTATACAGGAACTACATTTTCTAAAATTAAGCTCTTAATTAAGAAGGGGAAATATTCAATGGATCACTTGGCGGTTACAATTTCATTGACTAAGCAATGAAAAATCTGACCAATGACAATTTGTATAAAGAAGCATTTTGGATCAACATTCACATTACATTTCAGAATATTCCAGGTTACCCAAAAGGAAATAAATCATTCTAAAAAAAACACACACTGTAAAGTAAAAAGTTTTTAATGTTTACAGCATCCTTTCATCTCTACAAACACATGTATGTATAAGGACATTAATTTCAATTCATATTCATTATTCCAACTTGCAATATGTATTGAATCAAATTCCTTGACAAAAAAATCATTTTTTTATCAAACATCTTTATGAACATAATAAGTGTTGTCACACAATTCAGCTCAAAAGAAAATAATTGCACACCATACTATGAGTATCTTAAAGCCTACAACATAATTATTAAATCATCACTTGAGATAACTTGTGGAATAGAAAAATAAAATCAAAACTGAAATGTATGAAGCATTTTGTGCATCAAAATTTAAGGCTAAATAAACAAAGTTGATGAAGTGAGAGCTATTAACATTTATTTACAAAATAACTACAATAATGGATTTATAGAGCAATAGGTCCCATAAGTGCCATTCCAATGCATTCTCTTGATATTCGGACGCCAAGGGCAAATAATGCTATGCTCTTCACAAGAGACCTAAAACAGACGAAAGTTAGTTTATTAGGCAAACATAATTTGAAACGAAAAATATGTTAGGATAATAACACCAGATTATTAAAACTAATGCAGAATAACTGAACACAGGTAATAAATTAAGAATATGAATGTGCATATCCACTTTCATCAAATTTTGACAAATAAAAATCATACATACATCAAAACTATTCATAATTAACAAGACTTTTTTTCCAGTAATAAAGCAGGCATCTATAACACAACAGAATCTCTTAATTTGAAGTTTTCGTCTATGACTCATTAAAACGTTAAAATTATTTCTATACAACATAGTCCCAACTGTATAAATATAAATGTTATTTTTTATGGTAGGCGCGTATAAACTCTATATTGTAAAGAAACTTGTCATTTAAATAATTTCAAATAGCAAATGTATGAAATTGAATTATATTTTTTAAAAAACTAAGCGTTGGTTTGTTACTCAAAAGGCTGAATCACTACACAATACTATCCCATGCAAACTCTATTGCATGATAAAACTTCAAATCGAAAATCCTAAATAAACGGGAACAAAAAAATATTCCAGAAAACGCAGATCAAATCGTAAATTTACCATTTGAACGGATCGTTGTACACTCCCTTTACGAAAGCTGTGGTACTGGACTGCTGCGAACGTATCTCCGGCATTTTCCACCAAAATTAGTAATAGTAATATTTTGTGCACGTGCGCGTGCAATACGAAATATTAACCACTTTCAAACTCTCTGTAGAAGTGATGCACATAATCGAATGACCATAATCGATCATTCGATTATTGCAGATCATTCGAAATGTCGATTATGATACAACGACCACCGAATGACGAGACTTATGAAGGCTTAAGCGAGCGATCATTCGATTATTCCGTACGTAAGCCTTATTTTTAAAAGTTACACTCTGAATTTCAATCAGTTTGTGATATTTATTAAATATTGCTTTTGCAAACAAGAAGTTTTGAGACTGAAGTCGATTATATTTTGAATGACGAGATTTATGCAGGCTTAAGCGAGCAAGCGATGAATGAATCATTCGATTATTAGAATCACTCGATAGCGGATCATTCGATTATGCCCATCACTACTCTGTAGTAATAGGAAACAGCTAAAATTTGTACTCCTGGATTGCCAGCGTAATAGACTAAAACTCACCTATAATATTCTTCCACAATTAATATACTTTTTTTCAATGTGGTAGGTTCATGTACGTTGTTTCTACATATTTTCTTTACATTATTAAGTTTACTTGCATTTGAAATTCCTGCTTACATTTTATTTACAAGAATAAAGCAATCTTTACGCTGGTAAATAATTAATTATATAATTTATATCAAACAATATTTAGCAAATGTCTCATCCTTTATTAGTTCAAATCGTTCGCTCAGCCTACACATGACGTTTTATCCACCACCTATTAAAGGCGGTATTCATACCTTTCTATACGTTGATTTTCATAGCTGATAGAAGCACGTGGACATTAATATCTCGGAAACTTCATTAATCCTCTGTCTTCATTATCATAACTCAATAATGCTCTCATTTCAAACTAACAATCAGTTTGGAATTCGAAAGAAACATCAGTTTTCCGTACACTCGCAGATTGTTCTTGTGTATGAATACTTTGGTTCAAATAAATACTAACACCTTATTCACAGTAATGTTCGTAAAATACATTCGTAACTGAAGTATGGTGGAAAGAATGTTTCGATAACTGAAACATGGACACTGCGGTGTAATGTAGCTGCTTTTTTAAAATATAGTTAACAAAATGAATGTCTTTTTTAGTAAGGTTCTAATAAATGTGCAAATTACAATAGAAATTTTAGAGAAATTTAATCAAACATCTCGTATGTGGTTGATAATCCCTCCCCAGGTTGCGGATAAGGGAATGTTTCCCAGATGTGGTTGGTACCGAGAATCAAACACTAGCATTGTGTCCTCGATGTTATACTGTTACACAGCTGAAAGAAAGGCCGTTATTTTATTCCCGAGGACATGTACCTCGAACTGTATGGCAAGATGATGGAATCGTTCTAGGTAAAATATTACGGAGGTAAAATAGTCCGCCATTCGAATCCTCGAGAGATCATCAGAAAGGCAAAACATGACATTCTACGAATCGAAGCGTGGAATGCCAGAAGTTTAAATCGTAGAGGTTGGTTTGAGTATTTAAAAAGGAAAATGGGCAAATTAAAGTTAGTTATAGCCGTTATTAGTGAAGTACGGTGGAAAGTGGAGCAAGAATTTTGGTCGAGTCACTTTAGAGTGATAAGTAAAAAATAATTAGAGGGAATGTAGGTAAAGGGCTAGTAATGAATATAAGGCTGAGACAACGTATAAGCTACGATGAGCAACATAGTAAAAGGCTAGTTACTATCATGATAGAAACAAAGCCACGTCCCACAACTACAGTAAAATTATATACTTGCCGCAGATGATAAGGAGGTTGAGAAAATCTGTGATGAATTAGAAGAGATAATTGAGTTTGTCATGGGAAACAAGAATTTGATGGTAATGGAAGATTGGAACGCTGTGATAAGAAAAGAGAAGGTAATGTACTTAAAGAATATGGACTTGGTGAAAGGAATGAACGAAATATGTTAGTCGTCACACTTGGTTCAAGAAACACGACAGAAGCCTAGCGGCTCAGGTGTATATCAAATACACCGTATTGGCGAAACACAGATTCAGAAATCATATTATGGACTGCAAAACCTTCCCAGGACCAAATGTGGACTCTGACCACAATCTATTGGTTATTAAATGTAAGGTAAAATTAAGAAACAAAGAAAGGAGTCAAATAAAAGAGACGGGAACTAGATAACTAAAACAACATGACGTGGCCCAGGCTTCAAAGACGAAATCAAGTATGGATGAATTGGAAAAGGAGAAAAACACAGTAGAAGAGAAATGGGTTCTCTTGTTAGATGAAATAACTAGAGCGGCTGATTAAAATTGTGGAAGAATGGTACACACCACTAGGAAAACTATGGATATGAACTTGAAAATTATTGAAATAAAATACCAAGGACGAAGGGTTATCTACAACCTGTACAGAAGTCAGACAGCAGTAATTAGAATTGATGCACATGAAAAGAAGGAAACAATCAAGAAGGGAGTAAGCCAGAGTTGCAGTCTGTCGCTTATTCTATTAAATGAGTACACTGAAGTATCAATTAAGGAAGTTAAAGAGAAATTTGGAAAAGGAGTCATAATTCAAGGAGAATAAATTTTAAAAAAATAATGTTATCTAACGTTGTTGTAATTTTATCAGATTCAGCAGAATATTTGGAAGACTTGTTGTGTGGCATGAGCACCATCTTGAAAACCGAGTACAATTGAGTATTAATAGAAACAAACTAAAGTAATGGAGTGTAACCGAAATAAGAGTGGTGGTTCAAAGGCTATCAGATTAAGAACTGATACTTTGCCGGTAGATTAATTTTGCTATTTGGGCAGTAGAATAAGCATTGACGGTAAAAGAAAAGTAGATATAAAAACCAGATAGCACAATCAAGGAAAACTGTTGGAAGAAAGAGGAATTTTCTTACGTCTAATATAAGTTTGGATACTAGGAAGTCATTTCTAAAAGTATTTTTTCTGGAGTGAAACTGGGACGATCAACAGTGCAGAAAAGAATAAATGTGGTGCTACAGAAGAATGCTGAAATTAAGATGGATAGACAGAGTCACAAATTAGGAAGTATTGAATTAAGTGGTGAGTAAAGAACATTATGGAAGACACTGACTAAAACAACGAATAGACTAATAGGCCACATTCTGAGGCACTCAGAGTTCGATAAATTAGTATTAGAGATACGTGTGTAGGGCAAGAATAGAAGAGTAAAATCAAGGATTCAATATATTAAGAAAATCGGGGTATATGTGGACTGAAATACGTATGCAGATATGAAAATATTAGCACAGGAGCTTCATAAAACCAGTCTATGGAGTCACTACCGCAACGTCAACAATCATACATTGTGGGATGTGAAGCAATCATTGAAGAACAAAACAACAAGTACTTTATAACGTTCTTTTAATATTGGAGCAGTATTAAATTGAACAATAGACATAATTTATTAAGCAAACTTGAACAGTTCAAATACAAAGATACAAATATTTGAATGCAAACAAAATTTATTTTTGTCATGATGATACTCTTGCTCAGCGAAACAGACTAGTTCATTCTTTAATATTAAGTTCGTTAAAAGTTTATAATTAAAGATTTGGAGTACAAAATATAAATATTCGTATTTTGAGCATTTGTGGGCTACATATAAAGGAAGTCTGTCACCGGAATAAATTAACTTTCTTCCACACAATGTACCCAAATTCATAGTCCCATCTCAAATGGAGAGTTACTTATGGCCACTTATTAGATACTCGAGATGGAAATGTGAAAATGGCTATTACAATTGCTGCAGAAGTTTAGAGCATCTATGCAATAAGAACTAATTCTAGTTATTTCCTCTTGAGGTGCTGGTTTCGATGAGTTGCGACAGGCGAAGAACTGAAATCCACTTCGTAATCAGGTTTTAAGCTGCGCCTTAACTGTAAAAAAAAGAAAATTCATTTCATTCATAATTATGGCACGTGGAATTGAAGTACAAATAAATCTACAAAAATTTGCGACAGTGCTTTTTTTTATTACCAGGAAAAGTCCGTTTTAACTGGAGTGAGACCGTTTCAGTTAAATCTAGACCACTTTGGCGTTTTTTGAAACGAAACAAGTTTTCTGATTAACAAAATATGGACCACATAAATATTTAACTAATGATAAATCGCGTCTAGAGACTAATGAATATCTCCAATTACATATATGACGAATATTCACGTTATATTATGAAAGTTTATGTGATTTTCTTCCTGTCACGGAAAAAGATAGTCATTTCCTTTTAATGGATTGATATTTCCGCATAGACGCTAGAGAATGTGTTAACATTTTCAGTATCCCAAACCTTGTCCCATACTTCAGAGGTCCTTTATGACCAGTTAAGGTGCTTCTGACAAGCATCGAAGATGTCAGTCCACCCGATAGGCGGTTGTGGCTAAGGATAATCGAAGAGAATTATTGTACCCCTCTAGATATCCGTCCAGAATCTCATCAAGGTCCAACATTATTATATATTTTTCACGATAGAATACACGTGTGTACGATTCTAGGATTTTCCTAACAAGATGGATGTTCTCTCAGTAGCATCCAGAGCGTCCGAACATGAAGCAATACTATCATTGGACGAGGGGAATAATCTTCCAGCATACGTTTAAATTTCCCAATAAGGAGTAAAGTCGAAATGAAACCTATCCTGCATTCCTTTTTTGATTATTAGGACGTCAGTTTAACATGTTTCATCCATCATGAGCATCAAACAACAACACTCGACATTGGCTTCTAATAACTTGGACTGGTGCAATTACTTACCATCTTGCCTTGTGAGCTGCCAAGCACGTCCTGTAGAAAGAGTCGTAGGTGGTTCCAAAGGCACAGTTTTGGATCGTGGTGAAGCCGTTGCGACACACGGACACGGATGAACACGTGGGCGTGAGTCTGAACACGGTGTTGTGATTACACGGAGTCCCAGGTGTGAGAATGCCTACACAACATATCACAAACGTTAGTTATTTTTACGTTCATCGGATTGCTCTTCACTTTTAGTTTCTGAAATTATGAAATTCCTTCTAAAGACTATTGAATTAATTAATTTTTATTTCATCAAAGAAGAACATACTCAGGGTAAGAAGGCATAATATTTTGCAACACAAAAATAATTATACAATTTTATATGAACACGGAACTTCTGCTATAAAATATATAAAAAGTAATACAAAACTAAATATATTTGATAACATTGTTTCTGGCTGTGGACCCGTGTTGTAAATTAGTACCACATAAATATTTACAATTAGTTTACAACTCTGTCACATTTTTATACACCACTAGTTGGTTGCCCGGGTTGTCATACTTAAACTCAGCGACATCCATAACACCGGATTTGACTCAATTCTGAATTGTTTTTGCGTTATTTTTATGTAACACCCCTCGACCCCACTCCCTCTTTACTATGCGGAAAAGGATTTAAATTATAGATATAAATATCTGGAGAAACACTATCTCATTAACCCCGAAAAATTTACCGGCAAAAATATCGGCCGTTTTAACATGTTTGTCAATTTACACCCCCGTCGCTGGGGTGGTAGTCGTGTCCTACCCCCACAGTGTTTGTTTCCGGTTCGAAAGGAACAAGTGTACAAAATTTAGGTGTAGATTTGCATGCGGAACATACATACATACACACGCAAATTTTTGATTAGATTATTAATTAGGTTAGGAAAGAGTCTGATGAAAATTTGTATATTACAGTGGAAGAATAGACCGTACACATAGCACAGATTCCGTACGAGATTCCGTCACTTGACCTGAGAAAGAAACTCCGTGAACAATTTACGAACCACATTCATCCTTACATTTGTCACGGCTACTTATATATATTTAACGCTTTAGTGCACGATTTTTTGTAATTTTTCAACTAAATCTTGTAAGGTGTATTTTTGTGAATACAATACGAAAAAATAACAAAAAAAATATTAAACGTAACCAAAGTCAATTTGGCTCATGATGTTGCACATAAAAATAATTAGGTCTGATTTATCAGTAATTCATATTAATTATTATTTTAGTGCAATTATAATACCCTTAGAATGATGATTAAATTTTCTTTATTGAAAAAAAGAACATAAAAATCACAGAAAATAAATATTCAGGAGTTGATCGTTGGGTAGAGCAATCTGGCTTGAGGGTTTGATTCGCAAACAGCTAGGACGGACATGTTTTAACCAAATGTTTCACATTTCCTTAAGTGCATGTTGTTTCATATCAGCTTCACAAATTAGTTCTCTTAGGAACCAACAGATGCATCTGAGGTGATACTAACAGTTATGTTGCATATATGTTATACTATGCACTAAAGGGATCATTCATATCTTGTAGCAATATTGTTGAGAACAGAAATAAGATCTGCAATTTAATTAAGTGAAATGATTTTATCGAAATAAAAAGAATAATATTATATAATTCGTATTTAATAAATGTAATGTGATGTACATAATCAGTACACACACATTACTGGTAGTTTGTAGTAATCAAATAAATGTAAGCTATACCAAGTGAGGGGTTAATATATTCTACACATTATCGATGATATTGAGAGTTGACATGCAAAACAGTGATAGGGTAAGGGTTATTCCATCAGTTACCTGAAAACATCTCTGAACTGGCGTTTTTGCAGTAATCATTTTATAAGTTCCAATGAAGCTTTTTATTCAAGGGCTGTAATAGTTCATTGGTTTTACGAGGCTGTTAACTATTACCAATACACTCGAGTTAATGAATCACCTCTCCCTGGACAATGAGGGACATCAACTACAACCAACATGAATTTGAGTATGCAGGTACTGAAGTGAAACATGGACAAAGTTTGGTTTGATTGACATCATAATAAGACCTCTATCGTTGTTTTAAATTTGTTTTAAAAATTTCTTGTTTTGCAACAGCACCCCCAGGCCTAGTAACTCACAATCCAAAGTTCCCCTGTAAATGCGTGTGTGTCAAAATGCTACAGAGTAGAAACAAGAAGTACAGAATATTATCCGAATGATTTCTTACTTGGTGGAAGTCGAGTTAGAAACCGGCCATCGGAAGGAGACGAAGCGTCCGTTGGTGTTTGAGTCCCTTCTGGAGCTGGAGTAGATGGATTCGGGGACTCAGCGGCTGATGGAAGACCTCCGCATTGCACTCGGTAGGGATAGTCACAGACGCCTAGGTCCTACAAAAACGAGTTACACTTAAGTGGACAAAACATTAATAAGGTTTAATAATTTTTATAATTTACAAATTACTGAGTAGATTTTAGATCATGAATAAATAATTTAATATTTTGACTATATTTCAATTCTATCTAATTTTCTTAATTGTTACTGCTTAGTAACTAAAATGTTTTCTGAATGTATCGGAGGTAACCCTAATAAAATTGCGACTTATGGAATCTATTTTTGTTTTTCGTTGTGTTGTAGTTATTTTTTCTCTTAGATGGTTCTCTGGTGGTCCCAGGTTTTCTCTCGAATCTCTAGACGACATATCATGTATCTGCACAATCCTTTCACGTAAATACTCACTACCGAATTTCATTACATAAATAATAGAGTAAAATGCCAAATTTCAAAAGTTTAACATTAGCATTAGTTCTGGCATCTGGACAACAATTTTCAAACTTGTGTGTGCATTAAAAGGATTTCTCTGAAATCTTTCGAACTACCCAGCTTCCTGGAAACATATCTTTTATACAAAAATGGCGATTAACGTTTTTATCGTATAATATTAACAAAACCAAAAGTATTTCGTATTAAGGCAGTATTTCTAACATATCTATTTTGCTCAACCAAGTACTACTATCTTAACATTTGCTTAAATCAGCACGACTTACTTATATTCCAATTAACTTACATCGTTATAATCCAAGCCTTCGGGACAATTGAATGAAAATGCAGTGCCATCGACACAAACCACAAAAGAGCTGCAATTTTTGCTGCTGCGGTAAGCTCCGTACGGCGTCGGACACTCATTTCCACTAACAGGGTCAGGCTCTGAAGCAGATAGGGTTATCATGAAAATCGCGTTCTAAGAATCTACTGGTAACATGTTATCTCATAATTCTGCTGCATACTGTCTGTCTTCCTCGATCCGCAGTCGACATTGTACGGGTAATCACAGAAGCCGAGTTCGTTGAATACGAGCTCTCCAGGGCAGGACTGTTCCACAACGACGTCGTCCCAACAATTGACAAATTTGCTGCAGGATCTTGAGCTTGGGAATTGTCCACGTGGAGACTTGCAATCTGCTCGAATGGCAGCCTTATCTGGGCTTTCCGTCGTTGGCTGGTTGTCGGAACCTGAGGTACGAAAAACTTACTGGGTTTTGTATGGTTCACTAATGACTGATAGTTAAGTGAATATGCTTATGGCGACATACCTGGCTGCTGTGGATTACTTCCCGAAGGATTTTCCGGTGGTAGTGGATAGCCTCCTCCTTGCTGTGGTGGGTTCTCTGGTTGCTGAGGATAGCCTCCTGGTTGCTGTGGTTGTTGAGGATTGTTATCAGGGGGCAGTGGGTAACCACCTGGCTGTTGAGGATAGCCTCCGGGTTGCTGAGGAGAGCCCCCTGGCTGCTGTGGCTGTGGAGGGTAACCAGTAGGTTGCTCTGGGTAACCACCTGGCTGCTGAGGAGAGCCCCCTGGTTGCTGTGGTTGTACAGGGTAACCGCCAGGTTGCTGAGGAGAGCCCCCTGGCTGCTGAGGCTGTGGAGGGTAACCAGTAGGTTGCTCTGGGTAACCACCTGGCTGCTGTGGTTGTACAGGGTAACCACCTGGCTGTTGAGGGTAGCCTCCGGGCTGCTGAGGAGAGCCCCCTGGCTGTTGAGGATAGCCTCCGGGCTGCTGAGGAGAGCCCCCTGGCTGCTGTGGCTGTGGAGGGTAACCGATAGGTTGCTGTGGGTAGCTACCTGGCTGTTGAGGATAGCCTCCTGGTTGCGGAGGATAACCACCTGGCTGTTGAGGATATCCTCCGGGTTGCTGAGGATAGCCTCCGGGTTGTTGTGGATAACCACCTGGTTGTTGAGGATAACCTCCGGGTTGCTGTGGATATCCGCCTGGCTGCTGAGGGTAACCGCCGCTTTGTGGTACTTGAATCCACACGCTTCCAGGTGGAGGTGGCTGCTGAGGTGGAGGGGCGGGGCCGTTTCCTTGTTGGGGAGGTACAACTACTGCTATTTGCCACTGTTGCAATTGCCTCTGTTGCTCTTCATCCGACCATGTCCGGGGAAAGCCTGCAAATATCAATAGCTTTAATAACTTTATGAACAGTAATCAGCTGTATAACGATTCCATCAGAGACAAAGTCAACGACAAATTTTTTGAGGTCAGTATAATCGCCATCGCTTCACTTTAAGACTATGTGAAACCCTAGTTTACGCAGTATCGCACTCTATATAAATCTTTTGAATATCATAATATCATAAATACCGAGAAAAAACTCGTCTTCTTTTTCTATATATTTCTTTATTATCGTGTGCGGTAGTTATTAAGTACAGTTTCATTTTCGACTTTTCTTTAATATTCTTATCATATTATACTGTGTATATTCATAAAATACCCGTATTTTCGTCGTACTTCAAACATAGCGAAAGGGGTAAGATTTTTTAAAATCAATATTAGCTCATGCAGCGGTATTCACACCTATAAATACAATTCATTTTTATGTCTATTTTTCTAACTTCAAATTAAAATTTATTAGTAGTTAAGTATCACTTTTATTAAGTATTTCCTCCCGCTGGAGGTAAATCATCCCCGTATTAAGCGGGTCCGATTCCCGGTCCGGTCGAGACTTTTCCATTTTAATACTTTAATTCAAATTAATGGCCTATATGGCTAAGCTTTGATAAAAGATACTTCTCTTCTTTCTCAAGTATTTTATTAACTCTGAAATTATTGGACACTTCATTCATTCAAACTCAGATAGATGGTACTCACTGCAGTGTATTTTACGTTCGTAACATCCCGAAAATTCAAATAAGTACTTGAATTAATAGTTTTATCACTTAATTTAATCTTAATATTCGACTGATTTTCATCAAAATGTAATAAGGATTATTTCGTGTTTTGTTGAAACCTAAGTAAGGCAAAGTACTCGAAGAGTGGTCAAACGAGGAAAGGATCTTCTACATTCCTGCTAGTGTCACTGACATCAGGAAACCAGTTTCGGAACAGCCAAAAGATTAAAAATTGCCGTTTACTGGTAAATGTATCTCGGCGAAGAGCTTCAGTTTTCACGTCTTGTCCGAAAGACGCCGACTGGTCTGAAACATTGACCAGCCTCATCCGACGCCGGGAACGTGTCAGGTATGTATCAGAGTTGTTCGAGTTTGCATAAATAACGCGTCAAAAAATATTTATATTTATAATTATCACACCATTTTCGTATAACAATACTTAAAAACTTCAATAAATCGTCCTATTAATTGGTCGTTATTTACTATGATCGACAAATGTAAATCCTGGAACTGCATCAGTATTGGTGAACAAAAAGGTTTATATAAAAATGTTGTCGCAATCCCATAGCCACCGAGATTGTTTGAATATAAAGTTTAAAAACAAACGTTTCATATTTATTTATTTTCTGCTGATAAAGAAATCACATCTCTCTCAGAAATTACACTGACCATCTCATTACATTTTTAAATCGTTGAAGAAGATGATGACTCATTTTCTGTGCAAGTTCCTCTCGTGTTTTAATTTTCTGCTCTTACCCTCAACATTTACTGTTGAGAATATTTCGCAAAATGGTTACCACACAAAAAAGAAATAAAATAAAAAATAACTGAAAAGTTTGTTATTAACTTTTACATACAAATACTTGATATCTCTTCAACTACGCGATGGAGACTTTTTTTCTGTTGTTCACTGTTATTGATACTCATATTCCCCAGACCCTTCCATCAAGGACGCCCTATATATAATTGTAATCTAACCATCTCTTTTCTATGCGATCGAGCGACATCTATGATCGTAATTTCGGCAAGAAAAAAACCGGAAATGAGTGTGACTCCGACTTGGATGTGCTCGTGGAGTCTCGGACACTGAACTTCGAAACACGTAGGCGAACGGCGGGAGAAATATAGTAACACAAGCCGGTGCACCAGAAACAAAATTCTAGGTGATATATTGTATAAGTGATTAAAAAAATTCATTTCATAGCCATTAAGTCAGAAATATAATTAGTCAGTCAGTCAGCATGATTTTAATATGTAATGATTATGTTTAAATAATAACGAGATTTGATTTTTTAATGATTTTTTGGTTTGATTAAACATGCTCTTGATTGAAATTTACAAAAATGAAGAGGTCCTAATCCAAGGACGAAACGTCTTAATTTTTCAAGAATTAATGTTTTATTATTAATTGTCTAATTAGTTTTATTAATTTTATTTCTGACTAAATGGCCATCAAATTTTATTATGTTTGTATAAAAGGTCAGATAATTTTTATAAAAATTTGATTATCACTGTTACAATACTAATCATAAAATATTGAACATTCATTTAATTCTCTTATATTGATCGGCAATATTGAGGCACTCTATTTTATTATAAAAAATGTTTGCAATATTGCCCGAACTATGAGAAATGAAGCTTAAAGTGAGCAATTACAAAGAGGACTTTTAAATTCCATGCATCGACAGATTAAAATATATGGGGTGAAACACGTACTCCATCTACTGCGGTTCCATAGAGCGTATCACATGTTGTCACATTGTCATTATAGTAAGCATTAGTAGAAACTACTCATTCGTAAACAGTGATACGGATAGATCGAATTTTATCCTGATCGCTTCCGTGTAAAACGTTAGGATAAATGTATATATATAAATGCCAATGAAGGCCCCTATGCAAGGTTGTCACACGAAATTCTTCTCGAGGTGTGCAGCTTCCGCCAAGACACTAATCTTAATTTACGTTTAGCCGCGGAGAGGTTGTTGACCAAGTGCTAAGGATGTTCTACTTGGCCGGACTCACCTGGGTTCGAGGCCTTGACAGAGCACAGGGCGAACAGCAAGAGCACGGGGACTCGCATGGTGCAGACTTCGCCGCCCATGGGTCCGGGGTGTATATATACGGGCGCACCCCCGTTTCCGCGTCCCCCATCGCCTTTGCCCCCTCTCCTGCGAAATTCGCGACCTACGCGAACCGCGACGTCGCCGAGGCCTCGCCGCTTCCCATTGGCCGAGGCGCGCGCAATCGGCCAATGGCTCCGGCCTTCCCAAAGTCAAGGACCGCGCGCTTAAATAATTCCGACAAGGCCGCTATTTTATGTTGTAGTAACGCACCTTAAGAGATCGCGGACTCGCTGCGGGAATACACGAATTATGCGGCTGTTCGAAGTAAAGAAAGGAATCGGAACGTGAGTTGCGTTCCGTTGTCCAGCGCTGCGCTTACTTGCGCGGGGAAACAAGTCGAAACTTAAGGACCGTTGTTCGAATCACTTCCCTGACACCGTATAATTACGTATTTTAACCCGTAACACTAGATTTATTGACCGGTCACCGTGGGAACAATAATTATTTTTCAAATAATTCAGACTATCGTAAACTGGATCGCATAACGTAAAATGTAGACAACACTTAACATCGTTGAATAAAATGATAAAAATGAACCAAATTTACATTCTAGCAGACTAATTACATTACATGTGACTTTTGTTAGTAATAATTTCATAGTAGTGTTTAACAAATTAGAGATACACCAAAATGTGAGTAATAAAATTAGCGGACTACACATCAGAATTAAACTTATTTAAAAAATTATTTATCACACCAATATTAAGTATATATAAATAATACTGTATGAATTTATTTACGTCACTCCAGTAACTTAGATTGTTTTTCTTTCTGAAGTGCGACTTTTATAGGTACTCTACATTCGGTTTAACTTTCCAATCACAAAGTCATCTAAAATTGATTTATTATTTTTAAATATTTCCGTTTATTAATATTACATAATATTTTAATTTTATGTAAAAAATTATCATTTGATTAGCCTTTAAAAGACACTGATCATTAGACTCGCTGGTTTACTCTTTCTCTCAACTTATATCTGCCTCTCTATTTCCCATTGCAACTAACTGAGGTTACGCGGAATCATCTCAAATTATTGTACCGCTCACATACACAAATTTATTCACTGTACATCTATAGCGACGTTTCTCGTCTCAAACGACCTCGGTTTACGTGAATAATCAATTATTAATTATCACGAGGAACCTTTTAAAATCAGTAGAACACTAAGAATATTTACTAATACCACAAATAGATTTTTTAGCCACCAATAAAACATTAAACATTTACATTCAATTTAAAACAGCTTGTTAAATAAATACTTTAAAATTTTTCTAAGCACACACGAAACTTTCTGCTTAGGTTATGTTGGTTTTTTTGGGGACCACTCTTGCCAAAGACACTTGTTATTTTGTTTTTATATCACCTCAAATATTTGAAGAAGGTGTCCCGTAGGAATCAAGGATTGAATTAACTGGATGGTTCAGCTTGGCAGCGAAAAGTTTTTTTTAACCAAAATTGTCAGTGGTAAGTTGTGTGAACAACTGTCTCTCAAGTCTTGAACAATATATATGTAAATTAAGAAAAAGCATGACAATAAAATAAAAAATTACACATAAGCAACAGTCGGAAATTACTTTAGCCTATCAAGTAAATTAATCTGTAGAGTTTATAACCCGGTCTCCAGAGTTATAATGCACATCATTCCATCTCTGCTCGTCAATCCATTTACGAAAATGAAATCCTTCTCCTTGCAAACAATAGAAAACATTTATGATTATTTTTTTTAATAAATGTAAGAAATCAAGTTTGAAACAAACTTTCCTCATTTGAATTGTATTCCCACAAGCCTGTATGTCTCACAGGAACGTCCTGTGCTTGTTTATATTTGCTAACAATGATGCCTGTCTGCCAATATTCACCTTATCGAAAGTCAATGAGCATCTTTGATTTCAACTGATGCAAAAATTTATAAGCAGACGCTTGTTTTTTACACATAAATTAGAATGAATTCGAAATTATATTTTAATTTACTCGGTAACTTCGTTGATATGAAATGTCAGCGTCGTGTTAGTTTTCAACTGCGATACTTAATTTATATTAAATTATTTACACGTAATTATTAGCCAATCAAAACCAAAGAGTACTCTTAGAGCTCACATTCCCTGATATATATCACACCATTTGTGGACCTTTTTTTGTGAGAAATCGTTGAAGTTTGAGTCTAAGACGTTTCATAAAAATTTAACTCACAATACTTCAATGGGAACTATTTCTTCCATATAATAATTGAATAAGTGAGACGTTTCCCTCTTAAAGACTCTTAGCGAAATTACTAATTCAACATGTACAAACTACCATCGATAAAGCTATAAAAATGACACTCCTACTCGTTACACAGTTTATTATCGAATTATTTATATCATTAACCTATTTGTAATACTAAATACGTAATAATGTGACTGAGCACTCTCTAAAACTCCTATTTGAATCATACAACGCCTCTACATGAAATTTAATGAAATAATAATAATAATAAAAGAGTGGAATATGTTTACTAATAATGTCCAAAAATGGGACATCACAGTTGAACGAAACTGGGCCACATGTTAATAATTTTTTCTGAACTCTACTTCCACTGATTTATAAAAGTGGCAAATGGTACTTCAGTCAGATACGAAAGTGGTTCACATTTCCAAGTATTTCAAGTATTTTTTGTTTCATAGTTAACAAAATTTAAATTGGATAAGTTCCCAACAAATGTTTGTTGCGTAATCTATATCATTTTTCATATTTAAAGCTTTATTTTTTAACATTTATAGGAGTTAATTCAATTAATGTGCTCCTCATTTTCTATCTTTAACGGCCCTAAGACGCAACGGTCTCGTATTAAAGAGCAGGCTGCATACGTGATCTCTTGAACCCCGATTTTATCATATTCTAAAACTTTATCTAATAGGAAAAACAACATTATTTTCTGTCTTAAATGTTGTAAGGAATAATAAAATGTAAAACAATGTAATATGAATGTAACGCCACTATTCACCAATATTCACAATGATCTTGTCATTAATAGTGTAAATTCTCGCTGACAATAAAATAAATTAAAAATTTTTGTAAAATTGCTGGTATGAAATGAAAATATTCATTAACTTAATTTTATCACCAACATTCTTTCAGCTTGATAATAAATGTTACTAATAAATTAAGGATATCCAATTGCACCTCCAATTTTTTTCTGAGCTCAATGTTCAAATAAATTAAAAAGCAAACCCATAAGGGACTATAGATTTTTAGATGATATATTTTTTATTTTAAATACGAACTAAATTAATATTAACACAAAAATAAACTTCAAATTACTTATGAATTAGAAATAACAATAAAATTAGTTTTTAGATGTTTTTATAATCTATATGTACTACATCCAACATATCAGAAAAAAGCTATGATATTTAATCTGATTGATAAAGCACTATTATCAAATTACAAGTACCACAAAGAAAATATTAAAATTATTTTAACTATTTAAATTAATAATTATAATGCATTAAAATTTATAATTAAATATATATGAAATATAATTAATAACTATAAATATATACTAAATTTTAGAAGAAAACTCATAAAAATAATCCAGCAATAAAAGTACTTAAACAATTTATGATATTATGGTAAAATAAGTCATAATTTAATAAAGGCGTTAAATTTTAAATTTAATGACATTTTTAAATTAATAACAAGCATAGTAATTATGAAACAAGGGAAAGAAAACATTAAAAACGATAATGTTAAGTTTAATTATGGTTAACATAATTGTGGAAAATGTTACATATGGGAACCTACTCGCTTCTCTTGAAAGTAAATTAAAATAATTAAAATTAAAATCGTAAGGTTCGCACTACACATTTATTAGAGGAAATCCGTGAATTTAATTGGAATAATTATGAAATTAATTGATCAAAATTTATTAAAATGTAATTTATCAGAGATGGTACATATTAAAACAACTTAAAACACATTTAAATTCACAAAATGACACCTTGAAATTAAATAATATCCATTTTCCATTATTTTTTTAAATTGGATATATTTTTTTAAAAATTCTGTAAACTTTTTGGAACAAATTTGTAATGTTAATTCGAAACAAATTTCGGTTCATAATTGCTTTATGATTGGTAAAATTTATTATTATATATAATATGAGAATGTTGAAAAATAATGATTTAATTATAATGTTCATATTGTTTTACATTTTATTATCCCTTACAACATTAAAATAATAGAGTATTATTTTTTCGTATCAGATAAGAAAAGAAAAAATATAAAAATTTGTGACCTGAAACTGTTTGTTCTTTGCACCACTTAAAACAAAAATACTGTTACTGTAAAATAACAAACAACTTGATGAAAGTCGTGTTGAAAAGGAATATTTTAATTGTCTGTTGTAATGGTCTTTAATTACTGTAAAATTGTACGAATATTTGATTAGTATTATTTGTTGGTTTCATTACTTAAATGTATTTTTCCTTAAATATAACCCTCAAATAAGAACGTATTGAAATCATAAATTGTGTTTTTGTTTGAGTTTCTACATAATTTATTCATAAAATAGTCAACGGAATTACGTTTAATTTTAGACCGGAAGAGGCAAGTTTAATTAATTTTCAACGTTAGTTCGATTACTCAATTGGGGTCGTCAATGTACTACGACAATAATAAAAACAAGCGTACAATGAATGGAATTGAATAATATATTATTAAATATGCAGAACAGCCGCAACTGGGAATGCAGAATAATTTCTATAAATTTGGCGCACTATTTTCAAGAAATGAGAAATATTTTTTTAAATATACGAGTGATGCGACAAGTCGAATATATTATAAACATATAATAATTGATTAGATAGTAATATTTAATAATAAGCAAAATAGCCAAATGCGGACAAAAGAAGTGACAATATAAATACCACACAACGTTGTGTTACTCTAGAATCTTGTGTTTTTAGTTTTTTTTAGCACCTGAAGAAAGGAATGGAAATTCCGTTGTGTGGTGTTAATATCATCACTTCTTTTGTCTGTATTTGGTTATTTTTATTATTATTAATTTTCAAAACAGTTGTATATTTTTCATGCTACTAATATTTAATATTTTTGTTTAATAGATGAACTGATTATCACAGAGATATATTCTAAAAGATAATAACAAATAATAGAAATCTTCATGATATGACCACTCGCCGTCTCTCGAGACATCATATACAACAAATATCATTCACAACAAATAAAAATATATTTAATTTTTCATGGTATATATTATTTAAAAAATTTTCTCGTCAAATATTTTTAAACTTAAGAGAAATTATTTAGAAAATCCTGCACGCTTTACACTTCGACCAATAAAAATTTTTACTCCGTTTGACCAAAGGCGACGACGATCCAAAAAATTATACCAATGTCGTGTAGAATGGTTTGTTAAATATCAAAGAGATGCTTATCTGATCTGAGTGATTTGTAGTGATTCATGACTTCCAGCATTGGATTAAAAGAGATTCAGGTTCCGTTTTACGATATTTAAAATTTTGCAAATATATACACTATACAGAGGAATTATTTTCAAAGGTTTTGAATGAAGGTTCACAATTAAACCAATAATGTTTTGTTAACCAACTGCACTGGACTATTATTTCGCTGGGACGGAACTAGGGTTGACTCAGACAGACTGAAGCGAAAAATAAATAATAAGTTAGTGTAACGGAGGAGCCTACACGCGCCCGTAATTGTAAAGAGCGAATCAGGAAAGACGAACGAACGGATGACGATGGGCGTTTGAGAAGGCGTAGGAATCCTGGACTTGACCTCACCCAAACATGGACAAGCAGCCGCTGTACTGTTACGCGGCCCAGTCTACCTCCACACTATTCCACAGGCCATCATCCACATACCAAATAATTGCTATAGTTGAGACTCCCGCCGTACTCTGTACTCCAGTCCTTCAGATTATCAAGCACAACTACGGTTACTACAATCTCAGTCCATGATTAAAACCACAGCACGTGAAAAAAATTACCACGTTCACGTCAGCACACACCTTGGACTTTTCCGTTTATTTCTCCGACATTTTTTCTCAGCCTGTGTATTCACACAATTCCACCGACACACGGGAAAATCTGCTGTAATCCATTATTTTATACTGATAAGTTTACTGTGGCACTTCGACATTTCAGGTTCCGCTGATTAGCCTTTGGTCGGTTGGTGATGATATCCATGATTCACACACTCCTTCTGCGTAACATTTACATAGAGCCAACCTGATTTTCTTGCGAGGTTGCCATACCAAGAAATTATTTCTGTGTTCGTTAGAAACTTTTTAACTTGACTTAACGGAAAATGTGCGATGTTTTACCAAACACAACTTATTCCCGTAAGCACAAATAAGTTAGAAATAATAATAACAAGTTGTAGGTATTATTTAGAACCGTTCTTATTATTTTATGATAGTTGAACGGTTAATTGCATTTCAGAAATTCAGTTAATTTGCTTTGTTATTCGATTTGTTATCGTGCCTAAAGAAACCTATATTCTTTGCAGAGGTCTAATCTAATCAATAAAAGAGACTGTAAGTGTGTCTGTGTGTGTGTGTATCTGTTTCTGTATATGTTCCGAATATAAATCTACACCCATGGAAAAAATTTCGTACACGTGTTCCTTACTAATAGGAAACAAACACTGTGGAGTAAGACACGTATACCATCCCCAGTGTCGAACGGGGGTGAAAACTTTTTGTAATTTATGGGTTAGTAATATTTCACAAATATAATTTTTTTGCATATTTAAGTCACATTCGTTCTGTATAAATGGAGGGTGTCCACATCGCGTTGATGATAACGACGTCCGTAACGCTTCGAGATCCTGAGATACGTCATGGCGCGCCGATTCACGTTGTGTTGAAATAAGCCCTGCTCTTTCCTTGAGCTCTTTCACCTCAGATATACAGAACTTTGACCCTCAACTAGACGGCTTCCACTATCTCCATTCTGCATTACTACATTCGTAATTACATTTTTCGGTGTTTGCATTT